>JAMPIV010010146.1:0-273200 GCA_024509875.1 Oreohelix idahoensis | reverse complement strand
AACAGATAAATGGAATTGTCCTAAAGTTAGTCATTCATAAAACATTTCATTGCTCTGTAGATTTGATCATGAACAATTGACTGCAATCTACAGGATATAGTGCTGCTAGGAATCGAAGTCGTTTTCATCGAGTCAAATATATTCTCTTAGACATTCAAATAGTAACTATCGAAAATGGTGGCTTCGATCGAGAGTTCATAAGAGTATCTTTGATTACCTTGGTATAGGAAATATGAAACTGCCATTCCTTGGCAATACGACTAAACACTGGGGTAAAGCATACACGATAGGTTTAGACGACTATCACCTTCCCCACAAATACTGAGATCACTTTTTCCCCGGCGACAGGCCGACATGGAAAACACACAGTCCCTATCAGGACGAAGCCAAATCACACCACACTCTAGCGACACATCCGCCGAATAGCCTTCGACCTCTCTAGAGACAACAGAACATATAGTTCGACTTAGATATGTAAAGATATACAGATATAAGACAGACTCGTCCTACTCAGACAAACAATACATATAAATTCAGGCCATAGATATTCTGAAGCAAGAACAATCTATTATTACCCAAACAACGAATAAATCGCAGTAAAATGGATTTATCCGCGGAGTTTGATCGAAAGAGCCGACACAACTTTCAAGGGAAGTAACTCAATAATGACTTTCCCTTAAGCACTAAAAAATTACCTATGTATAATATTGTAAGATATCAAAGACTGCACGTAACAGTCTTACCACACCTCCCGGGAAAAAAAAATGGAACTTTTTTTTTTTTTGAAATACATCTAGGAGCAACGTACAATAGGCTCACAACGCATGAATAATGCGCAGATGAAAATATCAGGAATACCTATAACGCCTAATATGAGGCTAAGTCGACTTATGGAGCGACTGGTGAGAATGTGTCTCATAAACTGAGAGAAATTATTTCTCTACAAGTATATTTTTCCAGGAAGGTGTCATCAAAGTATAATACAATTCTGGCAATTACACAATGCCTAAAAAATTCATATCATCATTTCGCATTAGATATCTTAAATTTATGATTTATGAAGAAAAAAATCATCAAAGCACAGCGGTGAATAAACATCAATGAACCGCTATGTAGTGATACAATCATTATATTATTAAATTACAAATGTGTATCTATCATGATATAGAAAAGGAACTACTATAGAACTAGACATATCAAGAAGTCTAAGCCCTAATAGTTATGTGGAATCATGTGGGCATCTTGACAGAATGTCTGCCATCACATTATCTGATCCACGAATAGCTCGCACAGAGAAATGAAAAGGTTGAAGAGCAATTGCATATCGAGTAGACCTCGAGCTCTTCAAATTCTTACTCTGTATAGCAGTAAGAGCTTTTTGGTCGGTTTCTACTATGAAATGTGCGCCTAGAAGGAATCTCTGTAGTTTGAGGATCGACCAAACCATAGCTAATAGCTCACGGTCTAAAACCAAATAATTCCTTTCTGCCGCATTAAGTTTTCTGGAAATATACATTACAGGATGCAGAGTTCCAGAGTACTCTTGCATTAGTGCCGCTCCAATCCCAGTGGATGAAGCGTCACTACGAAGAACGAATGTCTTATCTTTAGTGGGTAGCACTAAAATAGGTGGTGTTGAAAACAGTGTTTTAATCTTATCCAGAGAGCATTGGCATTCCTGAGACCAGTGGACCACATTAGGCGAACCTTTCTTTAGAAGTGTTGAGAGAGGTGCCATGATAGAGGATAGATTCTGAATGAATCTGCCATAAAATTGAATAAGACCTAACAGACTTCTCACCTGTTTTTTAGTCTTAGGGATTGAGATGTTAAGTATCTTACTAGTATTATGGTCCTCTGTCTTTAGGAAACCATGACCAACTCGGTGGCCTAGGAAAGAAATTTCGCTAAAACCAATATAGGCTTTAGAGGGTTTCGCTGTCAGGTTGTGCTCACGCAAAGTAGACAGCTATTCATCTAACCCTGAATAGTGATCTTCCCAAGTATCGCTGAAAAGACAGATGTCGTCTAGATATGCAATGACATCTGACCGATAAGATAGGATTCGGCGCATCATGCGTACGAATGTAGCTGGTGCGTTCATAAGACCGAAAGGCATAAAATTCCATTGGAACAAACCTCTAGGTGTTGAAAAAGCCGTGAGAGGTTTGGCGCGTTCAGATAAAGGAACTTGCCAATATCCTTTAGACAAATCAAGTTTAGTGAAAAAATGAGATTTGGAGAGTCGAGTAAGTAGCTCTTCCAGTAAAGGCATAGGTTCGGCATCGAACTTAGTTACTTGATTCAATTTTCGATAGTCAACGCAAAGACGTATGTTATTGTCTTTTTTACGCACAATAACCATCGGCGAAGAATATGCAGAGGTGGATGGTTCGATTATTTTTAAATCTATCATCTCATCCAACTCTTTCTCGACCTGTGCTTGAAAATGTATAGGTATAGGATAAGGTCTAATCCTAATAGGAGTATGGTCAGTTAGAACAATGTCATGTTGAATGACATTCGTTTGTCCAGGGATGTCAGTGAGTACATCCTGAAATGTTTGCAACATAGTTGAAACTTGTCGCTGTTCTCCTAGAGACAAATCAGGAGAGACAGTAACGTTCTTCCATGATTCACTGGAATGAAGTGGGATCATTGGAAGAGGAAGATTTACATCTGAAAAACTTGTTTCCTCATCCTGTATCACGGACAGTGATGAGTAATGACCATGTGGTACTGGAGAATTGTCCGTTGCTTGGAAAATGGGTTGCAAATAATCCGGACGTTCATGGAATTCAGTAAGCATATTGATGTGGAAGGTTTTATGCTTCCCATCAATATCGACAATATAGTCGACATCGGAAAATTTCGATATTATATCGTACGGACCTTTCCAAGAAATAAGTAATCTGTTTTCCCTACAAGGTAGTAATACAAATGCTTTGTCACCAGGACAAAGTTGTCGTAAGCATCTCTTCTTATTGGCAAATTGCCTTGCCTTCTGTTTCGCAAATTCAGAAGAAGAAGTTGCTAATTTGCATGCTTCGATAATCTTTTGTCTCAACGCGATGACATATTCGTAGGATGACTTTGTGTCATCGTCAATATTGTCAGATGTTATGAGATCGTGAAGCAACGACATAGGGCCACGCGGACGCGCGCCAAAGACGAGTTCAAAGGGAGAAAATCCCGTATGTTCATTGGGTACCTCTCTGTAAGCGAAGAGGGCCGCAGGTAAAACTCTGTCCCAGTCCTGAGGATGATCCTCAGTTATCTTCCCCAGTAAGTTTTTAAGTGTTCTATTAAGGCGTTCGACCATACCATTAGACATTGGATGGTAGATACTACTTAAAGATCTATCTATCTGCAGAGTAGACATTACTTGAGACATGGTATCTGATATTAGTTGGGTGCCATGGTCTGACAATATCTCTCCGGGGAACCCCAGACGAGAAAATATAAGCCAAAGAGCATCTGCAATATCAGCAGTAGTAATGCTCTTCAGAGGAATAGCCTCTGGCCAACGTGTGCACATATCAACACACGTCAAGATAAACTGATGTCCTCTGGCAGACTTGATCTTAAATGGACCAATTATGTCTATGGCCATTTTTTGGAACGGCCGAATAGGAATGTCCGCCGCCTGAATGGGTGCAGCATGCCGTGGACCTTTGGATTTAACTTCCTGACATACTTTACAAGATCGACAATAAATCCGTATGTCCTTGTTTACCAATGGCCAAAAGAAAGCCGCAAGGACTCTTGACTTAGTACGGGAAAAACCCATGTGTCCAGCACACTGAGAGTCGTGAGCGCGCTGCAAAATTTTAACTCTCAAATTCTTGGGAACCAGGATTTGAGAATGACTTGACGTAATGGAGTCTTGAACCATACGTACAAGTACGCCATTCTTCTTTGTAATCCACGATTTACGACTTGTGTCTTTATTCGGATCACCTTTAGTTGCAAGAATGAAGAATTTCTTCAGAGTGGGATCATCTTCTTGCTGTTATATAAACGAGTCACGAGAAATTACCAAGGGATTATCTTGGTTATGCACTTCATTATTTTCAATAGATGAAGTTTGAGGCATATTAAGAGCCTGAGCTCTAGTGACTACAGCGTTAGCAATCTGCATGTTTTGCCTTTCCCACGTGGAAATTTGTTGCGGAGTGCATTCTTTGACTCCATGAATGCGACCGATGATGAGGTCAGCGATCGGATTCGGAAGAAGACATGCGTGTACATCTCCTGTAAAGAAAGGAGTAGCAATCCTAATGATAGCAGTAGAGTATTTCTCTAATGTGCCGCCAAATGTTACACATTTGACTACTTGTCCAGTGGCACGGGAAGGATCTACGAGTGACTGCCTAACACCAATTGTGGTGCATCCAGAATCAAATAGCACAGAGACTGGATTGTTATTCACTAAACCCTTATGTAAGACAAGAGAACCTCTTCCATCATGCGCGACTGATGCCGGAAGAGCAGGAAGAGGATGGCCACAGCTTAAAGTAGACACTGTGGTTGGCTCAAATAGCGTTTTGCATTGGGGGCACTGAGATGCTCTCCCAAAATCAAAAGCGGCACATGCCATATTACTAGCATCATTATTATCTTTACTCTGTTTATAGGCTTCATTGGACTCTTGTTGTGCAGAGTTTGCCTGAAAATGTGGTTTATGTCTTTTGTATTGAGATCTACCTCGGTTATTATCACCTCTGTAGTTATTGTTACCTCTATTGTAACCCCTATTTGGGTTTGAGTCATAGTTCCCTTGGTTACCATTATCATATTCATTATAATGAGTATCTCTGTAATTATGATCTTGTTGACTCCAAGACGGATAACCCTGATAGTTTCTATAATTACTTCCTCTACGGAAATTCCTATAATTATGACCACCCCTGTGTCGAGAGCTATCAGCTCGTCTCCAGTTCTTTGAAGAAGAACCCTGAAATGATTGGTTACCTTGGTTTTGATAACTATTATGGTTACCTTTTTTATCAAATCTGTTTTGAGGTCCCTGAAATCTGTGTGAATAATTGGGATTGTATGGTGTTGCTGAAGCAACTGGCATACTCTCCTTAATCTTAGTGTTGCCAAAAGTCACGTCGGGGTGTGCAGTGACATATTGAGAACAATATTCTTCCATTTCTTTTAGAGATTTGGGTTTACGCTCATGTATAAATTCAAGGAAAGGTTTGTTCACACATGACATAATCTTATCTCTGAGCAACAAATCCATAAGTCCTTCATACGTTTTTTTCTGTTTTGGAAAGCTCAATCCAACGATCAACTGTGAGACGTGCCTTTGCAGTGAATTCTGAGAATTCTACACCCGTCTCAGGCACCATCGTTTTAAATAAAAGGCGATAGCCTTCCTCACTTAGCTGATATTTTTTTATCAAAGCCGCCCTAATGACATCATAATTATCCTTATCTGCTTCTCCTACAAGGCATAATCTAGTCAAAGATTCACCTTTCAAGTTTTCTGATAATTGATTAGCGTATTGTGATTTATCCACATTATGTGTACGACAAGAACGTTCAAATCTATCCAGCCAGAATGTAATATCGTCACTGGACTGATTGAACGGTGGAACCTTAACCTTGTAAGTAGAAGGTTTACCATTACCACTAGATGCCTGATTAACATTACTCATACTTGTCAATCTCAATTTCTCTAACTCAAATTCATGTTCTCTTATTGCTTTTTTCTCTTCAGCATCTAATCTTTTTTGTTCAGCCTCCCTGTCTAATCTTTTTTGTTCAGCTTCCCTGTCTAATCTTTTTTGTTCAGCTTCACTGTCTAATCTTTTTTGTTCCGCAGCAGCTTCTCTTTCTAATTTTTTTTTGTTCAGCTTCACTGTCTAATCTTTTTTGTTCCGCAGCAGCTTCTCTTTCTAATTTTTTTTGTTCAGCTTCAAATCTCCTTTCCTCCACCTGCATCTGCAATTTCTTTTGTTCAGCAGCAGCCTCAGCTTCTCTTTCTAATCTTTTCTCTTCCGCCATAGCTTTTCTTTCTTCTGCAGCTAATCTTTTCTCTTCTGCAGCTAATGCTTTGTTATATTGAGCAACTACCCATTGTTCTAATTGTTGACCAGTCTTATCAAGGGCTTTCCCTTGTGTAATGAAGTATTCTAATGTAGCCATGATGTCTAACAATAATACTAATCACCTGAATCAATAATAATACCTTAAGTTCTCAATGACTTGATTAATCAGTATACTATCCCAATATCTGTGGGTCACAAGCCTTTAATAAGGTCTTGTATAATAGTAATAATAATCAGGTACTGGTTTATACCATAATCCAAGTGCAGTGCACAGGCAATTGTGTCTTATGAAATATACCTATATAAAACATATGTCAACCAACAGAATACATAAAGTACAAATAGGACTGACAATACAAGAACGTTTGCAGAAATCAAAATAAATCAAATAGGGAAATCAATGAAAATAATCACTGAATCTGCAAAGAATAACAACACAAATGACGTCACAATATATGAATATAAATTGAGAATAGAACTGAAAGATAGAAAAGGTTAGACCAACAAATTACAAACAAATCAAAACAAAACTAAAGAACAAAGAAATATTACAAAAATAACAATAATTACAGACTTCACAGCTAACACAAAAGCAACAGTTGTCGCAGCAAATTTTCAATCAAGAAAATTGCACCTATAGAAAAAGCCCACAACGGACCCTCTATGACGTGGGATATTCTGTTGTGAGGACGCCGCCCAACCTTAAACACAACCCGCTGACATAGAAACTAACATACTATACAAACAAATAACATGTAAACATAAATATATATAAATTATGTGTATGATAGTATGTGTTGCAAAATAGGCTCAGTCTTACAGTAATGGCAAAGTTATTTTTTATGAAAACAAACAAACTGCCACTTTATTCAATTAAACATCCTGGCCTTAAATATTAAAGTTCATATATGGAAAACAAGAAGATCCATCGATGAAAATTGGACTTCTTAGTTCACTCATACTGTCTTCCTGTTAACATTGACAAGAATTGATCCAACTGTTCTGTGAAACTCTATAATGTCTAATGTAAAAAATGTCAACAACGCTGACCTACATACTGCATTCACCTGACAGGTCACGTGACGAAGTGTTGACAAAGAGCAAACCAATACTGCAAGTGTGTCATATCAGCCACAGGAAACGGTCTGGTATCGGTAATCTGTTGACTTCTGAACTTCTGCGAGGTCAAACCCAGAAAGCTGGTCCACCAGTTGATAAGGTTGATAACGTTGGATTTTTATTCCCGTTAATGATATCCACCAAAAGATAGATATAAGTGGATGGAAGCAGACATCATCATCATCATCAGTTGATAAGATCTCTATGGTGTTGTTTGCTCCACTGTAGTGTATGGAATGTCAACTTGACCTACGCAGTGGTGTGTAGACATGGATTGAGTGTATAATGTGCGAATGATGATAAAGGTTCGTGGTGTTGACAAAAAATGTTCTTTTCTCACACTCATGTATGGCTGGAAGTCATCGACACCAACGACTGTGTACCTTTTCTAAAGTTTAATTGGACGTACACACTCGACAGCACAGATAGTGACAAATCACAGGTTGCCATAATACATCATAGTACAGTGGATAAATGGTCTTGCAATGTTACATGGGCACTCATGTAGAATAAGTGTATAATGGACTGTCAGTAGCCAAGCACTCAGTATCGCCCATACATATATCATCTGACTTCACTGACTGAGCACGTCAGCTTATAAACAATATTTCAGATGGCTTCTAAACCTAATCTCGTCTAGCGACGATTCTTCAACATAATGTTCAGCACATATTTTTCCATATAATAATATTGACCCGCTAATAACGGGTTCTCATGTGTAGCAGTGATCTCTGGACTAAACAAGCGATAATACGGGCATCCCTTTTCTCTTCTTGAAAGTCACTACATGTTTTGGTTCCAAGATGGCTTCACTCGTGAGCTGTCACTCACGTTTGGATACAGATAATGAATCTGTCCTAAAGTTAGTCATTCATAAAACATTTCATTGCTCTGTAGATTTGATCATGAACAATTGACTGCAATCTACAGGATATAGTGCTGCTAGGAATCGAAGTCGTTTTCATCGAGTCAAATATATTCTCTTAGACATTCAAATCGTAACTATCGAAAATGGTGGCTTCGATCGAGAGTTCATAAGAGTATCTTTGATTACCTTGGTAGAGGAAATATGAAACTGCCGTTCCTTGGCAATACGACTAAACACTGGGGTAAAGCATACACGATAGGTTTAGACGACTATCACCTTCCCCGCAAATACTGAGATCACTTTTTCCCCGGCGACAGGCCGACATGGAAAACACACAGTCCCTATCAGGACGAAGCCAAATCACACCACACTCTAGCGACACATCCGCCGAATAGCCTTCGACCTCTCTAGAGACAACAGAACATATAGTTCGACTTAGATATGTAAAGATATACAGATATAAGACAGACTCGTCCTACTCAGACAAACAATACACATAAATTCAGGCCATAGATATTCTGAAGCAAGAACAATCTATTATTACCCAAACAACGAATAAATCGCAGTAAAATGGATTTATCCGCGGAGTTTGATCGAAAGAGCCGACACAACTTTCAAGGGAAGTAACTCAATAATGACTTTCCCTTAAGCACTAAAAAATTACCTATGTATAATATTGTAAGATATCAAAGACTGCACGTAACACTTGTCGAGCTCATAAAGTGGATAAATCACAATATGCTAATCAGTTGTCTGAGAATCTAAAAGGTGATTCTCTGACGAGGTTATGTTTGGTTGAAGAGGCTGACAAGGATAATTATGAAGTTATCAGGGCAGCCTTGATAAGGAAATATCAACTGTCAGAGGAAGGTTATCGTATTTGGTTTAAGACAATGGTACCTGAGACAGGGGTAGAATTCTCAGAATTCATTGCAAAAGCACGTCTTACATTTCAACGATGGATTGAATTATCCAAAATAGAGAAAACATATGACGCTCTTATGGATTTGTTGCTCAGAGACAAGAACATGTCCTCTGTGAACAAACAATTCCTTGAATTTTTACACGAGCGTAAACCTCAAACACTAAAACAAATGCAAGAATTTTGTGACCAATACGTCACTGCACATCCTGACGTAACTCTTAGCAACACTAAGATTAGAGAGGGTATGCCAGTTGCGTCAGCAACACAATACAATAATAATTACTCACACAAGTTCCAAGGAGCTCAAAATAAATTTGACAAAAAGGTTAACTGGAATAAGTACCAAAACCAAGGTAACCACTCAAATCAGGGTTACTGGAATCGGGCTGACAGTCCTCGATTCAGGGGTGGCCATAATTATAGACATTTCCGCAAAGGAAGTCACTATAGGAACTACCCAAGTTTTCCTTCATGGAAACAACAAAACCAACATTACAGAGACACTCATTATAATGAGCATGATGATTATGATCATGAACATTATGATTCAAACCCAAATAGGGATTATAACAGAGGAGACAATAATAACTATAGAGGTTATAATAATCGAGGTAGATCACAATACAAAAGACGTAAATCACATTACCAGGCTAACTCTGCACAGCAAGAGTCCCATGAAGCCGGTAATCAAGCTGATGATAAGAAAGACTCTAATAATGTGGGATGTTCTGCTTTCGATTTTGGTAGAGCATCTCAATGTTCCCAATGCAAAACATTTTTCGATCCAACCACGGTTTCTACTTTAAGCTGTGGTCATCCTCTTCCCGCAAACACTTCCTCAACACTGATTATCTACCCCCATAGAAACAGTATTTGCCTGTCAATATCTCATCCATAGGTCAACATTTCTTTTCCTCTTCCGCTCATTTTTGTGTGTGAATAATTTGTTATATATCCTTGTAATATTATTATATTCACTTTAAAATATTATTATATAATGTAATGTATGTGTGAATGTACCCACATAATACTGTACTTTAGAAATGTGAGTCGTGAGAATGTACCCGCATACCAAAAATACAGATTAATTGTAGACGGATTGACCGCATGAGTGAGTGTCGGTATACATAATTTATTTATTTTTATTTATTGTTTTATTTATTTTATTTTATTCTTACTTTTTTTCCCCCATTTACTAGCTTGTTTGTTTAAAAAAAAAAAAAAAAAAAAACCTACTCATTTTTTTTATTATGATTGCATACTGTAAATGAATGCTGTTATGGTAACTTTATAATGTCGCATGCCTTTAAATTAATGCTTAAAGCATCATGTGGGAATGAAAGGATATAGTATGCAAGATTAATGAGAGGGGAAGGGCAGAATGTTAGACGGGCCTGCGCGCCCAATTCTTTACCCTTCAAAAATAAAGTTCGTTCGTTCGTTCGTTCGCTCTCCCTGCGTCAGTCGCGCATGATGGAAGAGGTGCTCTTGTCTTGAATAGAGGTCTAGTAGATGGTACTCCGGTCTCAATTCTTTTCGATTCGGGGTGCACCACCATTGGAGTGAGGCAGTCACTCATAGATCCTTCTCGAGCCACTGGCAAAGTAATCAAATGCGTAACATTTGGTGGCACATTGGAGAAGTACTCTACTGCCATTGTCAACATTGCTACTCCCTTCTTTACAGGAGATGTGCACGCATGTCTTCTCCCGAATCCGATCGCTGATCTTATAATCGGTCGCATTCATGGAGTGAAAGAATGCACTACGCAGCAGATTGCTGATTGGGAAAATAGGAATATGCAATCTGCTAATGCTGTAGTCACTAGGGCTCAAGCTCTTAACGTGCCTCAATCTTCGCCTTCTGAAGATAACGATACACAGAACCAAGGTGATCCCTTGGAAATTTCTCGTGACTCATTCATAAAGAAACAGGAAGATGATCCTACTTTAAAAAAATTCTTCACGCTAGCGACAAAAGGTGATCCAAATAAAGATACAAATCGTAAGTCTTGGATTACGATGAAGAATGGAGTACTTGTACGTATGGTACAAGACTCCGCTAAGTCTAGTCATTCTCAAATTCTTGTGCCCAAAAATATGAGAGTTAAGATTTTACAGCACGCTCATGATTCTCAGTGTGCTGGGCATATGGGTTTTTCCCGTACTAAATCTAGAGTTCCTGCATCTTTCTTTTGGCCTTTTGTGAACAAGGACATACGAATCTATTGTCGATCTTGTAAGGTATGTCAAGAAGTTAAATCCAAAGGTCCACGTCATGCTGCACCTATTCAGGCTGCAGATATTCCAATTCGACCATTTCAAAAAAATGGCGATAGACATCATCGGTCCATTTAAGACAAAGTCTGCTAGAGGACACCAATTTATCCTGACGTGTGTTGATATGTGCACACGTTGGCCAGAGGCTATTCCTCTGAAGAGCATAACTACTGCCGATATTGCAGATGCTCTTTGGCTCATATTTTCTCGTCTGGGATTCCCAGGAGAAATATTATCAGACCAAGGTACCCAACTCATATCGGATACCATGTCTCAAGTGATGTCGACTCTTAAGATAGAGAGATCTCTGAGTAGTATTTATCATCTTATGTCTAATGGGATGGTAGAACGTCTGAATAGAACGCTGAAAAACTTGTTAGGTAAGATAACTGAAGACCATCCTCAGGATTGGGACAGGGTTTTACCCGCGGCTCTCTTTGCATACAGAGAGGTCGCCAACGAACATACATGATTTTCTCCCTTTGAACTTGTTTTGGTGCGAAACCGCGAGGTCATATGTCCTTACTTCATGACCTTATAACTGCTGATAATATTGTCAATGACACAAAATCCTCTTACGAATATGTCATTGCACTTAGACACAAGATTATCGAAGCATGCAAATTGGCAACTGCTTCTTCTGAATTTGCGAAACAGAAGGCAAGGCAATTTGCCAATAAGAAGAGATGCTTGCGACAACTTTGTCCAGGTGACAAAGCATTTGTCCTGCTACCTCTTAGGGAAAACAGACTTCTTATTTCTTGGAATGGTCCGTACGAGGTAATATCAAAAGTTTCAATGTTTACTATATCGTCGATATTGACGGGAAGCATAAAACCTTCCACATCGACATGCTTACGGAGTTCCATGAACGTCCGGATTATTTACAACCTGTTTTCCAGGCAACGGACGATTCTCCAGTCCCACATGGACATTACTCATCACTGTCAGTAATACAGGATGAGGAAACGAGTTTCTCGGATGTGAATCTCCCTTTTCCGATGATTCCACTTCATTCTAATGAATCATGGAAGGACGTTACGATCTCTCCCGAGTTATCTCTAGGAGAACAGAGACAAGTTTCTACTATGTTACAACAATTTCAGGATGTCCTTACTGACATTCCTGGTCGAACTAATGTCACTGAACATGAAATTATTCTTACTGACCATAATCCTATAAGAGTCAGACCGTATCCTATCCCGATACATTTTCAAGCACAGGTTGAGAAAGAGTTAGATGAGATGATAGATTTGGAAATAATTGAACCATCCACATCAGCATATTCTTCGCCGATGGTTATTGTACGAAAAAAGACAATAACATATGTCTTTGCGTTGATTATCGCAAATTGAACCAAGTGACGAAATTTGATGCTGAACCTATGCCTTTACTAGAAGAGCTACTTACTAGACTATCGAATTCTCATTTCTTCACTAAACTTGATTTGTCTAAAGGATATTGGCAAGTTCCTCTATCCGAACACGCCAAACCGTTTACTGCTTTTTCGACACCAAGGGGTCTGTTCCAATGGAATTTCATGCCTTTCGGCCTTATGAACGCCCCTGCAACATTCGTACGCATGATGCGTCGGATCTTATCTCATCGTACAAATGTCATTGCATATCTTGATGACATCTGTCTTTTCTGTGATACTTGGGAAGATCACTATTTAGGGTTAAATGAACTACTATCTACCTTGCGCGAGCATAACCTGACAGCAAAATCCATCTAAAGCCTGTATTGGTTTTAGTGAAATATCTTTCTTAGGTCACCGTGTTGGTCATGGTTTCTTAAAAATAGAGGCCCATAATACAAGTAAAATACTTAACATTTCTATTCCTAAGACTAAAAAGCAAGTGCGAAGTCTCTTAGGTCTCATACAATTTTATGGACGATTCATTCCGAATCTGTCTTCGATCATGGCACCTCTTTCTTCCTTGCTAAAGAAAGGGTCTCCTAATATAGTCCATTGGACTCAAGAATGTCAATCCTCTTTGGATAAGATTAAAACTATGTTTTCTACTTCACCTATTTTAGTGTTACCTACTAAAGATAAGACATTTATTTTTCGTAGTGACGCTTCATCCACAGGGATTGGAGCAGCACTAATGCAAGAGTACTCCGGAACTCTGCATCCTGTGATGTATATTTCTCGGAAACTAAATGCCGCAGAGATGAATTACTCGGTCATAGATCGTGAATTATTGGCTATGGTTTGGTCAATCCTGAAACTTCAAAGATTTCTTCTTGGCGCGCATTTCATTGTGGAAACTGACCAGAAAGCTCTTACGGTTATTCAGAGTAAAAATCTGAAGAGCGCGAGATCAACGCGATACGCGATTGCTCTTCAGCCTTTTCATTTTTCGGTGCGAGCTATCCGTGGTTCAGAAAATGTGATGGCAGATATCTTATCTAGATGCCCACATGATTCCACCTAACCGTTAGATCCTGAGATTTCTACAGGTCTAACTCTACTACACTTTTTTCTATACTAAAATATGTACACATATGTAATATATCATATTGTTGCAAGTGGAACTTATGGAAGGGGAAGTAATCATTAGAATGGTTTTTTAGACAAATTAAATTTCGAGTTGCAACGCTTGATTAAGCGGATACTTGTTTGACTTTAGGATAGAATTATCTTTTCCTATTTTCGGGTGACAGAGTACAGATAAGCGTGTGAACGCTGTTTAATGTATTTATTCTGTACTGTTTTGAGTCATGTGAATAGCTCGCTAGTCTGCATGTGTTATCGAGAACGGTGTTCAAGACAACCGAATCTCGTGACGGGTTTTTTTGGCGGGACTAGTGTGTGATTGAGGGAGTTGTGTTTTGGGCGTGGACCGTGTAGGTCGAGTCCCAGTGTTTTTGGATAATGTATGCCTACGTAGGATTTGAGAAAATGTCGACTTATATATTTCGCTGTGTGTACAGCCTATGTGATACACTGCAGTGAAGATTTGTTTAGGCCATATGAACCTTATTATAGCTGCCGTGTGATGCAGGCTTTGCTATGTATTGAAGTACTTTTGTAGGCCATATTTTGAAGATTATTGAAGCTGCCGTGTGATGCAGGCTTTGCTATGTATTGAAGTACTTTTGTAGGCCATATTATGTTTAGCTGCAGTATGAAGATTTGTGAAGCTATTAAGCTATTGTTAGTCCAGGATTAGGACAGGCCATATTATGTTTAACTGCAGTATGAAGATTTGTGAAGCTGTTAAGCTATTATAAGTCCAGGATTAGGACAGGCCATATTATATATTAACTGCAGTGTGGAGATGTATGAAGCTATTAAGCTATTATCAGTCCAGGATTAGGACAGGCCGTATTAGGTATCAATGCCCGGGAAATTATGTTATATGATTAGTGTTTGTGCTAGCGAATGCGTGTACATTTATGGTCAGTAATAACATTCATACTGAAACCACCCGGTATCAGTGGTGGTTTTCAGTTAACAGGATCTGACATCTACGACTATTCGCGTCGATAGCCTAAGTGGCGTAGTTTTCGTATCATTGGATATGATTTAAGATGTGCCTGAGTGGCGTATACAATTAAGAAATTGTTACCTCTACAGTGATATGTACTTGAAGCAAGAGGATAATGTGAATCAAATTTTGTCCACCAGACCATAACATATCTAGAGGATCAGTCACTACAAGTTGAAAATAATACGTATGACTTGCACGTGACAAGAGTGTAGAACACTTGACTTTGTTATAATTAGCCTTATGTAGGTGTGGCTTGAATCTCCTGTACTTCAGAACTGTGACCTAGTTATTATCTGCCTGGGTGGCGCATTTGAGAAACGACGCACGCTTTATTCGTGGTAGAAGGCAACTTTACACCAGTAGCAATTGACGTCCTATTTCATGCCTATAGACGACAACAACGTCTGCAGTGGTCAAGGAAGTTCAATTAGACTTGGACAGTATTTGTACCAGCATTTGTACGGGTTGTGACAGATTTCTGCAATATTCGGGTTACCTGTGCCAGTTGTCACCATCACAAGTTCAAGATGTTATGATACACGGAGTTGCCGTGTGCATTTCAGACTACAGAAGAGTCAAGAGTTGCAGTGTGTGCTGTATTATGGTTCCTGTCAACTTGTGCATTGTTAAGCACATATCATATTGACGAAATTACCTGAAGAGAAACGAATCAAGTTGCAGTGCTTTCCCCGCAGTGGAGGTTTTAGCAGTCTATGTGATATCCAGTGTCGTGGCGGAAAAGAAGCGGGATCATTGACAGATAAGTGATTGTGTCTTGTGTAAATTGTGTCACTTCATATATGTCGCTGGGCCTCCCTAATTGCTCATTTTGTTATTATTGTTGTTTATGTCTAATTTGACATATGATTAAGATTTGATGCATAGGTGTTAATGGCTGTTGACATATGTCGATTTTCCTGATAATGATGTGACTTGATAAAGGTGCTATAAAAAGGAATTGGTGATACAGAATTGAGGAATAAGCTCATTTCTTGACAGATACTTAACTTTGTGAGCTGGAAGGGTGATTGTCCCAACTTTTGTAGACAGTAATTTGTCATAACTATATGTGATTACTAGATATATTGATTTAAGTAAGTGAATCACTATGGATGATGATGAGATAGATCCTGAGGATATGAGGCCTATATTGGCTTATTTGTGGGAAGAAGGTAGAGATTATCAACAATTAAAAGGCCCACAGCTTGAGGAACATGTGATAGACAGATTTTTGGTCAATGCGTCAAGAGCGCTAAGATATTTTGCTGAGGAGAATTTTCACTCTCATCCTCATCTAAGGATGGCTAAAGATTTAGCGCAGTTACTGCTTATGGATCTTCGATTGTTTTCGTACCACTATATGGGTGTTGAGCGCGATCAGATATTGAAGAGTATACGTAAGATAATGCGCAACGACATTTCTGTTGATCAGAAAAAGAGGTTAGAAGATGAGGAATTAAGAAGAAAAAAAACAACAAAGGGAAAACTTCTTAGAGAGTACCGCTGAAGTGAGTAAAGTACATGAAACAGTGTCTAGACTTACGGGTGAATTGCAAAAGTCAAACTCAGAACTTTCTAGTGCACAAGCTACATTAAATTCAGCTTTAAGCAAAGTCCAAGACTTGGAAACTCAGATAGGTAATCTCACGCGGGAACTTCAAGAACAGAAAGAGATGTATGAGAAATTGAAGGTTGAGAGAAATGTCTGTGAGAAGACTTACATAGAAATGCTTCATGAGGTGATGAATGATAATGCGATGCTCAGTGATCAAATTGGGGAGATGAATATTGTACCCCCCAAGAAGAGTAATGAGATTATGAAAAACAATGATGATGTTTAGACTGAAACACTTCAACTAGAGTTGACTCAGTTGAGGGCAAATAAAGAACAGTACGAGAAAGAGACTTTAGTGGAGTTGACGGCTGAGAAAGAGAAGGTCGCTAAAATTGAAAATTTGCTAGCAGAAGAAAGCGACAAAGTTTTGGCTGTTAAGGAGTTAAATAAAAGGTTAAGTGAAACGATTTCACTTAAAGATAATGAAATTGCGGAAGCAAGGGAAAGAATATTTGGCTTACTAGATATGGTTTTGAAAAACAAAAGGTGCTCTTTTGTCAATGTTCACAATGATAGAGAGAAAGTTGCGAAAAGTCAACCCCATACACTTTTTGCTCAGAGAGATTTCATTCATGGTAAAGATAGATCTTATCGTGGTAAATACAACTTTAAAAGTTCTAATATTACTGGTAGTTCCAGTAATAATTCTTGGCGTCAGACCAACAAAGATTCTTGTGTAACAGCCAGTTCTGTTGGTCAGGAAAAGATAGGTGATAAATTTCAGGTCAAGATTCATAAGAACAAATATTTCTCTACTACTGGAAATACTCAGAAATTAATAGCGGGTGTTAAGACTATTACTACTTGTTCCAAAGATGAAACCCATATGCGGAACAATAGAGATACTATTGTTTCTGGCAGTTATCAAACTCAGCACAGTCAGTTTGAAACAATTGGTAAATATATTCCCATAAGGGAGAAGAAAAACAGTTCTAGTAAGAGAGATAACCCCAAGAGTAAACAGTACCAAGGGAGATCAGAAAATAATAATTTTCCCTCTCGTAGATACTGTAGACAATTTAACAAATCTCAAAGTTTTGATTGTAAGAATGTTGGAAAGTATGATAAAGATTATAGCTTTTCAAATGTTGCCTTACATCACCAGAGGAATGTTCCTAAACAAAAGACTAAAGTCATTATTTGTAAACAAGGCAACGGTAATAATAAGTATTTTGATCATAGATCAAATAATAAGCGCAATTGTGCTAATTTTGTTCAACATGAGCCCAGAGTCATTTATAATCGAGGTAAACAGAATAAAAATAACAGTGGATGCTTGAATACTATTGCTTGCTCTACTTGTTGTTGTGAATGTGAGACTTTGTTTCAGCGTAAGGCAGCGGCGACGTTCAAGGTCGGTCATGTTGTCCCCAAGAATTCTATGATATCTACATGTGATAGAGAGAGCTAGTGACATCGTGAAGAGACCGGGTTTTTACACAAGCCGGTACTGGGTAATGGTAAACGTGATTTCTACGTTTTTTTTCATTAAATTTCACTATTGAGTAAAATGGAAATTTTCATTTGTATTTGTTGACAGAAGCTACGTTGCGATAAGGGTCAAGGCTTCTGTGACATATTGACGGTCAGAAAAGTGAGTCAACTTTCCGCTCGAGTAGTCAACCGAAACCTGTCAGCGTCTAAATAGCAACTGATGGTTACTTTCTGAAGGTCAAGCATGTTTACAAGAGAGTGGGAGACTTCGCGTCTGATTTATTTTTTTTTAATGTGAAGATGATAATTTTTTTGTATTCTATATTAGTACATGACATGTTGTTGTTTTGAGATAACATATAATTTTGTTGTAATGATTATTTCTATGCATCATTTGATTGCCATAATTTTTTATTGTTATTTATATGTCTGTATTTTGATGATGTATTAATACATTTTTATGCTATTTATATATTATTGTGTTGATAATGTGTAGTATGTAATTATTATCCTTTATACTACTCTGTTTAACTTAGAATTTTTGCAACTGTGTTGTTTAGGATAGTTTTGTACATGATGAGATTGCACAAACTCATTTATTGTGTTGATGTAGTGGTTACTTTTAGATAGTCCTGAGTGTTCGTTATTCACTTAATTTATATTTTTCTCATGTTTTGATGTTATGATTAATTAATATATAGAACATACAGAGAAGATGTGTATTATCTGGTATGTTGTGAAATGTAATTTTGAAAATAGCTTGCATGTATCATACATGATCTTGTATTTGGATTTGTTAACTTTTTGTGAAACTTCGATTTTTCCAGAACTTGATTTTCTTGCCAGTCAGGCATGCAGATTATTTTCTTAGCAGATTATTTTTAAAAAAAAAACTTATTTTTTTTTGTAGATATTTTTATAGAACCTTTTTTATATTTCATATTAGCAACAGATTGTAGATTTATTTATAGATGTATATCTTATCGATTTGAATAAGAGATAAAGTTATAGCTAAATAGCATTGTACGGAGCTGAACGTAATTGTCAGCAGAAAGAACTTAAAGGATAAATTAAATTTACATGTGTTGATTTAAAGGTTTCTTCGAGATAGGATTTTTGTTTTATATTTCACTCATTTTGTTAAAATATTGATTTCATTATTAGGCTTTACTTAAAGTATTACTGAACTACTTAAAAATTAAATAATGTTTTTATGTAACTTATCGTAAAAAAATATGTTTGTACGGTACTGTTGAAAAAAATGATTTTTTTTTTTTTTGGCATTGTAATTTTTTGTTGGGTGTGCCCAGCATTTGACTTCGTGATATCATTGATATGTAGTTTGATTAGTTCTTGTAAAAAGTTGTTTTTTATTATGATGTATTTTTTATTTTTAGCGCTTGATTGTGCGTTGGTCGTATTAGTTATAGTAATGCTATTACTTGTTTGTTCGATGCCTATAATTTATTTATGTTAGTTTTGTATAACTCTTATAACTTGGTTAAATTACTTATTAGGTTTTGTTTAGTTATAAATTATTTTTTGATGGTATTAGTATAGATATACTTTGATATTTTGTGTTGTGTCTTTCGTTCATGTTTATATATTTATTTTTGAATAGGTTATCTGATCAAAACAGTTATTAGGTATATACTGTTATTGACTTTCTTTGCGTTCGTGCCTTTGCTTTCTATCTGTCTTTGGTAACTATTCTTCATTTCATTCCTCCTTTTCTGTTGTCTTTTCGGTATGGATTTCATATCTTGTTTATACTTTCGTACCTCATCTTCGTTTTACTTGATTCTATTTGTATACTTTGTCCTTTCAACACTTATACCTCTATTCTTTGTATTGTTGGAGTGGTTATATGACTTGATATAACATATCTACTTATGATAGTTGTATTTATTTTACATGTAATTGTCCAACTTAATTGTGAGTATATGGTATTGTTGAGATCTTACTTTCTTTTTTTTTTACAGATCATTCTTCTTTTGATTGATCTTGTGTTTTCTCTTTCGATTGGTTGTTTTCGGTTTGGTTTGTACTAAATATACGTAACTTAATTTTGGAACTGATCATATTTGTATATTTAGCTAATTACTTTTTATACTTAGCTGGTTATGCTGTATGCTTTAATTGCTACTTTACACTTTAATGCTGATATTTGTTGTAGATATAATTTTGATTTAAAATAAGATATTTTTGTAGGCATACGTTACAGCTTAATTGTCTTCTAAATTTTTCGTTTTTGGGAGTTAATTTTTTCAAAAAAAATGATAGAATCATTTTTTTTCCCGGAGCGGGTGGTAGCTGTTGCAAGTGGAACTTATGGAAGGGGAAGTAATCATTAGAATGGTTTTTTAGACAAATTAAATTTCGAGTTGCAACGCTTGATTAAGCGGATACTTGTTTGACTTTAGGATAGAATTATCTTTTCCTATTTTTCGGGTGACAGAGTACAGATAAGCGTGTGAACGCTGTTTAATGTATTTATTCTGTACTGTTTTGAGTCATGTGAATAGCTCGCTAGTCTGCATGTGTTATCGAGAACGGTGTTCAAGACAACCGAATCTCGTGACGGGTTTTTTGGCGGGACTAGTGTGTGATTGAGGGAGTTGTGTTTTGGGCGTGGACCGTGTAGGTCGAGTCCCAGTGTTTTTGGATAATGTATGCCTACGTAGGATTTGAGAAAATGTCGACTTATATATTTCGCTGTGTGTACAGCCTATGTGATACACTGCAGTGAAGATTTGTTTAGGCCATATGAACCTTATTATAGCTGCCGTGTGATGCAGGCTTTGCTATGTATTGAAGTACTTTTGTAGGCCATATTTTGAAGATTATTGAAGCTGCCGTGTGATGCAGGCTTTGCTATGTATTGAAGTACTTTTGTAGGCCATATTATGTTTAGCTGCAGTATGAAGATTTGTGAAGCTATTAAGCTATTGTTAGTCCAGGATTAGGACAGGCCATATTATGTTTAACTGCAGTATGAAGATTTGTGAAGCTGTTAAGCTATTATAAGTCCAGGATTAGGACAGGCCATATTATATATTAACTGCAGTGTGGAGATGTATGAAGCTATTAAGCTATTATCAGTCCAGGATTAGGACAGGCCGTATTAGGTATTGATGCAGTGTGGAAATTATATACTATGATTCGTGTTTTGCTGTCGAATGTGTGTCATTTATGTCATCGTATCTGTGTTGTAACGGAATAAACAGTATCGAACTGTTCCAGTCGTTTGCAACCCTTCTTGACTCCTGCATGTACCCTTATGTACGTACTGTGGTGTGCGAACATATCAACACACACCCAGGTCAACATTCCAGACACAGTGACAGGTCAGCAGCACACATATATTGAATTAGCCTGTGTGGCGATGATATAGACCAAACCACTACACTCGCAACAGTGGGTGTAAACAGACTAATAACATTAACGTTTAATTACATTTATTGGAAACAAGAGAGTAAAGGGGGGTGTATCACATATATTGATTGTATCACTACTTAGCGGTTCATTGATGTATATTCACCGCTGGTCTTTCGATGTTTTTCGTCTTGTATAATCATGATGTTAAGATACCTAAGATGAAATTTTTGGATAAACTATTGTAGAAATTGTGGCATTGCCAGTATTGTAGTAGGCGTTGGTGACACCTCTCTGGAAATATTTATAGTTAGAGAAATATTTTCTCTAAGATCCTGAGATATATTCTCACTTGTCGTGCCATATGACGACATAGCCTTACATTAGGCGTTACATTTATTTGGAATGCTTATCATCTGCGCATTGTTATTCGTGCGTTGTGAGCCTGTTGTATGTTGCTCCTAGATGTATTTCAAAAAAAATGTACCATTTTTTTCCCCGGGGGTGTGGTAATCTGTTGCGCACATATGTGACGCACAGATTACAAATTTATGATATGACTAGTTGATATGAAAAAGAGATTACTTTTGTTACAGTCAAAGTTATATCACCCATGATTTGATTTATACTTTTAATTATATGAGTGATCTCTCTTGAATATATTGATTTGGCGTATGAATACGAGATTCATGCATTTCGCATTTTGTGATAGCCAGAAAATAGATTGATCTTGTTCAATATGTTTATGGCCTGAATTTATATGTATTACTTGTCTAGTGCAAGAAGATTCGGTCTTATATTGTATATCTTTGTATGTTTAGGTCGGACTATATTCTTTGTGCTGAACCCTGGGGCAGGTATTCGTTTTTCGAGGCATGCGTAGTGAGTCTCGACGAAGCCGCCTGATAATGGCTGTGTGTGTTTTTTGGGCTGGTCCTGAAAAATGGTTGAAAGTGATCTGTGAATGATCTTTCAGAAGGAGATTGTGTCTCTGCGAGAACTCATTGTCAGAGATTCTCCTCATGTATTCTATTGTGTTTAATTCGCACTCCAGGTAATACCAGACCCTTTAAAGATCTCTATTTTGTTAGAGCTAGATGAACATCGTGTTATCGAGCATCTAGAATCGTTTGTATATCGACGAAAATGACAGGTTATCCTACAGCTCTTCTGCACTACATGAAGCAACCTTATTGATATAGAACTGTATGGAAATTCTATGAGAATATTTAATCCATATTACGAATTAACTTCGGCCCATCATTTATCCTTCTTCTGAGTGAGTGAGCGAAACTCAAGAAGGTGGCCATTTTGGATTACTGTCATTACAATGGATCACTGTCAAGAGAACGGAATATTTATCCTACTATCGGACAGTGGTACGGAGATCTTGCTATGATGGAAAAACCCACTATCGTGGTTTAACATTATTGTGTAAACACCTGATATATACAGCTTAAGAACTTAACCAAGAGAAAGGGTTCGGCCAGTGAACTCTTATCCATGTCTACATAGTCACCTCCACTGATGCGTTCAGTCAGTGGAAGTATAAGGCGATAATATACCACAACATTGAGGGTTCTACTCATATCGTCTATTGTATTTATGCTATACGAAATGATGTTTGATGTTGCCACCTACTATTCAAATACCATGATTTACTGTGTCAACATGTACCTATGACTTTATCCGTTCTGTCCAAGTGTGTGCGTCCTAATAAACAGTACGAAACGACCACAGCAGTCTGTATCGGTGACTTATAGCTATGACTGAATGAGTGCCTTATACTGGTCAACATACGAACATTCCACCATTCGCATAACTAACATTTTACACTCTCACTCCATATCTGCATAACCCTGCGTCGGTTGAGGTGACCTTTATTCTACCTGCAGCACCCATCATATTCACCACTGGTTTGCGTAAGGAGAAGAAATCATCATATTTTACAGAGGTATCAATCTTTACAGTGGTGGCAGGTATTTTACAGGGTGTATGATGCTGCATCTAAAATCTTGGCCAGAGGGTGGAGTTTAGGCAACCCATTTAATCCTTTTTATTTTACTTTGGCCCCCCCCCCCCCATTTCTTATTTTTTCGGTCTCATGTAGTGGTAAACTGGGGTACCTGGCCTGTCACTTCTTAAATTGGAAAGGCTCACGCCCCCTTTTCTTTAATGTGGTAGGATAAAGGTTTGACTCACCCAAGACGCTCTGCCACAGTAGGCAGCAAAATTAACTACCGCAAGCCGGTGGGACCGGCTTTTAAAATTCTATCATTTGGACCGCAAGCCGCTCACAGAGTCGATCTAATTTTAGTAATAAAACGAATGAAAAATGTACTGAAACACTTTCTGATCTGGTTCGAAATTTTAAGTTGCTACCGGAAAACAAATTACCATAGCATGGTTGTTGTAGAACACTGGAAAATGTATATTATGTTCATGTTTTTCAGCGTTTTGGGTTAGTTACCAAATCGTGTAAAACTGTTTACCGTGGCAACTAGTCACAAGACCACAAAAATGCTTGTACATCTCTTCTAATGACTGAATATGCTAGAAACTTGTTTCAACAATTGACTGATAGATCTAGCGACGAGGACAAGAGTGAAAACGGTGTGCACATTGATTGAAATAGGGAATTTGATAGAGATGGGGCGCAAGCGGTTATAATTGTGAAAATATTGTAAGTCTTCAGCCATCGGAGGGCCGTTAAATAGCAACAACCTCTATTAGAGTTACAAATGGTGCTTATTGTAATAGTACATTCATTTATCTTTAAAATGGCGTGTAATTCATAAAAATCTGTAAACAATTACGAAAACAACCGCTTACTTTGTGCAAACGCCTACAGGATAAAAATGGGGAAAAAAATTCATTCGGTCACAGTGTGTTTTTCAATTCGGTAGTTAATGTGTTAAGAGTATTTTGACCACGAGTTAACTCTTCGGTTTCTCCAGCGTACGTGACCAGCAGAGATGAAAGACCTTTTAGTCCTGGTAAGAGTGTCACACGTACACAGCGCGTCGCACTGGGCGGCCCACAGTTCCCCGTGTTTTGATGCCAGGGAACGTCTGGGACTCCTTCATCAGCGTATAACAGTCAACATGTCACGCAAATTCTTTTTGTAGCGTGTCGCAAGGAGACTTCAACGGGGAATGTTACGAGTTGATTTCTGTGTTCTCAGTGCAGGTGTTAACCCACGCTTGAACATCTGGGGCTCAAGCTGCACTATATATTTGGTTCTCTTCTGTCTCTAAATTGCTTTCAGTCCTTGGAACTCTTGTATCTTCTAGTAAACAGGTCTGCGGCTTGTTTTCCTCTGATAATTTTGCCACCTTCATCCAATGTGACAGCCTGCCTAGGCGAGGAACACTCTTCATTTAGAGATTTAACTAATCTCCAAAGTTTCTTGCCGTCTTTCTCAAGGTTCTGCGCTGCCGTTTTATTTCTCCAGCTTTTGCGTTTTTCTTCTAGCTTTGTTCTCTGAAACTTTGCTACAGTCTTTTTCCATTTGTTGTGCGTTTCAAGTGAAGGCTGAGACTCTGCGTCCTATCTAGCTTTGTCCATAGCTTCCTGGCATTCTTGGAGTGTGCTGGACCAGTGTGGTGTGTAGTTACACCGGAATCCTTTGGGAATGGTTTCTTTTGCAGCTTGAAGTATGCATCTGTTGAAGTCTTTTACCACTTCATTAATGTTTCTGTTCTGCACCTTGAGGTCAGACAGCAACGTATTCACCCGATGCCTGAATATACCCCAGTTGGCTTTTTTTGTAATTCCATCTTGTAATGGCTGGGTATGTATTGAGAGTTACACTCTGCACAGTAAGAAAGATAGGGTGATGGTCGCTTCTTCCTAGTTGGTCTCCTACTTCTCTACTTATGAGTCCAGCTATATCTGGGGTGGCGAAGGCAAGATCTGGAGTTGAAATTGTGTGCCATCCTCTGGAGTAGAACGTAGGAGTGTCTGTGGCAGTATTGACTAGGATTAGAGAGTGGTCATCTTGCCATGTTTCAACCTCTTCCCCTCTGTGATCTAGATGGTTATAGCCCCAGCTCTGGGAGTGGCTATTAAAGTCTCCAACTGCTATAAAGTTAGTGGCTGGTACCTGTATAGAGCTGAGACTCAGGGGTTTGTTGTTTGGGCAGTAATAGTTCAGAAGTTCTATTTCCATCTTGTCTACCTTTAGCTGCAACAGCTGATATTCTGCTCCATCCATGTAAGTTTTCCTTTCATGAGCATGAATGTTATTCTTTACAACATTAACATAGGCCAACAGAGAGATAAGAAAAGAAATACGGGCAACCATGGGAAAGACAGATACCCCTGCCCCATTGAGGGAACCCATCACACCTGGAGAACTACAGAACGCTATTTCCAAGCTTAAGATCCAAAAGCCACCCGGCCCAGACGAAATCAGCAACGAAATGCTAATAAATCTGAGCTCAGCAGCAAAGACAAAACTGCTTGAGATATTGTTACGTGTGGGTTATGTTCTTGTAGTTATAGTTGATCAGAATACATAGAATCATAAAAATGTACACGCATCGTACTGACATACACGAATGGCTGAAGAACTCAAGTCGTCAGGTGGAGGGTCCACAATATATCTTATACATTTATTTCATATCAGGAACAGCAACATCATAGGCATGGCTATATATATTGTTCATACATTATAGTTCTCCTTCTTCTTCTTCTGCGTTCAGTTTGTAGTCATGCTAAATCTGCAGGCCTGTCGCCAGGACGAAGTCCACAGTCTTTACCAGGTCGGCGCGGCAGCCCCATAGCTTCTGCTGGAGCTCAGCACCCCTTGGCCAGGTCGCACGTCGTGGTTCATCATGGGTTGGGCAGTTCTGCAGAATGTGTTCTGGGGTCTGGATTCCAGTTCCACATTGGCATTCCTTTGTGTGGGATAGATATCCTGAGGCGATAGAGATGACCAAGTAATCTTCAGTGGCCAGTTCTCAGGCGGAAAATTGTGGTCTGTTGGTATCTGTTTAGATGGTGGATTGGGTCATCTCTGCTGTATGTATCCCCTTCCTTCTTATTATTATATAATGTAATGTATGTGTGAATGTACCCACATAATACTGTACTTTAGAAATGTGAGTCGTGAGAATGTACCCGCATACCAATGTACTTTAGAAATGTGAATTGTTTTTTATTTTTTATTTTATTTTTTTATTTATTTATTTTTTTTTTTTTACTGCTAAAAGACTTTTCCTGCCACAGAAGTGCGTAAGAAAGTGTTATTATTATTATTTCATTTTCCACCAAGAATGTATAGACATAAGCGAGAATGTGTTTATGTAATTTTTGTATTGATGATTGATGACACATTCAAAAATACAGATTAATTGTAGACGGATTGACCGCATGAGTGAGTGTCGGTATACAGAATTTATTTATTGTTTTATTTATTTTATTTTATTGTTACTTTTTCACCCCAATTACTAGCTTGTTTGTTTCAAAAAAACAAAAACAAAAAACCGACTCATTTAAAACAAATTATGATTGCATACTGTAAATGAATGCTGTTATGGTAACTTTATAATGTTGCATGCCTTTAAATTAATGCTTAAAGCATCATGTGGGAATGAAAGGATATAGTATGCAAGATTAATGAGAGTGGAAGGGCAGAATGTTAGACGGGCCTGCGCGCCCAATTCTTTACCCTTCGAAAATAAAGTTCGTTCGTTCGTTCGTTCGTTCGTTCTTCCACTGACTTTTGTACTTGTTGTGGATGATGGTTTTTGCTTCCCGATAGGGCAATTGTTCCATTTTACTGCCACTTCTTGATAGAGCATCTTCTTTCTCATTACCAGCAATTCCACAATGGGAGGGTAATCACTGAAGGGCAATGGTTGATGACCGTTGGATGATGTTACGCTCAGATCTGATCTCATTCATCATGTTATCATTTCTGGTGTTTTGTATTGATTCTAGTAATGATCTGCAGTCAGTGAAGATTACTATCTTAGCTGGTGGCTGCTGTTCGGGTCTGGTGAGGATTTTCAGGGCTTGCAGTAGTGCCATAGATTCTGCCCTGAAATTGGAGGAGATCTTTCCAGTTGGAAAGGCCTTTCGGATGATCTTTCCATTTAGGAATCTTATAAAAATGCCTCCTCCACCGATCTTTACTGCCCCCTCAGCGGATCCATCTGTATATGCGTGTGTCCACTCCTTTGGGTTGTACTTTTCTTCAGTCATTTCTTGAGCCAAAGTTGTTAGTTGTTGAGGGGTCTGGTGGCTTTTCTTTTTTTATTTCAGGGACTTCTGTGATGATAGATATATTTCCATGGCAGTCGTCTGGCTCCTCGTAATCAGTTAACATTTTAATCGCAGTAGATCGGTTTGGGAGGAGGTCTTCATGGCATCGATGCAGATGTTTGGAGATGTTTAAGAAGCTGGTTCTTTTCAGCCTGCTCTTTGTCAAACTATGGAGTTTGGCATGTATTGGATGTCTTGGCATTCGTAGAAGCTTCTCACTGTGAGTGAACACCTTTTCCTCACGTCTGTTATCAAGAGAGCGGATGTTGGTGTATCTCTCCATTGCCTGGATTGGAGAAGTCTTTATCCCTCCAGTGATTCATCTAAGGCCTGAATTTTGCACTTTCCCTAGACGTTCTGTGTTTGTTTTAGATGCCGTGGCCCAGGCTGACATGCCATATTCAAGTACAGGCCTGACTGTGCCTGTATATACTTTTTTAAGTATGTTGGTATTTGCCCTCCAACTTGTGCCAGCCAGTTTCTTCATAATAGAGAACTTTCTTATTGCTCTCTGTTCTACTGCTTTTATGTGCGGCTTCCAGGTGAGTCTCTTATCCAACTTGACTCCCCAGGTATGTTGGGTTTTCCTCGATTGGAAGCTCAATTTCATTTAGTTGCAGTTTGGTCGTTTCTTGGCGATTTTACATAGAGAAACAGGTTGCTACTGTCTTGGAGAGGTTTATCTGTACTCCCCAGTCTGATGCCTGATGAGTGCATTTGTGATGAAAGGGAAGTGATCTTGAAAAATACTTGTTGAGTAGAGTGAATTTTGGGTTAGAGTACTTGCTTGCAGATTAGTAGTGGATTTGTTTAAAAAATATCTCCTCTTAGTTTCGTGAAAACAGTATGTCAGATAGCGGGTGAACTCTGGTCATAATGTACTGTTTCTGAACTGTTTTTGAGTGATGGGTGAATAGCTCTCGCGGCTAGTGTCCGCAGGTATGAGTGAGAGCGGTGTGAAGAGAACAGTAGATTCTCGTGACTGTGTGAACGGGGTGTGTTCCCGTGGGATCAGTGTGTGCGGGGTTTTTGACTGAGGTGGTCAGCCCTGATGTGTTTTTCTGTATGGATGCCTACGTAGTGCAGAAGATAAGATGTCGACGAGTTTTTCGCTATATGTGGATGAGGAAGATTTTTAGCGAAGATTTTGGGAGGCCATGATTTGTGTAGGCCTTGATTATTATATAACTGCCGTAGATGCAGTCTTTGTGCACTGATGTGAAGAGTAGCGATTTTGTAGGCCAAGATGTGTATGGGCCGTATGGTGTGTTAACTGCAGTATGAAGATTCATATTTCGATGTAACTGTATTCGTCTAGATCTACGTGATGTTATAATTGTAATAAACCATGGTTAAAAATCATCAGACGTTACACCATTCCATGACTCGGTGTGTACGCTACTGTGAGTGACTGTCCCAAAACACACTCACCTTCTTCACCATAAATACATCCAACTGCAAACGATACCCAGTGTATCAAACGATTACAATTGTATTAGTGGTTCTAATCAACCAAACTGCCGGTATCAGTAGAAAGATGACGGTACAGGATTGTCGGTATCAGTGGTGGTTTACATGTTTAGCGGGATCTAATACCTGCGACACCTATTCGCGTTGATGAACTGTGTGATATTAATGACAGCATATCCTAGGGACCACAGTGTTTGCTTCTCTATTTGACGGCGTTATAAACATTGACAGTAGTGCAAAAGGTCATCATTGGATCGAATACCTGTTACATGCGCGTTATGAGACTTACAGCATTAATAGCTCCAGTAATTAAAGATGTACAGCGCTTCTAGCCTACTTTTTTGTGTCAAAAGTTGCAAGTAGACTTTGACAGTATTGGTTTTGGCATTTGAAAGAAGGACTACAGGAGTCCGGTATATTGTTTAAGATTTAATCGATACCAGCGTCATTCATGCATAAGAATTACAGTGCCTGTTCCGGTCCATATACAAGTTCAACTATATGTGCAGTATTTTGAGAGTTCGTCTGCACGTATACCTCAAGTGACGAGTTGCGGAGTTGCTGTGTTCCAGTTCCTGTCGTCTTATGCATTGTTGAGCACATACTGTACTGTGGAAGGGATCTGAAGACAAGAGAGCCTTGTCCTTGCACCTTTCTGCAGTGGAGTGTTTTTATTTGCAGAACCTTGTGATATCCAGTGTGTTAGCGGAAAGGACGGGATTATTTTCAGATAAGTGGTTTTTGTTGGGTGTAAATGGTGCCACTTCTGTCCATGTCAGCAAGCCTCCATCTTCACTATCCTATTCTATTGATAACTATTGTTGTTGTTGTCGATAATTATATCGGTTAATTGTGGAATATGATGATGCATGAGTAATTTATATAAAGGTTCTATGTACAGGAATTGATAATACAGTATTTGAGATCTAATGGCAATTTCTTGAAAAGATAATTGGTTTGGTGAGGTAGAAAGTTGATTTATACATATATGGTACACTGAGTAAGCAAGTCACAATGGATTGTGATACAGATCCGGAAGATATGAGGCCTGTATTAGAATATTTGTTTCGGAAAGGTAGAGATGATGATGGATTGCAAGGTCCAGCACTTGAAGCAGATGTAATGGATGAATTTTTGATTAATGCTTCAAGAGCCCTAAGGTATTTTGCTCAGGGGAGTTTTCATTCTGTTCCTCATCTAAGGATAGCCAAGGATCTGGCAGACTTACTAGGTTACCTTCGTTCATTTGTGTATACCTATACTCATGTTAAGCATGATCATATAGTGAGGAATATATACAAGATAATTTTCTACGGTATTCCCGATGTCAGGGAAAAGAGTTAGAAGATAAGGGGAAAATAAGAAAGAACAAGCGGAGTGCATTACATGGGAGAAAGAATTAATTACAGAGTATTTCTGAAGAGAGGGTACTACACGAGACGATGTCTAGACTTAAAGGTAAACTGCATAAAGCTAACTTGGAACTTTCTGGTTCACAGGCAGCATTGAATTCTGCACTGGGCGGAATCAAAGAGTTGGAGGCTAAAATGAAAGATAAGAATATTAAGATGGAAAACCTTACACAGGAGGCCCAACAGAATAAACAGATGTATGAGAACTTGAGAGTTGAGACCGATAAACGTGATAAGACTTATACAGAAACGCTCCTTGATTTATTGGATAACGTTGCGAATCTCGGTCGCCAACATGAAGAGTACAATACCATACCCCCCGAGAAGATTAATGAGTTTAAGAATGGCAATGATGTTAAAATTGAAGCAGTTCAAATGGAATTGACACAGTTAAAGGCAAATAGAGAAATGGATGAGAAAGAGACATTAATAACGGCTGAGAAAGAGAAGGTTGTTAAGATTGAGAATTTGCTGGCAGAGGAAAGATGCAAAGTTTTAAGAGTTAAGGATTTAAATAAAAGACTAAGTGAACAGATTGCACTTAGAGATATTGAGATTGCAGAGGCAAGGAAACGAGTTGATGGCCTGCTTGACATTGTTTTGAATAACAGAATGTGGTCTTCTGTCAGTGTTGACGATGATAGACAGAAAGTTTCGTATCATCAGACCACAAGAGCAAAAAGTCAGACTCATACACTTTTTGCGGGTTCTAAAGTCAAGAAGAGTGAACATAAATCCTTTCGTGGAAAATATAACTTTCCATGCACTACCAATGCTATTTCCAATAATATTGTTTCTTGGCGGCAGTCCAACAAAGAGAATTCTACAGTAATAGCTAGTCCTGTAGATAAGGAAAGAAACAGTAATAAATCTCAAGTCAGGGTGTTAAAAACCAACCGTGTATTTATTAGAAATTCTGATAAATTGATAACAGGGAACAAACATACCACTCCTTGTTCCATGAAGGAAATAAATGTTGTGCAAAAAAATAAAGAGACTATCAAGCCTTTTACTAGTCATACCCAGTCCAAGCAGTATGACCCAGCTGTTAAATACATTGCCAGAAGCAAAGATAAAAACAGTTTTGACAGTAGACATAACCCTGAGGTTAGAAAGTACCAAGGGAGTTCATCATACGGTAACGTTTTTTCTCCTGAAGACAAGAAACAATTTGACAGATCCTAACATCGTGATCCTAAAAGTTTTGGAAATTATGGTAGAAAGAACGATATGAAAGATTATCAGTCCGGTAATAATTTTTCTGCTAAAAAGCAAGTTCTATCTAGTGGACATTTGTATCTAAGAAGAGATGTTAACCTTAACTATGCAAACTGGGACTTAAATCAGTGCAACTATTTCAATATAGCAAATAACAATGCTCTCAGTGGCAATAATAGAAATCGCAACCAGGTTAACTGTGCTCCACATAAGAGCAAGATTATTAGCAATCAAAACAATAGGAAGGGTAATGAGTTCTTAAATACTTTTGCTTGTCATGCTTGTCATTTTAAGAGAGGATCTCGTTCTGGTGAAGGAAGTAATTTTTTCAGCTTACCGCACTGACTACAGTAAATTAGGTCAAGTTGTATCTAAGACTACTGTGTTGTCTGCTATGTGACGAGAGTTGTTGACATCGCAGAAAGGGCCACAACTTTACACAACCACAGAGTTTGGTTAACTTTTGGTTTGGTGAACTTTTGGTTTGGTGAACTTTTCCGTGTTCCCTCATAATCTTAATATGGATTAAAATAGATATTTTCATTTGTATTGTCTCACAGCGAGCGACTTTGCGAGAGGAGTCACCATTCCTATATTTTACATTACCTGGGAGAGATGTAGGTCACTGTGTGCCATTTGTCCATTCAAGCGAGCCTAGCCAGTATATTAACCCACCGTGCCATGATGTCACCTCGCGTGTTGATGAGATGTTCGCAAGACCTGGGAGGATTTTTTGTTTTTTTGAAAGGTCCTGTTTATTTGTTTTGTTTACAAACATTGAATGTTATTGTAATCTTTGTATAGAATTGTATATGTTGTTTATGGAATATTATGTAATCTCTTTGTAACATTTGATTGCCATAATTAATTTTTATTGTTACTTATATGACTGTGTTTTAATTATGCATTATTTCATTCCTGGACCTGGACGACCTATGCTAAGCAAGAAAGAAGGCTCAATACCTTCCATTTGCGGTGTCTACGCCGCATCCTCGGCATCTCGTGGAAAGATAAAGTGACAAATGTCGAGGTGTTGTCACGTGCTGGCCTTCAAAGTATGTATACGCTTCTTAGACAATGCAGACTTCGCTGGCTTGGCCATGTTCGCCGCATGGAAGATGGTCGCATCCCAAAAGATATCTTCTACGGACAATTAGCAGATGGCAAGAGAACAGTTGGGCGACCACAGCTGAGGTTCAAAGATGTGTGCAAGAGAGATATGAGGGCACTGGACATGGATCCAGCAACATGGGAGGATGAAGCTGCCGATCGCACTAAGTGGCGATGCTATTTACGGCGCCCACCTCAGATTGGGCGAAGAGAGGCTCACACAAGAAGCAGAGGTGAGGAGAAAACGTCGAAAGGAGCACCAGGAAAATAAGCAGCTGAGGGCTGTCACCTCAGGGGCGCATTCCCATAGTCAGTTATGACTGAAGGGGCTATTATTTCATTCCTATGTACAAACTCATTTACTGGGACGATGTAATGGTCATTTTTATAGATAGTCCTGAGTGTTCTTATTCACTACTTAAAATTTTGTTTTGTTTTTTCATCATGGGTTTGATACCATGTTTAGTTAACATATTTATACAAAGATTTTTGGAATTAATTGTTATAGTCAAAGGTAATTTTAAACGAAACTTGTATGTATTATTGATGATTTTGCGTTAGAAGTTAACGACATATTCTGAAACTTGGTTTCCGTTTTTTTCTAAATTATAACATTTGATAATTTAAACAATTCGATTTTTTGTCAGCTAGAATTAACTTAAAGTTCGGATTAAATGGAATTGGTAGAATTAACAGCGACGGCTGATACTCTTGTTCATTTAAAGATTTTAGATATATGATTATAATACATAGTTAAGATAAATAATATTACACTTATATTTATTTATAACTTCGTATATAGTTAACAGTGTATTACCCCATGTGACGTTTCTGTGATGTATTTTTTTTTTTTTTAAAGAAAAAAAAATTTACACGTTTTGATGTGTGTCTGCTTAAAGATAAGATTATTTTTTTAAATTATGTTACCTAGCTGATTTAATTGTTAGTTGTTAATTATAGCTACGTATTACTTAGAAATAAAAATACTATTTTTATTTAACTTAACGTTAAGAAACATTTTTTGTATTGTAATTTTCTTTTTGAGAAATGTGTTTTGGACATTGTGATATTTATTTTTTTTTCTGCGCCAGCGCTAGACTGTGTGTTAAGGTTACTATTATGTAGTGACATTAGTTCTTTGAAAATGTTTGGATGTTTGGATGTATTTTTTGGTATTTAGCGCTTGACTATGCGTCAATGCGAAACTTGTGATAGCATTAATATTTTTTGTTTGTGTGATATTTGATATAATTTATTTTTAGTTATGTATAAGTTTATGATTTGGTTAAATTACTTTTTTTTTTTTTCGTACGCCCGCTAATACTCGAGGCAAAATCTCAGGTTATTATTAATTTCTAACCTGACATTGATTTTACGTGAGTATCCCTTTTTTTTCTTGTACAGAGACAGGTGTCCCTCGCCATTCAGGCAGATACTCGCCGATTTCGGAGGTACCCATTAGAGCTGGGTCGGCTCAGGAGCCGCCAATCCCTGGTCGACGACACTCCTTCAAATGTCCTCGCCAGGTCTCGAGTTAATCCAGTCCAAATCCCGGTCGACGAAAAATCCTAAAATGCCGTCGCCCGGGTTTGATCCTGTATCACCCGGTCGCCAGAGCGGTGTTATAACCACTACGCTAGCGCGGCTCCCGTTAAATTACTTAATTTGCTGTGTTCGTCATAAGCTTTCTTTTTTGTGTTAGTATATAAATATACTTTCGCATTTTTGTGTTTTACAATACGTTGTTACATTTCGGTAGTTATTGTAAGGTATTGTTACCAACTTTCTTTACATTTGCATCTTTATTTCCCATCTCTCTTTGTTGACTATTCGTCATTCTTTACATCTTTTCTGTTGTCTTTTCAGTATTGTCTGATATTTTGTTTATGCTTCCGTGCTTCTTCTTTAATGTAATTCATGCTTCTTGTATACTTTTTTTTGTTACGCTATTTATACTTTCATTCTTTGTATTGTTAAGTTAATTATGTGACTTTAGATAATGTAATTGGTTCTAATAGTTCTATTTGTTTTACATGTATGGAATTGTTGTCTTCATTGTCATCTTATGATTCTATTTGATTCTTATCATATTCCCATTTCATTTTTTGTCTTTTCTCTTACGATAGTTTATTTTCTGGTTAGTTTGTACTATGTATACTTAACTTGGGTTTTGTATTAGATTAATTTTTTGGTATGCTTGAATGAGTATGTTGGATGATTTAGTCGTTATCTTACATTTATTGATGACATTTTTGTAGATGTGCTATGTTCTCTTGTCATAGGTATATTTTTGTAGGTATTTGATAGAATTTCATTAACCTTTAAATTTTTTGGGAGTTAATTTATGAGATATTTGACATAACTTCATTAACTGTTAAATTTTTGGGAGTTAATTTAAGAGATATTTGATATGACTTCATTGTCTGTTAAATTTTTGGGAGTCAATTTTCAAAAAAATGATATAATCATTTTTTTCCCTGGGGGTGTGGCTAACTGATGAGTGCAGATGTGATGAAACGGAAGTGATCTTGAAAAATACTTGTTGAGTAGAGTGAATTTTGGGTTAGAGTACTTGCTTGCAGATTAGTAGTGGATTTGTTTAAAAAATATCTCCTCTTAGTTTCGTGAAAACAGTATGTCAGATAGCGGGTGAACTCTGGTCATAATGTACTGTTTCTGAACTGTTTTTGAGTGATGGGTGAATAGCTCTCGCGGCTAGTGTCCGCAGGTATGAGTGAGAGCGGTGTGAAGAGAACAGTAGATTCTCGTGACTGTGTGAACGGTAGGCCTTGGTTATTATATAGCTGCCGTAGATGCAGTCTTTGTGCACTAATGTGAAACGTAGAGATTTTGTAGGCCAGGATGTGTATGGACAGGCCGTATTAGGTATTGATGCAGTGTGGAAATTATATACTATGATTCGATGTAACTGTGTTCGTCTATGTCTACGTGATGATGTGCTGTGAGTTAATAAACAATAATTAAATATCACCAGTCGTTCCATACTCGATGACTCCCGTGTGCGCACCTGTTGTGTGAACGACTTTGCCAGTACACAATCACACTCACTTTACCTATTTCAAACACGACTGTGGTTATCAGTGGTGGTTTACAGATTTAGTGGGATCTAAATACCTGCGACACCTATTCGCGTTGATGAACTGTGTGATATTAATGACAGCATATCCTAGGGACCACAGTGTTTGCTTCTCTATTTGACGGCGTTATAAACATTGACAGTAGGGCAAAAGGTCATCATTGGATCGAATACCTGTTACATGCGCGTTATGAGACTTACAGCATTAATAGCTCCAGTAATTAAAGATGTACAGCGCTTCTAGCCTACTTTTTTGTGTCAAAAGTTGCTAGTAGACTTTGACAGTATTGGTTTTGGAATGTGAAAGAAGGACTACAGGAGTCCGGTATATTGTTCAAGATTTAATCGATACCAGCGTCATTCATGCATAAGAATTACAGTGCCTGTTCCGGTCCATATACAAGTTCAACTATATGTGCAGTATTTTGAGAGTTCGTCTGCACGTATACCTCAAGTGACGAGTTGTGGAGTTGCTGTGTTCCAGTTCCTGTCGTCTTATGCATTGTTGAGCACATACTGTACTGTGGCAGGGATCTGAAGACAAGAGAGCCTAGTCCTTGTACCTTTCTGCAGTGGAGTGTTTTTATTTGCAGAACTTTGTGATATCCAGTGTGTTAGCAGAAAGGACGGGATTATTTTCAGATAAGTGGTTTTTGTTGGGTGTAAATGGTGCCACTTCTGTCCATGTCAGCAAGCCTCCATCTTCACTATCCTATTCTATTGATAACTATTGTTGTTGTTGTCGATAATTATATCGATTAATTGTGGAATATGATGATGCATGAGTAATTTATATAAAGGTTCTATGTACAGGAATTGATAATACAGTATTTGAGATCTAATGGCAATTTCTTGAAAAGATAATTGGTTTGGTGAGGTAGAAAGTTGATTTATACATATATGGTACACTGAGTAAGCAAGTCACAATGGATTGTGATACAGATCCGGAAGATATGAGGCCTGTATTAGAATATTTGTTTAGGAAAGGTAGAGATGATGATGGATTGCAAGGTCCAGCACTTGAAGCAGATGTAATGGATGAATTTTTGATTAATGCTTCAAGAGCCCTAAGGTATTTTGCTCAGGAGAGTTTTCATTCTGTTCCTCATCTAAGGATAGCCAAGGATCTGCAGACTTACTAGGTTACCTTCGTTCATTTGTGTATACCTATACTCATGTTAAGCATGATCATATAGTGAGGAATATACACAAGATAATTTTCTACGGTATTCCTGATGATCAGGGAAAAGAGTTAGAAGATAAGGGGCAAATAAGAAAGAACAAGCGGAGTGCATTACATGGGAGAAAGAATTGTTTACAGAGTATTTCTGAAGAGAGGGTACTACACGAGACGGTGTCTAGACTTAAAGGTGAACTGCTTAAAGCTAACTTGGAACTTTCTGGTTCACAGGCAGCATTGAATTCTGCATTGGGCGGAATCAAAGAGTTGGAGGCTAAAATGAAAGATAAGAATATTAAGATGGAAAACCTTACACAGGAGGCCCAACAGAATAAACAGATGTATGAGAACTTGAGAATTGAGACCGATAAACGTGATAAGACTTATACAGAAACGCTCCTTGATTTATTGGATGACGTTGCGAATCTCGGTCGCCAACATGAAGAGTACAAAACCATACCCCCCGAGAAGATTAATGAGTTTAAGAATGGCGATGATGTTAAAATTGAAGCAGTTCAAAGGGGATTGACACAGTTAAAGGCAAATAGAGAAATGGATGAAAAAGAAACATTAATAGAGGCTGAAAAAGTGAAGGTTGCTAAGATAGAGAATTTGCTAGCAGAGGAAAGCTGCAAAGTTTTAAGAGTTAAGGAGTTAAATAGAAGGTTAAGTGAAGATATTTCACTTAGAGATAAGGAGATTGCAGAGGCAAGGAACCGGGTGGATGGCCTGCTTGACATTGTTTTGAAGAACAAAATGTTTTGCGGGTTCTAAAGTCAAGAAGAGTGAACATAAATCCTTTCGTGGAAAATATAACTTTCCATGCACTACCAATGCTATTTCCAATAATATTGTTTCTTGGCGGCAGTCCAACAAAGAGAATTCTACAGTAATAGCTAGTCCTGTAGATAAGGAAAGAAACAGTAATAAATCTCAAGTCAGGGTGTTAAAAACCAACCGTGTATTTATTAGAAATTCTGATAAATTGATAACAGGGAACAAACATACCACTCCTTGTTCCATGAAGGAAATAAATGTTGTGCAAAAAAATAAAGAGACTATCAAGCCTTTTACTAGTCATACCCAGTCCAAGCAGTATGACCCAGCTGTTAAATACATTGCCAGAAGCAAAGATAAAAACAGTTTTGACAGTAGACATAACCCTGAGGTTAGAAAGTACCAAGGGAGTTCATCATACGGTAACGTTTTTTCTCCTGAAGACAAGAAACAATTTGACAGATCCTAACATCGTGATCCTAAAAGTTTTGGAAATTATGGTAGAAAGAACGATATGAAAGATTATCAGTCCGGTAACAATTTTTTCTGCTACAAAGCAAGTTCTATCTAGTGGACATTTGTATCTAAGAAGACATGTTAACCTTAACTATGCAAACTGGGACTTAAAATCAGTGCAACTATTTCAATATAGCAAATAACAATGCTCTCAGTGGCAATAATAGAAATCGCAACCAGGTTAACTGTGCTCCACATAAGAGCAAGATTATTAGCAATCAAAACAATAGGAAGGGTAATGAGTTCTTAAATACTTTTGCTTGTCATGCTTGTCATTTTAAGAGAGGATCTCGTTCTGGTGAAGGAAGTAATTTTTTTCAGCTTACCGCACTGACTACAGTAAATTAGGTCAAGTTGTATCTAAGACTACTGTGTTGTCTGCTATGTGACGAGAGTTGTTGACATCGCAGAAAGGGCCACAACTTTACACAACCACAGAGTTTGGTTAACTTTTGGTTTGGTGAACTTTTGGTTTGGTGAACTTTTCCGTGTTCCCTCATAATCTTAATATGGATTAAAATAGATATTTTCATTTGTATTGTCTCACAGCGAGCGACTTTGCGAGAGGAGTCACCATTCCTATATTTTACATTACCTGGGAGAGATGTAGGTCACTGTGTGCCATTTGTCCATTCAAGCGAGCCTAGCCAGTATATTAACCCACCGTGCCATGATGTCACCTCGCGTGTTGATGAGATGTTCGCAAGACCTGGGAGGATTTTTTGTTTTTTTGAAAGGTCCTGTTTATTTGTTTTGTTTACAAACATTGAATGTTATTGTAATCTTTGTATAGAATTGTATATGTTGTTTATGGAATATTATGTAATCTCTTTGTAACATTTGATTGCCATAATTAATTTTTATTGTTACTTATATGACTGTGTTTTAATTATGCATTATTTCATTCCTGGACCTGGACGACCTATGCTAAGCAAGAAAGAAGGCTCAATACCTTCCATTTGCGGTGTCTACGCCGCATCCTCGGCATCTCGTGGAAAGATAAAGTGACAAATGTCGAGGTGTTGTCACGTGCTGGCCTTCAAAGTATGTATACGCTTCTTAGACAATGCAGACTTCGCTGGCTTGGCCATGTTCGCCGCATGGAAGATGGGTCGCATCCCAAAAGATATCTTCTACGGACAATTAGCAGATGGCAAGAGAACAGTTGGGCGACCACAGCTGAGGTTCAAAGATGTGTGCAAGAGAGATATGAGGGCACTGGACATGGATCCAGCAACATGGGAGGATGAAGCTGCCGATCGCACTAAGTGGCGATGCTATTGATGGCACCACCTCAGAGTGGGAGAAGAGAGGCTCACACGAGGAGCAGAGGTGAGGAGAAATACGTCGAAAGGAGCACCAGGAAAATAAGCAGCTGAGGGCTGTCACCTCAGGGGCGCATTCCCATAGTCAGTTATGACTGAAGGGGCTATTATTTCATTCCTATGTACAAACTCATTTACTGGGACGATGTAATGGTCATTTTTATAGATAGTCCTGAGTGTTCTTATTCACTACTTAAAATTTTGTTTTGTTTTTTCATCATGGGTTTGATACCATGTTTAGTTAACATATTTATACAAAGATTTTTGGAATTAATTGTTATAGTCAAAGGTAATTTTAAACGAAACTTGTATGTATTATTGATGATTTTGCGTTAGAAGTTAACGACATATTCTGAAACTTGGTTTCCGTTTTTTTCTAAATTATAACATTTGATAATTTAAACAATTCGATTTTTTGTCAGCTAGAATTAACTTAAAGTTCGGATTAAATGGAATTGGTAGAATTAACAGCGACGGCTGATACTCTTGTTCATTTAAAGATTTTAGATATATGATTATAATACATAGTTAAGATAAATAATATTACACTTATATTTATTTATAACTTCGTATATAGTTAACAGTGTATTACCCCATGTGACGTTTCTGTGATGTATTTTTTTTTTTTTTTAAAGAAAAAAAAATTTACACGTTTTGATGTGTGTCTGCTTAAAGATAAGATTATTTTTTTAAATTATGTTACCTAGCTGATTTAATTGTTAGTTGTTAATTATAGCTACGTATTACTTAGAAATAAAAAATACTATTTTTATTTAACTTAACGTTAAGAAACATTTTTTGTATTGTAATTTTCTTTTTGAGAAATGTGTTTTGGACATTGTGATATTTATTTTTTTTTCTGCGCCAGCGCTAGACTGTGTGTTAAGGTTACTATTATGTAGTGACATTAGTTCTTTGAAAATGTTTGGATGTTTGGATGTATTTTTTGGTATTTAGCGCTTGACTATGCGTCAATGCGAAACTTGTGATAGCATTAATATTTTTTGTTTGTGTGATATTTGATATAATTTATTTTTAGTTATGTATAAGTTTATGATTTGGTTAAATTACTTTTTTTTTTTTCGTACGCCCGCTAATACTCGAGGCAAAATCTCAGGTTATTATTAATGTCTAACCTGACATTGATTTTACGTGAGTATCCCTTTTTTTTTTCTTGTACAGAGACAGGTGTCCCTCGCCATTCAGGCAGATACTCGCCGATTTCGGAGGTACCCAATAGAGCTGGGTCGGCTCAGAAGCCGCCAATCCCTGGTCGACGACACTCCTTCAAATGTCCTCGCCAGGTCTAGAGTTAATCCAGTCCAAATCCCGGTCGACGAAAAATCCTCAAATGCCGTCGCCCGGGTTTGATCCTGAATCACCCGGTCGCCAGAGCGGTGTTATAACCACTACGCTAGCGCGGCTCCCGTTAAATTACTTAATTTGCTGTGTTCGTCATAAGCTTTCTTTTTTGTGTTAGTATATTTCATAAATCATGTACTTTCGCATTTTTGTGTTTTTTGTGTTTTACAATACGTTGTTACATTTCGGTAGTTATTGTAAGGTATTGTTACCAACTTTCTTTACATTTGCATCTTTATTTCCCATCTCTCTTTGTTGACTATTCGTCATTCTTTACATCTTTTCTGTTGTCTTTTCAGTATTGTCTGATATTTTGTTTATGCTTCCGTGCTTCTTCTTTAATGTAATTCATGCTTCTTGTATACTTTTTTTTTGTTACGCTATTTATACTTTCATTCTTTGTATTGTTAAGTTAATTATGTGACTTTAGATAATGTAATTGGTTCTAATAGTTCTATTTGTTTTACATGTATGGAATTGTTGTCTTCATTGTCATCTTATGATTCTATTTGATTCTTATCATATTCCCATTTCATTTTTTGTCTTTTCTCTTACGATAGTTTATTTTCTGGTTAGTTTGTACTATGTATACTTAACTTGGGTTTTGTATTAGATTAATTTTTTGGTATGCTTGAATGAGTATGTTGGATGATTTAGTCGTTATCTTACATTTATTGATGACATTTTTGTAGATGTGCTATGTTCTCTTGTCATAGGTATATTTTTGTAGGTATTTGATAGAATTTCATTAACCTTTAAATTTTTTGGGAGTTAATTTATGAGATATTTGACATAACTTCATTAACTGTTAAATTTTTGGGAGTTAATTTAAGAGATATTTGATATGACTTCATTGTCTGTTAAATTTTTGGGAGTCAATTTTCAAAAAAATGATATAATCATTTTTTTCCCTGGGGGTGTGGCTAACTGATGAGTGCAGATGTGATGAAACGGAAGTGATCTTGAAAAATACTTGTTGAGTAGAGTGAATTTTGGGTTAGAGTACTTGCTTGCAGATTAGTAGTGGATTTGTTTAAAAAATATCTCCTCTTAGTTTCGAGGAAGACAGTATGTCAGATAGCGGGTGAACTCTGGTCATAATGTACTGTTTCTGAACTGTTTTTGAGTGATGGGTGAATAGCTCTCGCGGCTAGTGTCCGCAGGTATGAGTGAGAGCGGTGTGAAGAGAACAGTAGATTCTCGTGACTGTGTGAACGGGGTGTGTTCCCGTGGGATCAGTGTGTGCGGGGTTTTTGACTGAGGTGGTCAGCCCTGATGTGTTTTTCTGTATGGATGCCTACGTAGTGCAGAAGATAAGATGTCGACGAGTTTTTCGCTATATGTGGATGAGGAAGATTTTTAGCGAAGATTTTGGGAGGCCATGATTTGTGTAGGCCTTGATTATTATATAACTTCCGTAGATGCAGTCTTTGTGCACTGATGTGAAGAGTAGAGATTTTGTAGGCCAGGATGTGTATGGGCCGTATGGTGTGTTAACTGCAGTATGAAGATTCATATTTCGATGTAACTGTATTCGTCTAGATCTACGTGATGTTATAATTGTAATAAACCATGGTTAAAAATCATCAGACGTTACACCATTCCATGACTCGGTGTGTACGCTACTGTGAGTGACTGTCCCAAAACACACTCACCTTCTTCACCATAAATACATCCAACTGCAAACGATACCCAGTGTATCAAACGATTACAATTGTATTAGTGGTTCCAATCAACAAAACTGTCGGTATCAGTAGAAGGATGACGGTACAGGATTGTCGGTATCAATGCCCATTTACCGATGGTATTTAGCGCTGCTTGCATCCTGAACTTCGCAGTAGGCAAATGTTCAGCAGCACACCAGGCAGCAAAATCGTCAGCATGAAGAGCCCTGGAGATATGCCCGGACAGTTTCTCTGCAATATCATTTATATATATGATAAAAAGTGTGGGGGAGATAACTCCTTGTATATATATATATTATATATATATATATATATATATATATATATATATATATATATATATATATATATATATATATATATATATATCATAACCCTCCACTCCCAAAGGAGCATAGGCCTTCAACAAACACATGCCAAGTCCTCCTGTCACGTGCCATCATCTCAAGTTCTTTCCATGTTCTCCTCATCATTTTCACCTCTGTTTCCAACTCTCTTCTCCATGTACTTCTTGGTCTTCCTCTGCCTCTCTCTTGCCCTGGGGGTTCCAGAACAAGGACTGCCTTGTAATGCTATCAACAGGTTTCCTCAGTGTGTGTCCTATCCATCGCCATCGTCTTCTTCTCATTTCTTGTTCCACTGGCACTTGTCTAGTTCTTGTCATCAGTTCCACGTTGGTAACCTTGTCATACCATTTTAATCCCTCTATTCTACGCAAGCACCCATTTATGAAAGTCTGTAGCTTTTTGGTTGTTGTCTTTGTTGTTCTCCATGTCTCTGAGCCATACAATAGGACTGACTTCACATTTGAGTTGAAGATTCTTATTTTCGTGTTGGATCCTATATCTCTTGATCTCCATATATTTCCCAATGCAATGAAAGCTCCTCTTGCCTTTTGTATTCTTATTTTAATATCGCTGTCTGTCCCTCCAACTTTGTCTATATTACTGCCAAAATATGTGTATGATTCTACATCTTGTATTGGTGTTTCTTCAAGTTCAACCCTGTTATCATTACCTGCATTTATTCGCATTATTTTTGTCTTTTCCCTGTGTATTTTCAGACCCAATTGCTGTGATCTCTCATCGAGTGTTTTCAATTTGTCCTGCATCTGATTACGGCTATGGGACAGAAGAGCCAAGTCATCAGCAAAATCCAGATCATCCAACTGCTTAGTCAGAGTCCACTGGATTCCATTTCTGTTGTGTGTTGCCGATGATCTCATAACCCAATCTATTGCCAGCAAGAAAAGAAATGGAGACAAGAGGCATCCCTGTCGCACTCCTGTTCTTATCCCAAACGGTTCTGTAAGCTGTCCTTCGTGAAGAACTCTGCATGTCATGTCTTCATATGTTTTCTTTATTAAATTAATGATCTTCAGGGGAACTCCATAATGCCTCAACAATTTCCAAAGTGATTCCCTGTCTACACTGTCAAATGCCTTTTCGTAGTCCACAAATCCGATGTATAGTGGTGAATTCCATTCCAGACTTTGTTCAACTATTATTCTCAAAGTGGCTATCTGGTCTGTACATGATCTGTTCTGTCGAAAACCTGCTTGTTCATCTCTCAGTTTCTTGTCTATGGACTCTTTTAATCTCTCAAGGATAATCCTGTTTAATACTTTTCCTGGCACTGATAGTAACATTATTCCTCTATAATTTGTGCACTCTTGTAAATTTCCCTTCTTAGGCAACTTAACCAGATATCCTTCCTTCCATTCTGCTGGTATCTCTTCCTTTTCCCAGACTTTACCAAGTAATTTATATAACATCTCTGTAGCCGTGTCGATATCTGCTTTGAATGGCCTCTGCTGGAATGCCATCAGGTCCAGACGCTTTTCCATCTCTTAGAAGCTTTATGGCTTTCTTTATTTCTTCCTTCGTTGGTCTTTCACCGTTAATTTGTAGCTCTTCTTCTGCTGGCTGGATGTCCGGCGGGTTTTGTGGAGCTGGTCTATTGAGAAGGTCCCCAAAATATTCTGTCCACCTCTTCATTTGCTCTTGTATATTGCTGAGCAGTTTCCCATTCTTGTCTTTTATGAGGCAACTTGTTTGCTTGTATTTCCCTGTTAGCTTCTTTGTACTGCTATACAGTTCTCTCATATTTCCTTTGGCTGCAGCATCTTCTGCCTCTCTTGCCAACTCCTCAATATACTTCCTCTTGTCTCTTTTGATACTTCTTTTTACTTCTTTGTTTGCTTCTGTGTACACTTCTTGAGCCTTGGCTTTGGAACTTCTGGTTTTGCTTGTGTTTAACTCTGCTTTCTTGTTTTTTCTGTCTTTTATCTTATTGATGGTTTCTGTTGTTATCCATGCTTTTTGTTGTCTTTCCCTTTTCCCCAGTATTTCTTCACATGTCTCCTTCCATACAGTTTTGACCTGCTGCCAATAGTCTTCTGTATTCTCTACATCTTCCAGCTTTTGGAGCACTTGGAATTTGTTGGATACTGTGACCGCAAATTTGTCTCTTGTTTCTTGATTTCTTAGCTGTCCTACATTATACTGTTGTCTATAATTTTGCGTTGTTGCATATCTCTTGAGTTTCATTTTTACTTTGGCTATCAGAAGATGGTGATCTGATGCCACATCTGCTCCTCTGTATACCTTTACATCCTGCAATGATGATCTAAACTTCTTGTTTATGCATATATGATCAATCTGATTTTCTGTTCTATGGTCTGGTGATATCCATGTTGCCTTGTGTATTTTCTTATGTGGAAACATGCTTCCTCCTATAGCCAGTTGATTTGAAGCACAGAAGTTTGCGAATAGTTCTCCATTTTCATTCATTACTCCTAGCCCATGTTTTCCCATGACTTCTTCAAATCCGGTGTTGACTGTACCTATCTTTGCATTCATGTCACCCATCAAAATTGTGATGTCTCTTCTTTTTACTTTATCCATAATTTCCTGTAGTTTAGTATAAAATGCTTCTTTCACAGACTCTTCTTTGTCATTAATTGGTGCATAACATTGGATGACAATTACATAAATTTTCTTTTTAGCTGTTTTGAAATTAGCTGTTATTATTCTGGGTCCAACAGCTTCCCATTCAATGAGTGCTTTCTGTGCTTCTTTAGATAACATAAGAGCTACCCCTTCGCTGTGGTGTGAACTTTCGTCTTCATGTCCTGAGGACAGCACCAATTCACCTGTGATGAGTTTCTTCCTGTCTACCCCCTTCCACTTTGTTTCACACATTCCCAAAACCTCGATTTTGTATTCCCTCATTTCTGCTGCCACTTGCGCCACTTTCCCTTGTTCGTTTAATGTCCGAACATTCCAGGTGCCAAATCTGGAAGTTCTCCTAGAAGAAAGAAGGTTAGTCAGCAACAAGACTCCTTTCGGCTTTCTCTGTGTTGCATCATACGCCTCCCCACGAGAGGACCTTCCCCTGTCTTGGATGGCTGTGTTTTATTTTCTTTATTTGACTTGTCCATATTTGTTGAAGTTTTTTTACAGGATGGGGTAACCGGCCCCATGCCCAACCCTCCTTAGTCGCTTTCTACGACATGCTTGGCAGGGATATATATATATATATATATATATATATATATATATATATATATATATATATATATATATATATATATATATATATATATATTGTACATACATCATAGCAGAAATCCTTCATCAGTCTCGTCTCAATCATACAGTTCTGGCCGCTGTACTAAAGGTGCATACCACCCAAGTAATGTGGATCAGACAAAGTGAATGAAAAATATACTGTAATAATTTCTTCAGTAATATATGGAACTTCTCGCTAAGTTCTGAATCATCTTAGATAATATAGTGGCGGCCTTCGAAGATTAATATATATATGCCACTTAGAGCTCTTCCTAGCAATACTAGAAGCTTGAATAAAATACGTCTTACCACGAAGACCAGAAGTAACGAAAGGCCAAGAATATTAGCCGTTAGCATAAATTAGTGCAAAACGCGTTACGTCATTAACAACTGGTGACGTATTAAATATTCAGCGTTCAATATAAGTTAAAACCCGTGCAAAAACATGTGTTACGACATAGAGACATATTACCGCAAAATAAATGGTAATAGCCTATGTGTGACAACCTACAAGATATATTAATATTCGTTCTTTAACAATACCCCTGTCGGTAGGTTAAAAAAAATATCAAAGAATTTTTTTTTTTTTTTTTTTTTTTTGGTAACATATTAGATATACGACATCAGTGAAGTCAAAATACGGAACAGGAAATACGGCCAGAATTGATCACAGAACATTGTCAACAACATAATATTGTCATTGTCAAGCAGTGTAAACAATGTGAGTCAAAATCTGTATGCATTTGTACTAATGGGAGTAATGATGCAAAACAGAAAGACGTCCGTCATAAGACGAGAAAAGAAAAGGAAAGCGATCATATCAATCATACAACAATAAAGAAGAAAATGTCAATTAACAAAAAGTATACATATGTGTATAAGGAGACAATCAGATTATGAAAAAAGAAAAGTAACTTATAAAAGCATGGTAGAAAAAAAATTATAACATCCCCCTAATGAAATCTGTAAAGAACTCCAAAAAAAAGTTCATAGAGACTCGATTCAACGGTGTGTGATCAGGGTGTGCAGGTAGATTGTAGCAGGACCGCCACATGAAAATGCTGCTAGAACGCATTAGGATTGTCTAAACACTTGTCACAGAAAAATGTCTGTCATTTCATAGGATGCATCTGGTGACTGGGAAATGCCGCTTATCAACATCTGAGATGAATAAACGCTATGCATTACAGTGTGTTTGTCTGTTCATCAGCATCAAGGACCCTAAATAGTGTGCCGTAGATAAGTGTGATAGCTGTGTCAGTTCATCGCATCAGGTTCTGTCTGAGCACATCGGGATAAGACGTCAGCCACGACATGTGATGATGCCGGGATAGCTTGAATCTCAAACTTGAATGGTTGCAATAAAATTGCGAAGCGGGCAAATTTGTCATCCATGGCTAGCACGCCGAGAGAAGCCACAAACTATTGTATAGTCAGTATCATGAATGGTGTAGTAAGTAGGTATATCTTCAGTTTCTGTATAGCGAAGTATATAATCGAAAACCAGCATCAATGCAGTACAATCATTTGAACCAGCATCTGTGCGAATAAAATAAAATAAAAGGTTCATATCAAGTAACCTCAATATTGGATGTTTAGCAAAAATTGATCTAAAAAAATTAATGTGACCTGGCATTCTAGTGACCAATGGACGTGATTTGGTAAACCCTTCCTTAAGAAAGAGGATAGGTCAGTAGTGACAGCACAGAGATTGGTAACAAATCTACTGCACAATTGCAACAAATCTAAGAAACTAAGAACAGGTGAGAACATAATGAAAGTGGATAAGCACAAAATCAACGAGACATTTCGAGATAGGCTGTGCACTAATGCGGTGCGCGAACGAGTATAGATAATAACATATGTGGGATCGAAGCTACGACTCGCGTTATCAGCACGAAATAGCGTCCGGGGTGAAAGCAATCTCGCAGTGAAAAAGAAAACGGGATGATTACAAATCAGTGAGCACGTAGTGAAGAAATGAAATGGTGCATCATACTGTATAGGCTGAGTATGATGATAACCATCAAAACAGATATCGCTGTGCCAAGGTATGAGAGCAACACTGTAGGTAAAGACAGAGAACAATCCTAAGGGTAAAGGAAATAAAAAGTGTTCTTTCCAAGATAATTTTAAATGATATATGTCATGTATGATCATATGACGTGGTATGATATCAAATGAAGACTGCTCAAGCTGAGTCATCATAGGTGTGAAATAAAACGTAGAGGCATGTCATTGGTGGAATGATTCAACAATGTCAAATGACCACTGTCATTAGCAAAATACAAGGTACTAAAAGTGACAATAAAGAAAATAAGCAGCAATATCTTGTGAAGGAAATGTGGGTAATTAGTTGTTAACAATGTACTAAATATATGGTTACACGCCATGAGTGCCGATAGTGGCATCTCAGTGATCATAGGCCATACATACATGATATAGTTGGTAGGCAAAGCGAGATTCATGACAGATGTGCACCGGAATGTAGGTACATCATAGGATGTCGGTGCAATATTGTCAGACCGAAGGATACATTCTGACAACTTGGACTGAAAGTCCTCACCATCTTGAAAATCAGACATCATATCTATGTGATCATCAACATTAGGAGCAACCCCATCATCTTCCAAAATGGTACAGAGACCAAAACAGGAATAAACAGTGTTACAAGAATGGTGATTGCTGGCAGGTAAAAGAGCCCTAGTAGTGGCTGCGTTTGCAGTGAGCTTGTGTCGTCGTTCCCACAGTTCAATATCTTCTGGTGAGCAATCTTTGCTCCCGTGGATACGACCAACCTTTAAATCAGCAATAGGATTCCTCAAAAGGCATACCCTAACCTTCCCCGAAAAAAATGGTGTATGGATGTTAACAATGGCTGTGGGACAAAATTCAACAGTACCGCCGAATGTAATACATTTTACAAAACCACCAGTAGCACAGGGAGGATGTACAAGAGATTGAAGGGAAGTAATCGTTAGAATGGTTTTTTAGACAAATTAAATTTCGAGTTGCAACGCTTGATTAAGCGGATACTCGTTTGACTTTAGGATAGAATTATCTTTTCCTATTTTTCGAGTGACAGAGTACAGATAAGCGTGTGAACGCTGTTTAATCTCAAATGTTGAGATGTATTTATTCTGTACTGTTTTGAGTCATGTGAATAGCTCGCAGCTAGTCTGCATGTATTATCGAGAGCGGTGTTCAAGACAGCCGAGTCTCGTGACGGGGTTTTTTGGCGGGACTAGTGTGTGATTTGGGAGTTGTGTTTTGGGCGTGGACCGGGTAGGTCGAGTCCCAGTGGTTTTTTTGGATAATGTATACCTACGTAGGACTTGAGAAAATGTCGACTTATATATTTCGCTGTGTGTACAGCCTATTTGAGGAACTGCAGTGAAGATTTATTAGGCCATATGAAGATTATTATAGCTGCCGTGTGAGCAGGCTTTATTGAGTATTGGAGTACTGTTTAGGCCATATGAAGATTATTATAGCTGCCGTGTGAGCAGGCTTTATTGAGTATTGGAGTACTGTTTAGGCCATGTGAAGATTATTATAGCTGCCGGGTGAGCAGGCTTTATTGAGTATTGGAGTACTGTGTAGGCCATATGAAGATTATTATAGCTGCCGGGTGAGCAGGCTTTATTGAGTAATGAAGATTTGTGTAGGCCATATGAAGATTATTATAGCTGCCGGGTGAGCAGGCTTTATTGAGTAATGAAGATTTGTGTAGGCCATATGAAGATTATTATAGCTGCCGGGTGAGCAGGCTTTATTGTGTTATGAAGATTATTACAGAAGTGGTTACTGCTAAAATATGCGGTTACATTTATGGTGGCCAATGCCGTAGGCTGAAACAAAGTGTTATATTCACAACAACAAGCAGAGCAAGCAATAGTATTCAAGCATCCACTGTTATTTTTACTCTGTTTACCTTGATTATAAATGACTCTTGGCTCATGTTGAACGCGATCAAATAATGAAGAGTATACGTAAGATAATGCGCAACGACATTTCTGTTGATCAGAAAAAGAGGTTAGAAGATGAGGAATTAAGAAGAAAAAAACAAGAGAGGGAAAACTTCTTAGAGGGTACCGCTGAAGTGAGTAAAGTACATGAAACAGTGTCTAGACTTACGAGTGAATTGCAAAAGTCAAACTCAGAACTTGCTAGTGTGCAGGCAAGTTTGGATTCAGCATTGTTAAAAAAAAAGCAATTGGAAGTTCAGATGAAAGATAAGCATGTTGAGGTAGAAAATCTTACACAAGAGGTCCAACAGAATAAAGAGATATATGAGAAATTGAAAGTTGAGAGCAATGAACATGAGAAGACTTATATAAAAATGCTTCAAGATGTAATGGATGATAATGCGATTCTCAGTGATCAAATTAAGGAGAGGAATACTGTACCCCCCAAGAAAAGTAATACTATTATGAATAACAATGATGATGTTAACATTCAGTCACTACAACTAGAGTTGACTCAGTTGAGAGCAAATAAAGAACAGTATGAGAGAGAGACTTTAGTGGAGTTGACGGCTGAGAAAGAGAAGGTTGCTAAGATTGAAAATTTACTAGCAGAGGAAAGCTGCAAAGTTTTAAGAGTTGAGAGTTTAAACAAAAAATTAGGTGAAGAGATCTCACGTAGAGATGTGGAGATTGCACAGGCAAGAAAACGAGTAGATGGCCTGCTTGACATCGTCTTGAATAACAATATGTAGTCTTCTGTGAATGTTGACAGTGATAGACAGAAAGTTGCGAAAAGTCAGCCCCATACACTTTTTGCTCATAGAGAGGTCATTCATGGTAAAGACAGATCTTTTCGTGGTAAATATAACTTTCGAAGTTCTAATATTACTGATAGTTCCAGTAATAATTCTTGGCGTCAGACCAACAAAGATTCTAGTGTAACAGCCAGTTCTGTTGGTCAGGAAAAGAAAGGTGATAAATTTCAGGTCAAGACTCATAAGAGCAAATATTTCTCGACTATTGGAAATTCTCAGAAATTAGTAACAGGTGTTGAGACTATTACTACTTGTTCCAAAGATGAAACCCATATGCGGAACAATAGAGATACTATTGTTTCTGGCAGTTGTCAAACTCAGCACAGTCAGTTTGAAACAATTGGTAAATATATTCCCATAGGGGAAAAGAAAAACAGTTCTAGTAAGAGAGATAACCCCAAGATTAGACAGTACCAAGGGAGATCAGTAAATAATAATTTTCCTTCTCCAAGACACAGTAAACAATTTAACAAATCTCAAAGTTACGATTGTAAGAGTATTGGAAAGTGTGATAAAGATTATAGCTTTTCAAATGTTGCTTTACATCACCACAGTAATGTTCCTCAACAAAAGACTAAAGTCATTATTTGTAAACAAGGCAACGGTAATAATAAGTATTTTGATCATAGAACAAATAATAAGCGCAATTGTGCTAATCTTGTTCAACATGAGCCCAGAGTCATTTATAATCAAGGTAAACAGAGTAAAAATAACAGTGGATGCTTGAATACTATTGCTTGCTCTGCTTGTTGTTGTGAATATAACACTTTGTTTCAGCCTACGGCAGCGGCGACATTCAAGGTCGGTCATGTTGTCCCCAAGTATTCTGTGATATCTACATGTGATAGGAAGAGCTAGTGACATCGTGAAGAGACCGGTGCTTTACACAAGCCGGTGCTGGGTAATTGTAAATTTGATTTCTACGTTTTTTCTTCATTAAATTTCACTATTGAGTAAAATGGAAATTTTCATTTGTATTTGTTGACAGAAGCGACTTTGCGATAAAAGTCAAGGCTTCTGTGACATATTGGCGGTCAGAAATGTAGGTCAACTTTCCGCTCGAGTGGTCAACCGAAACCAGTCAGCGTCTAACTAAAATCTGAGGTGTTGCTTTCTGAAGGTCAAGCATGTTTACAAGAGAGTGGGAGACTTCGCGTCTGATTTTTTTTTTTTGAGATAGTAAATCTTTTTGTATTTTATATTAGTACATGACATGTTGTTGTTTTGAAATAACATATAATTTTGTTGTTATGATTATTTCTATGCATCATTTGATTGCCATAATTTTTTTTAATTGTTATTTATATGTCTGTATTTTGATGATGTATTAATACATTTTTATGCTATTTATATATTATTGTGATTGATAATGTGTAGCATGTAATTATTGTCCTTTATTCTACACTGTTCAATTTAGAATTTTTGCAACTGTGTTGTTTAGGATAGTTTTGTACATGATGAGATTGCCAGCCCTAAGCACAAACTTATTTATTGTGTTGATGTAGTGGTTACTTTTAGATAGTCCTGAGTGTTTCGTTATTCACTTAATTTAAATTTTTCTCATGTTTTGATGTCATGATTAATTAATATATAGAACATACAGAGAAGATGTGTATTATCTGTTATGTTGTGAAATGTAATTTTGAAAATAGCTTGCATGTATCATAATGATCTTGTATTTGGATTTGTCAACATTTTTGTGAAACTTTGATTTTTCCAGAACTTGATTTCTTGCCAGTCAGGCATGTAGATTATTTTCTTAGCAGATTTTTTTTTGGAATTTTTTTTTTTTTTTGCAAATATTTTTATGGGACCTTTTTTATATTTCATAGTAGCAACAAATTGTAGATTTATTTATAGATGTATATCTATATCGATTTGAGTAAGAGATAAAGTTATAGCTAAATAGCATTGTACTGAGCTGAACGTAATTGTCAGCAGAAAGAACTTAAAGGATAAATTAAATTTACATGTGTTGATTTAAGGGTTTTAACTTCGAGATAGGATTTTTGTTTTATATTTCACTCATTTTGTTAAAATATTGTTTTCATTATTAGGTTTTAGTGGTCTTGAATTACTTAATTACTAAATACTGTTTTTATGTAACTTAGCGTAAAAAAATATGTTTGTACGGTACTTTTGAAAAGAATGAATTTTTTTTTTTTTTGGCATTGTTTTTTTGTTGGGTGTGCCAGCATTTGACTGCGTGATATCATTGATATGTAGATTGGTTAGTTCTTGTAAAAAGTTGTTTTTTTTATTATGATGTATTTTTTTTTTTTAGCGCTTTGATTGTGCGTTGGTCGTATTAGTTTATATAGCAATGCTATTACTTGTTTGTTCGATGCCTATAATTTATTTATGTTAGTTTTGTATAACTCTTGTAACTTGGTTAAATTACTTATTAGGTTTTGTTTAGTTATAAATTATTTTTTGATGGTGTTAGTATAGATATACTTTGATATTTTGTGTTGTGCCTTTCGATCATGCTTATATATTCTTTTTTTTTGAAAGGTTTTCTGATCAAAACAGTTATTAATATATACTGTTATTAACTTTCTTTGCGTTCTTTCCTTTGCTTTCTATCTGTCTTTGGTAACTATTCTTCATTTTCATTCCTTCTTTTCTGTTGTCTTTTCGGTATGGATTTCATATCTTGTTTATACTTTCGTACCTCATCTTAGTTTTACTTGATTCTACTTTGTATACTTTGTCTTCTTTCAACATTTATATTTCTATTCTTTGTATTGTTGGGAGTGGTTATATGACTTGAATATAACATATCTACTTATGATAGTTGTATTTATTTTACATGTAATTGTCCAACTTAAATTATGAGTATATGGTATTGTTGAGTTCTTACTTCCCTTTTTTTACAGATCATTCTTCTTTTGATTGATCTTGTGTTTTCTCTTTCGATCGGTTGTTGTCAGTTTGGTTTGTACTAAAATATACGTAACTTAATTTTGGAACTGAAACTGATCATATTTGTATATTTAGCTAATTACTTTTATACTTAGCTGATTATGCTGTATGCTTTAATTGCTACTTTACACTTTAATGCTGATATTTGTTGTAGATATAATTTGATTTAAAATAAGATATTTTTGTAGGCATACATTAGAGCTTAATTGTCTTCTAAATTTTTCGTTTTGGGAGTTAATTTTTTCAAAAAAAATGATAGAATCATTTTTTTTCCCGGAGCGGGGGGTAACTGTTGCAAGTGGAACTGATGGAAGGGGAAGTAATCTTTAGAATGTTTTTGAACAAATTAAATTTCGAGTTGCAACGCTTGATTAAGCGGATACTTGTTTGACTTTAGGATAGAATTATCTTTTCCTATTTTTCGGGTGACAGAGTACAGATAAGCGTGTGAACGCTGTTTAATGTATTTATTCTGTACTGTTTTGAGTTATGTGAATAGCTCGCTAGTCTGCATGTGTTATCGAGAACGGTGTTCAAGACAACCGAATCTCGTGACGGGTTTTTTGGCGGGACTAGTGTGTGATTTAGGGAGTTTGTGTTTTTGGGCGTGGACCGTGTAGGTCGAGTTCCAGTGTTTTTGGATAATGTATGCCTACGTAGGATTTGAGAAAATGTCGACTTATATATTTCGCTGTGTGTACAGCCTATTTGAGAAACTGCAGTGAAGACTGTTTAGGCCATATGAAGATTATTATAGCTGCCGTGTGTTGCAGGCTTTATTGAGTAATGCAGTACTGTTTAGGCCATATGAAGATTATTATAGCTGCCGTGTGTTGCAGGCTTTATGGAGTAATGAAGTACTGTTTAGGCCATATGAAGATTATTATAGCTGCCGTGTGTTGCAGGCTTTATGGAGTATTGAAGTACTGTTTAGGCCATATGAAGATTATTATAGCTGCCGTGTGATGCAGGCTTTAGTGAGTATTGGAGTACTGTTTAGGCCATATGAAGATTATTATAGCTGCCGTGTGATGCAGGCTTTATTGAGTATTGAAGTACTGTTTAGGCCATATGAAGATTATTATAGCTGATATAGCTGCCGTGTGTTGCAGGCTTTATGGAGTAATGAAGTACTGTTTAGGCCATATGAAGATTATTATAGCTGCCGTGTGGTGCAGGCTTTATTGAGTATTGAAGATTTGTTTAGGCCATATGAAGATTATTATAGCTGCCGTGTGATGCAGGCTTTAGTGAGTATTGGAGTACTGTTTAGGCCATATGAAGATTATTAGAGCTGCCGTGTGATGCAGGCTTTATTGAGTATTGAAGTACGGTTTAGGCCATATGAACATTATTATAGCTGCCGTGTGGTGCAGGCTTTATTGAGTATTGAAGTACTGTTTAGGCCAGGATGTGGACAGGCCGTATTATATATATTTAATGCAATGTGGAAATTATATGATTCGTGTTTTGCTGTCGAATGTGTGTCATTTATGTCATCGTGTCTGTGTTGCAACGTAATAAACAGTAGCGAACTGTTCCAGTCGTTTGCAACCCTTTTTGACTCCTGCATGTACTCTTACGTACGCACTGTGGTGTGCGAACATATCAACACACACCCAGGTCAACATTCCAGACACAGTGACAGGACAGCAGCACACATATATTAAATTAGCCTGTGTGGCGATGATATAGACCAAACCACTACACTCGCAACAGTGGGTGTAAACAGAGATTATATAACATTTAGACTTAGCGCCGTTATCAGCGGTGGTTTCAAAGACATAATAACATTAACGTTTAATTACATTCAGTGAGAAACCAGCAAATCTAGTCGGTATCAGTCTTCAACAGTGCCACCTTTAAGATTGGAACAGCCGCAGTTGTGGGATTCTTTCCAGTTCCATTGCTGGGCCAGGCCTAGAAGAACATTTCGAAGATAAGTAGCCATGTTTGGGGCTACTTGACTTTACATAAGACCATACCACACAAAAGAAATTAAAGACTTAGGATTATAAACATCTAAAGACTACGGAACATATAACCCACGAGTTTATTCTATACAAGTGAACATTGAAATTATGAAAAATAAGATTGTGGTGTAAGAACATAGTAACAGTCTGTATACTTTGTGAAATACTAATATTAACATTTGTTCAAGTTTAGCACAGAAGAAAGACAGTTTTCATCAAAGATCAAGAAAACAGATGAAGATGAACTTTAATTAACTTTAAATGTAATATAAATACTTGACAGTGAAACTTTATATATATATATTTTGAATCAATTTTATTTTATTTGAAAATTAGCCAACAGAACAAAGAAAGATCCTGTACATAAATAAATTATAAATTGTACCAACAGTTTTTATTGAATTATTTAAGTTTGGTTCATCATTCTTTTTGGTTAGTTAATTACCCCTAGTAGAGTCATTGTCTAAGATTAGTCTGGGGAGGGGCGCCATAGGAACCTAAGATAGTAGATTACCATCTCATCTAGGAACCTATACAGCTTGACTATACCTTTGATGTGGATACTCCATTACTCTTTTCAGAGAATGTGGTATTTCTTGTAAGACCAGTCTCTTATCTGGAAATATCCTGGTATCATCTAATACATCTATTTGTCCAGGATATTACCATCATCATTATATCTTTCCTCTCGCTACAAGGGGCAGGACCGGAATATAACCTGACACACTTCAGTGTTAAGACACTGTGAAGATCGCTTGCCAAGACGACACAACCAGACTGCCAGAGTGAAGCCTGGAATTCAGAAATTCATTTTATTAGACCGGACCTTTCATTGGAGCATTGATCAGGACTTACAAAATAGCCCAGGAAATCTCTATCATTTTAAATAAGGAAATCCGGAATATCTGAGGAAGCTGAACGCACGAAGTGAGAGAGGGAATTAAAGTTAAAATTAACGACCCCAAGTACACGTGTAAAAAGTCATCGGCTAGTGCCTTAACTTCATTCATCTGAGCAAAAAAAAGGCTGTGAGCCAGGATTGGCGTAAGTTGTCATTTTACATTCTATATTTTCATTACTAACATGGGAACTAATATGTATACACTACAATGTGAATATTAACATGTGAAAATCGCTAGTGGATGTCCCAGTCATTTGAGGCTGGCAACCTCAGCGCATAGAATGATGATTCATGAACCACCACTGCACGGGCTGGCGACTGCTTTATTGCTAGTTTCTTAAGGAGAACTAAAAGCATAAAATAGTCCCAAGTTCCATATGGAGCAGGGAGGAAATGATGAAAGAAATGATGAACATTTTAATTATAATACTGACAGTTTCAAACCAGTGTAAATGTCGATGTTTACACATTCAATTTGTATTGTGAACACTTTTCAATCAGTAGAAATGTAAATTTAATGATATTCTATCTGTACTACTAAGCTTTCCATTTAAATGTAAAATAACGATAAAGCTATTCAGTTTAAATGTAAAGAAAGTTTTATCTCGAGGGATTAAAGTTAATTCTCATCGAAGGTAAATTCTGAGTAAATAGTATGGTAGAATAGGAGAAAGGGGACACATAAGTATGTGTCGGGAAACGCAATACTCAGGAGAGCGTTTCGTTTCTATTCTTTTACCATAGTTGTTGGTGGTGGTACCAGTGGAAGGGTACTATCTCTGGAACAAGAAGGGAACAGTGGCCTGAGCTTGAAGACGAGGGACCAACTTTGTAGACTCTCCCTGACACTCCTGGGGACGAGCTGTACCCTACAACCTTGACCAGCAACGAATGTGAGTTTTTTTTTTTTTTTGTAAACAGAACCAACGCAGCTGTAGCAGAAACAACCACTGGCAGCTAAGTGCAATATATAAGCTGCCAAAGTGAATTTTTTTTTTCAGAGAACCTACTTTCAATCAATGATGAATCCTTTCTTTTAAACGATTCAATTATTTTCAAACTGGTAAAACTGAAGTGATTATTAAATGTTGTTATTTGTAATTATACAAATTTAACTTCCATTTAATCATTTTAAAGTTATTGCATGTTTGTCTCAGTCAACTTACTAAATACACTCTAAACAGAGCTATACCAGAATAATAAGAATTCCACTGTAAACAAGAGGTAGGGGCTTAAACGAGCTAAGATTAATCATTGCTTAATTCTTCACAAAAGATCGGTAGATTCTAGAATTAACGTGTTCAGCCAATGCAGCATTGTTTTTGCTTATCTGAATATCTTGTGAATTCTCAATTGAGATAGAAGCGTCATTACTCTTCTATTTACAAATCTTCCAAGAGTAGTCGTGCGAAGGTAGACACCTTTGAAGCCCATATTAGATACTCTTGAGTTTTGGCCACTGTTGAACCACTATTGCAAAGCCGGGGAGGCAATACCGTCACAAAGCCCCACCCTGATTTATTACAACAGGTTACAAACTTTCACGAAAGGGTGTTGATGTTATTGAAATCTAAAGTTATCCTGGACCAAAAGATGTATCAGATGATACCAGGATAGTGCCAGATAAGAGACTGGTCTTAAAAGAAATACCCCCTTTTCTGAAAAGAATCGGGTGTATTGACATCAAAGGTAGAATCCAGCTGTATAAACCTCCACGTGTGATGAGAGTAGATGTCCTGAAAGTCTATTTGCTCCCCTTCACGATTCTCCCCTGATATTTTGTGTTATTATTATTTTATATTATTATTATGGCTAATTATGCTAGGGGTACTAATTATGGTCTATCTATATATAATATGTATCAACAAAACTTAGAACTCAATTTAAATAATTTCAGCAAGTCTGATGGTACATAGTTACAATTTATTTAACCTATACCGTTTCTCTTTTCGGTTAGGTAACTTATAATGAATCAAATGTATTTACATAATGAAATAAATAAGCATGGCATATCAATTATCAAAATGAATCAATATGGTGAATTTCACCTTTTGATTAATCATTATCTAATACATATATGTTTTGTCACTCTTACTGGACTGTGAAGTAGTAATTATCATATTTATGTCCACTAGGATTCATCATACACTGTACTTTTATCTTTTTTATTAGATATATTAGAGGTAGAGTCTGAATAGGCTGACCAGTGGCTTGGTTTTGCCACTAATCTTCTATGTGGAAATCAATCACACTCCTGCCATGGACTAACACATCTGTGAATTGCCAGGCAGTAGACACTGGGTATCTGGCTCCAATGACTTTAAGAGCACTTGCACCTCAGAGTTCAACAGAGATAGATGATTCATGCACTTCTGGTAGTTTGCAGGATAAAACCCTCAGGCAATACACACAAGCTGTAACAGGCTGTAAATGGACATGTAGGTCTGCTAGGCAGATGAGGTGGCAAAGTTATATGACTTTTACACTTTTACCGCTCTCTTCTGTTCAGCTGTATTTTTTAAATTTTGTGGCCTCAATTTAGCCGAGGGCAACGTCTTATATACGAGTACTAGCACATCCGCTGTATCGGATGGCATGGCGCAAAAAGGGTGTTAAAAATCTCAAAATGAGGCATAATTTTGCCTTCTGTTCAATTAACAAAATTTTTAATATCAAGTATCTAAAGCTTGAATTATTCTATGAATTATTCTGTATTGATCTATCTACTAATTGGTTAGTTTGCAAAATGCATTTTGATATATGCATGCTTTAACTAGCTAAATTGAGACTAACCTGATGTAACGAAGCCCTTTCCCTTGATATTTCTATCTTACTAAAATACTATTCGAGAAAGTTTTTACACCTACCTCTAACGTAAAATTCCCGTTGTTGAATTATATAATCCTTTCGGGTGATACTTCTTTATTCTTTTTGAAATTAAATGGCACTGTACCATCGGTTACATAAAATGGGCCTCTATGTTCAAGCCTAGTACGTTTTACAACACACACCAAAAAGGACGCGTTTTCATTGGCTAATGTATCAGAGAGTTCTCAACATATGGCGTGCGGCTTGGTCAGATTTTCTCCTAAGTATACAGAAAACCGTGTTGTGAGACAGACTAAATCACGACACAAACCCATCAGTGTATACAATGGCATCATCATCCATAGCATAAACATTTATAAGCTGGTCAAATTCCAGCTCTGCTCTCCCACTGGCCCAATCTCTGCACTCTCTACCAAGGCTGATGATGACTTGCTGGTAGTTCATCGAGCTCTCATCTGACTTACTCCACTCGTCTCCCTTGAATATATGTTCAATTGTGGTCACATGTCTAATAGTCTTCTCTGCCTGCACCATTCACGACATCCCCCTCTTTATTCCTGCTCCTTTGATGTCAGCTATGTTCCCATGCAGGGGATGCCTTTTGTCTGTGGATACTCGCAAATACGCTTTTACTTGGGCCATAGTATATCTGGATCTAACTGACAGCAATCCAAGCATATGCTGCATCCTCACAATCGGGGTATCTCGCGTATAGCCGAAGACTATACGCATACCTTCGTTTTGAATGCGTTCCAGTCGTTCACACTGTGATATTGATAGCATGAGTATTCCTAGGCCATACTCGATTACAGACAAGACCAGCTGATGATACAGGATAGACATAGTGTTTGCTCTAGGTGCGCTGCAGCCATTGTTTTTAGGGCTGCCAGACCTCTCTTGCACTTCTGTATGATGTGATCAACATGGTCCTTCTATGATAGCCCACGATCGAATGTTACTCCAAGATATTTCAACTTGTTCTGCCTTTCAATTTTCTGTCCACTGAGAGTAATTTCTGAAAGATTTGCTTTCAATAAAGCAACTGTATGGCGACGAGAGAAACTAAATGAGCTTCATAGATGTGATTACATTAAAGGTATTACAACTGTATGGCGACGAGAACAACTGTATAAGGTTCATAGACGTGATTGTATTAGAGGTATGACAACTTTTTGGCGACGAGACAGACTGTGTGAAGTACAATTATGTGAGTACATTACCCCTTTAATAACATCTTAAGAAGCCTCACACCCCTATTAACGTCTTAAGAATCGTCGCACCCATTAATAACATCTTACGAGTAAAGAGTAAAGAGTTTCCTATCATAGTTGCATGTTCAAACCAGTGACGATCGGGAAAAGACCGATTGACTTCTGGAAAGACAGATGACACTGGGAAAGACTAGAAACCGGCTGACCGGGTTAGTACCCCGTAAGCTGTATTCAAATGCTACAGGACCCAAAAACGATATATGCCCCCAGGATTCACCGAAAAGGGGGGGGGGGAGGATGATGAATCCACAATGGAATCGACCAGACCCGTTACACGGACTTCGAGCTCTGAACAACGGCTGGAATTTCCATGTGCCTGTGGTAGGGAATTCTCTACTCAGAGAGGAATGAAAATCCACAGAACGAAAAAGGGGTGTGGGAGGTCATCAGGGGGAGATCAAAAGCGCTCTGTCTCGACGGATAAGATGTTAGAAGAACGCAGCCAGGAGTCAATCCACGGTGCTGAGTACATTCAAGTTGATCTGCCAGATGATGATCTCACACACTTCGTGGACGGGAAGAGAGATGCAATAAAGTTTTCACCTGCCAGTGCAAAAGGGCTTTGGGAACAGCTGGACGAAGCCTTGGCAAAAGAGTTGGATAACAACCTGAAGCAGATAACTTTGGAGAAGAAGCTGGAAATCTTCGGCGACATAATATATCTGCACTGTCGCAAAGTGTTCGGAGTGAGGGAGGCAAGGGAAAGTAACCCACCACGGTAAAGTAGAAGACAAATTAAAATAGATGAAATCAGGAAACAGAAGACGCATGCCCGAAAACTGTTCAAGAACGCAGTTGCCATAGAGAAAGAAGGGTTACGGCAAGTTTGGGAGCACCTGAAAGGCCAACATAATGCCCTTTGTAGAGCGGAAAGGTTGTGCAGGAAGAGAAGGAAGACTCGAAGGGATAGGGAAAGATTCTTTAGGGAGCCCTTCAAGTTTGCCAAAGAACTGTTTAAGCAGCCACGGTCGGGTACGCTAAACATCAGGAAAGAAGACCTGGAAGAACACTTTAGAATGACATATTCAGATGGTCGCAAAGATGAGCCGCTCAGCAGCATGGCAGGCCTTAAATGGCCGGGTAAGCCAGGAGCTGAATTTAACACCAAGCCCCCAACGGTGCAAGAGGTAGAAAGCATTGTCCAGAAAGCTCGGTGCAAGTCAGCTCCAGGTCCTATTGGTGTTCCATATGTGGTGTATAAAAGATGCCCGGAGGTTCTCAAACGACTGCTCCGTTTACTGAAGAATGCGTGGAAAACCCAACTCGTAAGCAAGGAATGGAGAAAGGCAAACGGAGTCTACATCCCGAAGGAACAAAATTCCACAGACATCAGTCAGTTCAGGCCAATCTCACTACTCAATGTGGAAGGGAAGATATTCTTCTCAGTAATGGTGAAAAGACTCACTACATACCTCCTGGCAAATGGGTACATTGACATAACCATTCAGAAAGGAGGTATCCCAGGTACACCAGGATGTCTAGAGCATGCCGCAGTGATCTGGGAAGCAATCCAAAAGGCAAAGTCTGACAGAATAAACCTCCATGTAATCCGGTTGGATCTAGCGAATGCTTATGGATCCGTTCCTCACCAGATGTTGTGGCAGGCCCTAGAAATGTATCATGTTCCACAAGAGATTGCAGCAATGCTGAAGCTGTATTTCGCAGGGTTTTCTGTCAGATTTTCAACCTGAGAGTACACAACGAAGTGGATTGGCCTTGAAGTTGGAATTGCGATGGGATGTACCATCTCTCCAATACTATTCGTCATGGCTATGTAGGTAATCCTCAATGCGGCTGAAGGAATGGCTAAAGGCCCAAAGCTCGGTGGAATGTGTCACATGCCACCGCTCAAAGCATTCATGGATGACACAACAATTCTGACATCAAATGAACATCAGGCCCGGAGGATGTTAGCACGCCTGGATGAACTAGTCAGTTGGTGCAGAATGAGCTTCAAACCCAAGAAGTCGAGAAGCCTATCAGTCAGGAAAGGGAAGATAGCAGAGGTCATATTCACGGTTTCCAGCCAAAGAATCCCTACTGTCATTGAGGAACCTGTTAAAAGTCTTGGCAGGGTGTACAATGCCTCTTTAAAAGACTCGAAGGCAGTGCAACAGACAATAGAAATGGCAGACAGAGGACTACAGATCATAGACCAAAGCAGACTCCTGGGAAAGTTCAAACTGTGGTGCCTCCAGTTCATGTTGATACCGAAGTTGCTGTGGCCACTGCTTATATATGAAATAAGCACAAGTACAGTGGAAGCTATAGAGCAGAGGGTCAACAAGTTCATGAGAAAATGGCTAGGGGTACCACCAGGTCTGTCAGATGTAGCACTGTACTGCAAAAAGTCGAAACTTCTGCTTCCCTTCAAGTCAGTTGTTGAAGAGTACAAAGTTGGAAAAGCAAGGCTTGCAATGATGCTACGCGAGTCAGCTGATGACGTGGTTAAGTCCATTCAGCCTACACTGAAAACGGGAAGGAAGTGGAGAATGGAAGAAGCTGTTGATGCTGCTGAAGAATCACTCAAACTGAGAGAGGTAATCGGATACACACAAACGAATAGACGGGGATTTGCGCATGGTGACATCCGCTTGTGGTCCAAGGCATCAAGCAGGGAGCGCAGAGACATGGTAGTTCAAGAGATACGAGGAGCTGAGAATGATAAGAGGTTGCAAAAAGCAGTGCAGCAGGTCCAACAAGGCCAATGGACTACATGGGAAGGAGCCCTGCAGAGGTCCTTGACATGGAATGATATATGGCATATGGCACCTCTTAGGCTCAGCTTCGTGGTTAGATCAATGTATGACCTGCTGCCGTCGGCCACCAACCTTGTGAAATGGGGAAAGTCGGATGATGAGCAGTGCTCCCTGTGTCAGGGGAGGCACAGACTTGAACACGTGCTCCAAGCGTGTAAGGTGGCATTAGGGCGAGGGCGATACACTTGGCGCCATAACAAAGTGCTAAATGAGCTTGCTGCGACAATAGATCAGGCAAGAATGAAAACGAATAGCAAAGTCCGGCCAGACACCGCAAACACATACTTTCTGAGGGCAGGAAAGTCAGCACACCCCAAACCGAGTAAACCTGGTAGCAGTTTACCATCTCTTCTTGACTGTGCAAACGACTGGGAGATGGCGGTAGACCTACCTGGACGGGGGGCATATCCAGAGAGTATCGGAAAATCGGGGAGACGGCCGGATATAGTGCTTCATTCTTCAGCAACGCTTCAGGTCATACTGATTGAACTGACCGTGCCATTTGAATCCAGATTAGACGAGCAACATTCATTCAAAGCGGCCAAGTATAGCGATCTGGCCGCGGATCTGAGACACGATAGATTCAGTGCAAGGGTCATGGCGGTTGAAGTGGGCGCAGGAGGGCTTGTGGCTGCATCAGTGTATGATTTATTGAAACAGTTGGGGCTGAAGGGAAGTCTAGAACAAGGGCACTGAAGAGGCTTAGTGAAACTGTCGAAAAGGCATCAGGCTGGCTGTGGAACAACCGCAATGGGCAATGGAAATCGTGACAATAAACGCTGCGGTACAGAAAACACCAAAATTTTTCTAAGTCCACAACGCTGAGTTTTTTTGGTGTACTAGTGAAAGGGCTGCGACTCTGGGGCAACAGGCGATGTATACTATAGGGAGTGTCAGGTACAAAATTTCAGTGGCTTGCGGCGCGCAGGGGCTAAGGCTCGTCGGCTGCGCGCTAGTGTCTCAGTGTGTGTCCTTAGTTGTGAAGGGCGACGGAACGAACGGAATAATTTTCTTCTCTTTGTTACTTTCACAATTGCCTCCACGGCTGGCGTTGTGGATTTAAAAGTTGCTACCATAAGTGAAATGGGTTCATTTTCGATACAAGACAACAGGAAGCTGAGACGCTTGGGAGTCATGACCCAAGTGGGCCCGCCCCCCTTAGAGTGTAAAGGAGTAATCGGGCCGAAACACTTGTCGGATGGGGGGACTACTTCTGATGATCAGTGTGGTGAAGTGGGATGTTATAAATATTTATAGGGGACTTAGTGTACTGACTGAGATCAGCTGTGAAGGTATCTATATCTATTAAGAGTAGTGTATTATAGATAACCTTACTTGCTACCACATATCTATATATCTCAGTCAGAATTATTCTGGAATAGTGTGATGACTACGTTAGGTGTCTAGGGTATGTGTATGATGAAGTGTAAGTCACAACAACAGACAGATAAACAATTTAATTTAATCCACTACTCTTGACAACACTGTGACACTCACATACATATAACACTCTATGAGAATATCTTAAGGAGTCACTGATAACTTTTCAAATAACAATATGTATTCATGGTTATCATAAAGGTATATGTGTCCTGATTCAAATACAAAGGAACCAGGAATCACAATCAATTTTAATTACAAGTATATGTACAGACTTTATCAATATGAATATTGTAGTGACATATATTATTAAAATATCCTATGTGTGTCAGTTGTGTAGTTGTAATATGAGGTAATACTGGTTTTGTTTTGTTCAAGCTCTGTTGGTATTTGTCATCATGACTTCAATAGTTTGTCTTTTGGGACTAGTATTGGAGATGTTCTCAGTTCCTGATATTAATACAATTAAATTCCCCTCTGAATGTTATTTTTACAAAGTCATTTCAAGATGAGGGGACATAATGTTGAGCTCAGCTGGCCAAATCAGCTTATCTTGCGTGATGGCGGCAGGGAAGGACTCCTCTGCTCGAATTCTCCTCTGGGCTCTGGAGACACCTCACTGATAGCTAAATGGACCAAGGAGTATGCTGTCCGACTCTGGATTCAGCAAAGCTCTGACCAGGTGCTGCTCAATACCATCAAGACCACGGTCCCTGAAAACAAGAAGGATGTACCTTCTACTTCATAACTAATTGATACTCTAGTTCTACACTGAGCACAATACAACACAAACATTGAGTTCAGAGCGTTAGGCCAACTGTCAGCTTCATCTGAAATACTTTATACCAGCATTACCCTCCTTAATGGTCACTACGCCTCTGCACTTCAAGCATTATTTCTGTCTAATCAATCATCCAGGTGTCAGTGTACTATTTGGCCATTCCATGCCGTTTTACTTCCCTCCGACACCCTCTGTTCAGGCTGGAGCATTATAGGCTTTATCTCCTGTTTGCCACTGAACTACACATATCTATACAGGCATAAATTAACAATTTACATTCAATTTTCATTAAAAGATACTGAATGGTTCAAGCTTACCACAATTTCATGGAAATAAACACAGATACGTTGATTAGCAATGAATTCTGGCACAATTACTGGCACAAATTCCCATCTGCTTATGTTCCAGGCTTTTATTTAACACAAATATGAGCTGGCTTCAACGCACTGTTGCTTTATCAAGATTATTTGCACTAGTGGTCTCGAACTAACGCTCCTAAGTGAGTATATCAGCGAGTCTAGCCAATGAGGCACGTTTCGACAAGTGTTTGAAAAAATGTTACCTTTTCACGTCTCCCCTAACAACGAAAGATAGTATTTATAGCCCGACCAATCGTGGTTAGTCTTTCATTTGTTGCGCTCCAATCAATTTGGAGTTTACATGGTAGGCTAATTCTGTAACGTAAGATTTTTTTCAAACACGTTATAAAAAATGTTATGAGCAGAAATGATTCCATGCTGTCAGGCATCCCCACTATTTTATTTTGGTTATAATTTATTAATTCCTGGACTATTTGCGTAACGTTTTAATATTCTTTGTCAGCAAGCCCTAAGGAACCCAAATATCCAAATTTAAAAGAGCTACGTGGCTGCGTTCAAAATATGCAATTTCTTCTACCTCCTGTTTCGAAGATGTGCTGTCTGGGTACTGTAATGTTTTCAAACGTAAACCCATCTATTGTTATCTTTCCTAATAAGCGTTTTGTATGATTTTAAAACCTAACTCTGGGAAGGGTAGTGAATTTATCACTGTCCGTCTGAAAAAAGTTAGTGCATGTAGTCTTACACGCGTGATGGCAGCATTTGTGTATCGCGCGAAGCGTGTTTAGTGTTCGGCTTTCTGCCTCTCCCTTCTCGCTATCCTTTTGTCCATCTGTCTTTTGATCTTGGTAACATAGTGTAGAAAAAGACATGAATGGAATTTAAAATTTAGGTCAACTTGCATATTTCAAGGTTTTTCTTAGAAAGGCAGCACATTTTATTGTGTGTTTGGGAAACGCGTGTATGTTGCAGAAGGCCTTTAATATCAACGTGAAACGTTACAATTTGCATATGCAGTAGAAAACAAGGGGATTTCGAGTACTGTCATTGTGACAGCACTGTTCTTTACCATTCTTCTTCCTTTATTTATTATATGTATTTATTAGGCTTTATATTTACTTGATAATTTATATATGTGGATTAGAATATTCAACGACACCTCCCCTCTTAAAACAGACATTATATGTCAGTCCTTTATTCTATATACACATAGAGAAATTTATTATTATTTCTGGGGTTTACGGTGATTCTCATCACACGGATGGCGGCTTAAAAAATCCGCTCCCAAATTGGTTTTTCCAGATATATACTCAATGCTAAAATTATATGGAGCCAAAAGTAAAGACCATCGGAGTAACCTGGAGTTCTCATGCCTAGCCTGTGCTAGAAACGATAAAGGTTTGTGGTCTGTTTGCAACTTAAATGCCTTCCCATATAGATAAATATTGAATTTCTTTATCGCCCATATTACTGCAAGACATTCTTTTTCGCTAGTTGAGTAATTGATTTCAGCTTTATTCAATTTTCTGCTAGCATATGCCACTGGGCTTAATTCCCCATCCAATGCATCTGATTTCTGTAGTAGAGTTGCTCCTAGCCCAATATTACTGGCATCCGTCCTTACAATGAATTCTTGACTTAAGTCAGGTAATTTCAAAATGGGTTTACTTGTGAGCTTTTCCTTCAATTCTTGGTAAGTCATTTCACATTGTGGTGTCCATGTAATGCGATCTGGATGTCCTTTACGTGTCAATTCAGTTAACGGTGCACATATGGAATTAAAGTTTTTGATATACTTCTGGTAGAAACCACATAATGAGACAAAGGATCTCACGTCCTTCTTGGTTTGTGGTCTCGGGGCTTTCTGTAGTTTCTCTAAATTCTTTGGGTCAGGGGTCATGTTTCCCTGATAAACTGTGTGTGTCCCAAAAATTCCAATTCTTTACATCCAACGCAACATTTAGTTGGTCGGGCTGTTAAATTTGCCTCCCTAAGTCGATTAAACAGCATGTTCAGAGAGTCAATGTGTTCCTCAAATGTTTCTGTTGCTATAAGGATATCATCCATAAAATTTGTTATACAGGGATTATTCAGAGGATCCAATAATTTTCTCATCATTCTAGAGAAGACACTAGGCGCATTCTTCAATCCAAATGGCAATCTATTAAACTCATAGTGTCCTTCTGAGGTACTAAAAGCTAGTATGGTCTAACCTCAGGCTTCACTGGAATCTGATAGTATCCTTTACTCAGATCCACTTTTGAGAAATATTTAGCTTTATTTAGTCTGGCAAACAGCTGATTTGTATCCGGCAATGGATCCACCTGTCCTTCTGTAATAGCATTCAGTCTCCTGTAATCTATACAGAGTCTATGTTCTCCAGAGGGCTTCCTTAAGAGTACAACACCGGAACTATACGAAGACTCACTGTGCGAAATAATTCCTTCCTTCAACAGATAGTCTATCTCTTCCTTCAAAGCTTTCTCCTTAGCAAACGGAATCGAATATGGTTTCATACAGACAGGTGTGGAGTCTATTAGTTTCATATCATATTCCAATAGGTTTGTATGCCCTGGTCGGTCTGTTAACACCTCTGCATGATTATTTAGAACCTGTTGCACTCTCTCTTTCTGAGTTTTCGTTAAATGTGTACTGATTTTCACCTGTGCTGCTGTCTCACAGGGGTGTAATGGATATTCAAATGATGAAAGTGGTTCCTTTTTCATCTCCATGGCGATGGACAAGGTCAACAAGTGTGTCTCTTCCTGATGTTCTCTTTCCAAATATTTCTTCAGGAGATTCACATGATAGATTTTTTCTTTCCCCTTCTTATCTATCTTATAATTTGTTCTAGACACCTTCTCTAGAACTGTATATGGACCCTGCCATCCAATTTGTAACTTATTCTGACTCCCAGGCAAAAGAAGCAGTACTTTCTCTCCCACAGCCAAATTTCTGTCCTTCGCCTTCCTGTTATAATAGGCAGCATGTTTCTTCCTGGCTTGTTTCAAATTTTCATTGGCAAGTTTCCAGCCAGTTTTTAACCGAGTGGTCAGCTCATTCACATATTGGTATGAAGATGTAATGTTTTCCTCTGCCTTTTCATCAGTCCACGTTCTTAACATAGCTACATGTGGACCTTTAATTGTGTGGACTTATTTGTCCATGCACCGGTATGGTCTCTTCCACTCGAAGCTTTATAGTGATGATTTTTCCTCCCAGAATTATCATTCACAAAACGACCGCTACCAATTTTTCTTTTGGGGCTGTCTCCCCACTTAAAATTCTTGATGAGAGATTTCCTCCCTACATCCTCTTCCTCCAGTTTGTTTAAGTCCGATTGAGGGATTTTCGGCTTATCCTGGGGTAAGACATCTTTTTGCACTCTCCGCATAGTGGCCATAGTAAAACAGTTAAGTGAAGCTTGTCCGTGAAAAGGGGCTTCCCATTCCATTTGGTCCACTTTATCAAATTTATATCTCTTTTTATTATCAGGCCTAATTTTGCCCCGTGGCGTGTCCAGGTCCTGATCCATGTTCCCACTTGTGGGTGTTCCCTCATGTGCTATGCTACACCTTTCTACAAAATTCTCAATGTCCCATCTTGCTTTGGGCCAATAATAATTGTGAGCCACCTTTTGAATGATGGTACCTATTTTCTCATGGTCCCCATCTGGTTTCACATGTAGGCTCCTTATTAAGTCTGCCCTATATCTTTTAGGAAGTACCAGCTGTCCTTGACCTTTGGATCTAGCTCCAGTCTTCCTATACATCAACTTGTTTTTCATGTAAAAATCTCCCTTGCCTGGAGTTGTATGACAAGTTGACAATTTTCTGAAACAAGGCTTGAGTGTTTTATCCCCAGCCTGTGCCTTCCTCATCTCTTCTGGAGTGGTATCTAACATAATATCCTCCTCCTGTCTTGAGGTCGACCTGACCTGAAGGGTTGCCATATACACAGGTTTCCTTCTGCAACGGTCAGTGTCATGATTGTTCATCTTACAATTTTTACACCACCTTTTTCCTTGGTTGAAAGATTTTCTTTCATCATATTTCCTTTCATCGAATTGTGGGAAATTTATTTTTATTGTCATACCGTGGCCTATCAAATTGGTGCTTACCTTTATTTTGATCCTTAGGATCAAATTTATTAAAGTTCTGTGGTGCCCTAAAGTTATCCACTTGTTTCTTTTTATTACCTGTTACCTCTGCTTGAGCTGCTTGATACCTTTCAGCAACATTTAGCAACTCACCCAGCCTCTCTGCACCTTGTTCCATGAGAAACTTTCTCAGGTCTGGAGCCATGGACTCTCTTAATTGCTCTATAAGGACCATTTCCTTAAGATCTTGGGTTTTCCCCAGAGAAGTCCATTTCTCCAAGTATGTCTCTATTCGTGCAGAGAACTGGTGATAGGTTTCACCTGACAGTAGTTTAGCATTCCTAAATTTTTTCCTATAAAAATTCTGCATTCTTTTCATACCTTAACAAAAGAGCCTGCTTTAGCATGTCATAATTTTCCTGATCACCTCTGCTCATTTTTGCAAAAAACTTCATAAGCTGCCCCACGAAGTCCCTGAGATAACTTTAAGCTCCACCTTTCTCTCTCTAACCCATATGTGGTAGCTAATAGTTCATATCTATTTATATAGCTCTCAATATCATCGTCTTTCTCAACAAAATGATCTAAATGAAAGTTCATAGCTGAGGTTGAGGCTCCCTGAGTAACCGTAGCATCAGAGGCAAAGGGACTGGCACCATTTTCAGGAGCATGGCCTTGAAACTCAAACTCCCTTAGTCGTAACTCATGTTCCCTTTGTAATCTCTTCTCCTCCTTTTCTGCTTCCCTCTCTGCAGTCAATCTTCTTTCTTCTGCAGCTACTTTCTTCTCTTCTCTTTCTGCAGCTAATCTTTTGTCTTCTCTTTCTGCTTCCAATTTCTTAGCCTCTTTGTCAGCCTCAATCTGCAACCTCTTAGTCTCAGCCTCAGCTTCAAATTGCAACCTCTTAGTCTCAGCCTCTAACTTTCTTTCGGCCTCTTTTTTCTAATCTTCTTTCTTCGCGTTCAATAAATTTGTCACATTCCGTAGTGACATAGGCAACCATAACTTGCCCATCTAATCCTAACTCTTTTGCAGTCTGTACAGCAGCAGATCGAAACTTGGCCAGGTCCGCCATTGTCTATCAGGTAAATTTCTACAATGTCTAACCAACAATTTAATCTCTAAATATATCTAATGGACAACACAGGCACCGTGAGCTCAACCTTATTTAATTCCACCCAAGGATACTTTTTAATTCTTATATTCCCTGAAGTGAATTACCCCCAATATTTTTAATATGGAAAGATTCAAAATCCCAAGAGCGAGACCCCAATATATGTGGTGAAGTGGGATGTTATAAATATTTATAGGGGACTTAGTGTACTGACTGAGATCAGCTGTGAAGGTATCTATATCTATTAAGAGTAGTGTATTATAGATAACCTTACTAGCTACCACATATCTATATATCTCAGTCAGAATTATTCTGGAATAGTGTGATGACTACGTTAGGTGTCTAGGGTATGTGTATGATGAAGTGTAAGTCACAACAACAGACAGATAAACAATTTAATTTAATCCACTACTCTTGACAACACTGTGACACTCACATACATATAACACTCTATGAGAATATCTTAAGGAGTCACTGATAACTTTTCAAATAACAATATGTATTCATGGTTATCATAAAGGTATATGTGTCCTGATTCAAATACAAAGGAACCAGGAATCACAATCAATTTTAATTACAAGTATATGTACAGACTTTATCAATATGAATATTGTAGTGACATATATTATTAAAATATCCTATGTGTGTCAGTTGTGTAGTGGTAATATGAGGTAATACTGGTTTTGTTTTGTTCAAGCTCTGTTGGTATTTGTCATCATGACTTCAATAGTTTGTCTTTTGGGACTAGTATTGGAGATGTTCTCAGTTCCTGATATTAATACAATTAAATTCCCCTCTGAATGTTATTTTTACAAAGTCATTTCAAGATGAGGGGACATAATGTTGAGCTCAGCTGGCCAAATCAGCTTATCTTGCGTGATGGCGGCAGGAAAAGACTCCTCTGCTCGATTTCTCCCCTGTGCTCTGGAGACACCTCACTGATAGCTAAATGGACCAAGGAGTATGCTGTCCGACTCTGGATTCAGCAAAGCTCTGACCAGGTGCTGCTCAGTACCATCAAGACCACGGTCCCTGAAAACAAGAAGGATGTACCTTCTACTTCATAACTAATTGATACTCTAGTTCTACACTGAGCACAATACAACACAAACATTGAGTTCAGAGCGTTTGGCCAACTGTCAGCTTCATCTGAAATACTTTATACCAGCATTACCCTCCTTAATGGTCACTACGCCTCTGCACTTCCAGCATTATTTCTGTCTAATCAATCATCCAGGTGTCAGTGTACTATTTGGCCATTCCATGCCGTTTTACTTCCCTCCGACACCCTCTGTTCAGGCTGGAGCATTATAGGCTTTATCTCCTGTTTGCCACTGAACTACACACATATATATACAGGCATAAATTAACAATTTACATTCAATTTTCATTAAAAGATACTGAATGGTTCAAGCTTACCACAATTTCATGGAAATAAACACAGATACGTTGATTAGCAATGAATTCTGGCACAATTACTGGCACAAATTCCCATCTGCTTATGTTCCAGGCTTTTATTTAACACAAATATGAGCTGGCTTCAACGCACTGTTGCTTTATCAAGATTATTTGCACTAGTGGTCTCGAACTAACGCTCCTAAGTGAGTATATCAGCGAGTCTAGCCAATGAGGCCACGTTTCGACAAGTGTTTGAAAAAATGTTACCTTTTCACGTCTCCCCTAACAACGAAAGATAGTATTTATAGCCCGACCAATCGTGGTTAGTCTTTCATTTGTTGCGCTCCAATCAATTTGGAGTTTACATGGTAGGCTAATTCTGTAACGTAAGATTTTTTTTCAAACACGTTATAAAAAATTTTATGAGCAGAAATGATTCCATGCTGTCAGGCATCCCCACTATTTTATTTTGGGTATAATTTATTAATTCCTGGACTATTTGCGTAACGTTTTACATATTCTTTGTCAGCAAGCCCTAAGGAACCCAAATATCCAAATTTAAAAGAGCTACGTGGCTGCGTTCAAAATATGTATTTTCTACCTCCTGTTTCGAAGATGTGCTGTCTGGGTACTGTTATGTTTTCAACCGTAAACCCATCTATTGTTATCTTTCCTAATAAGCGTTTTTTTATGATTTTAAAACCTAACTCTGGGAAGGGTAGTGAATTTATCACTGTCCGTCCGAAAAAGTTAGTGCTTGTAGTCTCACACTTCTAATAACGTCTTACGAAGCCTCGCAGCCCTTTATATCTTCTTAAGAAGCCTTGCACCCCTTAGTATCATCTTAAGAAGCCTCGCATCCCTTAATAACATCTTAATGTGACGTATAATGGAAAGAGAGCCTACGGTAATCTGACATTCTTTGTAATCCCGTTAGCGTTCTATTATTTGCTAACAAAACCATGCATTTTTCAGCCTGTCTTACTCACACAAGCTTAATTTTATCCACGCCTCTTTTCGTTGAACACAAGGAAACGAATTGTTTACGAACTTTCGTAACCTGCCCGTCAAAACAAGTAGCGAATCAGCTTTCGTTTACCTCGTTTTCCCACGCCAGTATCTGTCAGGCATACGATCTCAGACAGAAAACACGCGAAACAGCCTTAACGGCCTTTTGAAGTCTCCGGAACAGGAAGCTAGCGCTTTGATGTCGAGTCGCGGGAAAAATCTTCGAGAACCCCGTTACACGGATAAGTCTTTTGATGACGGTTGAAACCTCGCCAGAAGGCCGACCGTAGAGCTTTATTTGGGGAACTCATGTTTCTGAATCCCTGGTATACACAATAGTGTGAAACGTAACATCATCTATAGATCAGAGAAACATAACGAGATATAAACTGTGTTTTCTTAAACCTGCTATCAGTTGTCACTCAGAATTTTTAGATAGTCTAAGCACGTAGTTCTAGAACCATTGTGGAAGATGTGTTAATAGCATTCATGGGGATTTTCATTCTGATTTTCTGGTAATATAAATTAGCGTTTACGTGATTTAAAGCGTTACGCTTTTACCATTATAATTCACGTAGAGTTCTAGCTGTTAAAACCAGTGAAATAAAATAACGCGTAGCTATTTTATACTAGATGTTCAGTTTTAATGTTAATTTTAACCACCCACTTTCTCACACAAGAGAAGACGGTATTAGTTGACTGATTTACATGTTAGGCGCGACTGATAGTGACAGAAAAGAATTCATGGTTTATTTCATTGTGCGTATTTATTATACGTTCCTATTATTTAATATCATACGACTAAACTATCAGATGCCGACAACTTAATATTATTAAAGACAGGCGATACTTTGTGTAGGTGCGCATATAGATCATTAAATAATAATTGACATTATACGCTGATCGTTAAAGCGCGAGAAAGGGACAGGGAGAGTGCCTACCTACATCCGACCTGAAATCTCAGCGCTAGCGAAAGCTGACCGTATAGGCGTAAAGGAAAACACCTGTGCCGTTTAACTTTAATCAGGACTGACGGAGTGGATAAGAGATCGTCTTGTCCCCGTCTGTGTGCATATATATATATATATATATATATATATATATATATATATATATATATATATATATATATATATATATATATATATATATATATATATATATATATAGAATAGTAGCATTTTTCCATAACTGTTTTTTATTCCTTGCAGACCTGATCAAGGGCGTCCAGCGGTCTTTTTCTTCATTTACTGATTGGTTAATGTTGTCTTTTCTTGGCTTGTGCGTCACCAATTTCATTTGTGAGCAAGGACTTGCCAACGATACATGAGCAACATTTTAACTTGTAAATTTAAACTGGACTTACAAAACCCAGCGATATTTTTCCAATTTGTTAACCCACTGCGGCATACAAAAGAACACTTATACTTCCGACTTCTGACAGTCGTATTCAAGAGGAGTTATCCCGAAAGTTACGCTGTTTCAGAATCGGCACTTTCCATAGAGTCAGCCGATAGGATTATCATCATCATCATTTGTTACATTTTTAGCAACCAGATGTTTCCCAATACTGGAAGTATTTTCCTCCTTTTTTAACTGTGAACCTCAAGAGCACATTTTGCTACACTAACTATTTGCGGTGACATTTGCTCATCCAGGAAAAACCCACACCAAATTCGGCGTTCACCTCGCTAGTCTTGACTTGTTAGAGGATGGACTGGGGCCAATTTGGGAAACAAAACCTGGCATTTTTATATTCAGGATAATTGTATTTCCAAGGGATATCACCAAGAGTAGGTAAGCGTGATTGAGTGGCCAGTGTTTGACAGACAGAGTGAATATTTTTCTTTGTTACAGGAACTTTACCAACATTGGATTTTGCTTAAAAACTTGTTTACTTTACTGGGTAGCATTTAGTAGGAACTTGTTTCTTTACTGTCTATTCTGTAACATAGTGCTAACCTTTGACCTTTGAGTTATTAACTTTTTAGGTTCCTTTTACCAATAGGGAGAGGGCACATTTATTCTGCTATTTCATATGTATGTAAATCTGATTTTATTTGATCGTTCTTTAGATGTTTGATGTTTTCACGTTTAAATGATAATAAACAACGAAGAAAACTTAACTTAGTGTGTTGGTCAGACCCATACCAAATTAACCGTAGTTTTTCACGTTTATGTGTCTTGTTGTCACATAGCTGTGTGTATGTGTAGTTAAACTAATATTTATACGTATGAGGAGGGCAAGGTTGTCTTGTACTAAATTATAGTCGTATAGATAGGCTGGACTAGAGAAACTTACTCATTCCAGAGACATATCTTCTCCTTAAGCTATTCACCCGTGAAATCTATTTCTCACACCTTTTTTTCTCACGTACTTATCACCATCCACTCTACTCAGACGGGACCAAAATAACTCTCAACCTAACGGTACGACACTTAAGAAGCCTTGCAACCCTTAACAACATCTTTAAAAGCCTCCATGCTGCAAAGTGAAAGCAAAGAAACAGTTCTGACAAACAAACAAGAACCTCCACCCCTACCGATTTAAGTATCTGGGCACAACAATATCATTGTATTGAAGATAAAACGTACAAGTTAAAAATGAAAAGAATTTCTCAACCAGAGCATTCGAGAAAAAAAAAATCGTGACAAAAACTACATGCTCACACTGAACAAACAGAAAATCGCTGAAGGCCACGGGAATGCTCATTTACTCACGATTTTAATTGCCAGGGATAGATTTAAAAAGAAAAATCATACAAGAAAACATTCTGCAATAAAGCACAGATAACGCAGAACAGGGGTTAGGGCATGTTTCAATAGGAAAAATTAGAAATTTAATTGACGCTTTTTTTTTAACTTAAGATTTTCTATAGTGTGATCCGAGATCGGATTTTTTTTTTTTTTTAAATATTTAAGATGTCGCTGCTTTGTGTAACAAGACCTTGCTATTTTATAATTTAAGATGTTGCCGTTATGTGTTTTAAGATTTTGCTGTTTTGTCATTTAAGATGTTACCGTTATGTGTTTTAAGATGTTGCTGTTTTGTCATTTAAGATGTTACCATTATATGTTTTAAGATGTTGCTGTTTTGTCATTTAAGTTGTTACTGTTATGTGTTTTAAGATGTTGCTGTTTTGTCATTTAAGATGTTGTTTTGTGATTTAAAATGATGCTGTTTTGTCATTTAAGATGTAGCTGTTTCATGATTTCAAATGTTTGTTGTTTTGTGACTTAAGGTGTACTTTTTTGTGATTTAAGATGTTGTTTTGGGATTGAAGATGTTTCCGTTATATCATTTAAGATTTTGCTATTGGATCATTTGAGGTCATGCTGTTTTGTGATTTGGATGTTATTATTTGGGGATTTAAGATCCTCCTGTTTTGTGGTTGATGTTTCTGAGTTGTCAATAAACATTTTCCTGTTTTGAGATTTCAGATCTTGCTTTTGTCATTTAAGATCATGCTGTTTCAGGATTTAGTATTTACAATTTTGGAATTCAAGATATTTTTATTTTGTGATTTACGATGTTCCTGTTTTGTGGTAAGAGAAGCTATTGTCTTGTGACTTAAGATCTCATGTTTTTGATTTATATCTTCCTTTTCAGTCATTTCTGACTATAGGAGCGTATACCCGAAAGTCTCTTTTGAACGAGAGGGGGCACTTGAATAAAGAGGCCAAGCTGTTGCCCATGAAACATGCCTCTGCTGGTGCAATCAGAGGAACCGCAGTCGCTGTTACATTTTTTTTAAATGTAAAACTTTTGCCTCGTATTGGCGAGGCACGTCCCGTTCAACCTAGTCGGTTATATTAAGGCGCATGTCCAAATATAAAAGAGCCTCAGGCCTGGAGGTTTGTTACAGTCTGAAACCAGAGTATTTAAATGTTTTTGATTTAAGATGTTGTTTTGTGATTTAGGTTGTTGTTTGACTATTTAAGATGTGGTTGTTTTATAGTTTAAGATATTGTTGTTTTCTGATTTCAGATCTTGACGTTTTGTGATTGAAGATGTTGATTAAGTGTGGATGTTTGTTGATGTAAGTGTTGAAGAGCTACGAACGATCATTGAAGACTTCGGGTTTTCCAGATAGAGGGTTCCTTCAATTATCGTTGTGCAGTCTTTATGAAAGAAGTAAAATATGCGTTGTGAAGAATGATATCTGTGTGAAAGTGTGACATCATTTGGAAAGTGGACGTTGGTCGAGCCGGTCGAAGGACGTTGTCCATTTTGGTTGAGTGAAGTGTTCATATTATTTATGATTTGTGTATTTCCGATGCCGGTTAGCCTCTCAGGTATCCGGAGATCAAAGTTAAAGGACACGCAGAAATATTATATCTGCAGTTTATATTAGACAAGGCGACAACTGAAATATTCATTCATTCATTCATAACCCTCCACTCCCAAAGGAGCATAGGCCTTCAACAAACACATGCCAAGTCCTCCTGTCACGTGCCATCATCTCAAGTTCTTTCCACGTTCTCCTGATCATTTTCACCTCTGTTTCCATCTCTCCCCTCCATGTGCTTCTTGGTCTACCTCTGCCTCTCTTGCCCTGGGGGTTCCAGAACAAGGACTGCCTTGTAATGCTATCAACAGGTTTCCTCAGTGTGTGTCCAATCCATCGCCATCGTCTTCTTCTCATCTCTTGTTCCACTGGCACTTGTCTAGTTCTTGTCATCAGTTCCACGTTGATAACCTTGTCATACCATTTTAATCCCTCTATTCTGCGCAAGCACCCATTTATGAAAGTCTTCAGCTTTTTGGTTGTGGTTTTTGTTGTTCTCAATGTCTCAGAGCCATACAATAGGACTGACTTCACATTTGAGTTGAAGATTCTTATTTTCGTGTTGGATCCGATTTCTCTTGATCTCCATATGTGACCCAATGCAATGAAAGCTCCTCTTGCTTTTTGTATTCTTATTTTGATATCACTGTTTGTCCTTCCAACTTTGTCTATATTGCTGCCAAGAAATGTGTACGATTCTACATCTTGTATTGGTGCTTCTTCAAGTTCAACTCTGTTATCATTACCTGCATTTATTCTCATTATTTTTTTCTTTTCCCCTGTGTATTTTCAGACCCAATTGCTGTGACCTCTCATCGAGTGTTGTCAATTTGTCCTGCATCTGATTACGGTTATGGGACAGAAGAGCTAAGTCATCAACAAAATCCAGATTATGCAACTGCTTAGTCAGAGTCCACTGGATTCCATTCCTGTTGAGTGTTGTCGATGTTCTCATAACCCAGTCTATTGCTAGTAAGAAAAGAAATGGAGACAAGAGGCATCCCTGTCGCAATCCTGTTCTTAACTGAAATATGGATAGTAACAACTGAAATATGGATAGTAAAAATTGACAAGGGCAATGACAGAAGATGACGAACGTGGAATGTCAGAGAGTGAACCCTGAATTGATATTTACTCAGCTCGTTCTGTTACATTTTATTATATGGAATACTAGAGGCCTTACCCCTTCTTTGCACGGGGAATCTGTAGAAAACTTTTTTTTGTCCAAACGTACGAGGGGCGTTCAGAAAGTAATGCACCACATCGTTTATCTCAGCTAATAATGAAGATAGAAGCATGAAATTTTGCACACTTCAAATATGGCATGTGCCAATTGTGTGCACCAAATTGCACCGCAACGTGTCAAATAATACGGCTGTCCTAAACCGTTTAAATGGAGCGTGTTAGCAAATTGCGTTATAAGCAGCGAATTGTGATAGAATTTCTCGTTGCAGAGAAGGAAACTGTTGTGAGCATTCACAAGCGTCTATGTTTTGCAATCGACAGGAGTACAGTCAGTTGCTGGGTTCAGAGAATCAAAGAATCAGGAAGTAGAGATACGGAGCTGCTTGATCGGCCGCGCTGTGGACGTCCTGCCACAGCCACCAACGCAGAAATGTTGAAATGCGCTGAGGGCATTATTCTTACTGATAGGCGAATCACTACTCAACAATTGGCCTTACAGCTGTCAGTCAACATTGGTAGTGCAAATGCAGTTATAAAAACTCTCGGATTTTCTAAGGTTTGCGCAAGATGGTTTCCTCGAAGTCTCACAAATGACCACCGATTGCAAAGGAAAGCAATTTCTTCTGAATTGTTGGAGCATTTCAATGCTGATGGAGAGAACTTTTTGGCTAAGATCGTTACAGGTGACGAAACCTGGGCACATTATTTTGAACCTGAGACAAAAAGACAGTCAATGGAGTGGCATCATCCGCAATCACCACGAAGAAAGAAATTCAAGACAATTCCTTCAGATGGAAAGGTCATGATCACTGTCTTTTGGGGCATTGAAGGTGTGATTCTTGTGGACGTTATCCCAAGAGGAGAGACAATCAATTCGCAAGCTTACATTAAGACATTGAAAAAACTCAATCAACGTTTTCGCAGAGTTCGGTCGCACAAGAATCCAGCAGACCTGCTTCTCCTTCACGACAATGCGCGACCTCACACAAGTCTGGCAACACGGGAAGCAATCACCAAATTGGGTTGGACTGTACTACCCCATCCACCCTATAGTCCCGATTTGGCACCCTCTGATTTTCATCTATTTGGTCCACTTAAAGATGCACTCCGTGGGACAAGGTTGGAAGATGATGAAGGAGTGATTCATGCAGCGAAGAAATGGCTACATGATCAAGACAAAATCTGGTACGGTCTAGGAATACATGCACTTGTTTCGCGCTGGCATAAAGCCGTACAAGTTGATGGGGATTATGTTGAATAATACCGATGTTTACATGACATCCTCAGGGTTTACTCCCGAAGCCAATTCCACAAATGGATATTCCCGCAAGGCAGCGGTGGTTAGAATTCAGAGTTCCTTCTCTTAGATAAGCTACCAACCAAGGATCACGAGCCCTATCTGCCCGAAGCTGCTGGTTTTAAGGCGCCAGTCCGGAGTCGGAGTCCCTAAGGCAGTCTAATGTCGATTCGACATTATTCTGGCAACTCCTGCGACATGGCTGGTACCAAACTGTATCGGCTACTGCCGTTCCTTTGGATCTACTGCTGTGTGGAGAGGGGGAACATGCTGCATGGGCAACAGCTTGATCTCCATATAACTGTGCCCAAGCTCGCGCCCTGGAGAGGACACTCCAGCTTCACCCTATAGGTGTCGGCAAAACACGGGAAGTAGCAGTTACCGGTTATAAGCATTTTGCCCAATTGGCGTAGAGCATGGCGCCAGGGGCTACTTCCGACAGTGGGAGAGGTTCTAGGATCTCACTGGACAGCTACCGCCCGCTTCAAGCTGGGCAGCCCCCAGTCAATAAGGTGTTGTCCCGCCACTGTCTGCTTTCCCCATTGGGTGCATGGGGATTAGGGTCAAACCCGAACTGTGGACAGAAAATTTTGCACCAAGCAATTATCGAAAAAATAGAAATAAGCAAACTCTCAGATTGGGATGCTGGAACGTCCGGACTATGTTGACTGGACTATCCGAAAACCTACATGATGTAAATGATGTAAGGAAGACAGCCATAATTAATGATGAGCTTAAACGACTTCAGGTGGATATAGCTGCACTTCAGGAAACGCGCCTGGCGGGCTCTGGAACGGTGAGCGAGAAGGACTACACATTTTATTGGCAAGGGAAAGATCTTAATAAAGCTAGAGAACACGGAGTAGGTTTTGCGGTCAAAAAATCGCTAACTAACATGGTTGAACCAGGCGAGAATGGATCAGAACGCCTGTTAACGCTCCGCCTGCAAACTAGCACAGGTCCCATCACCCTTGTCAGTGTGTATGCTCCTACTCTGTACTCTGCCTCAGAAGCTAAAGATGAGTTCTACGAGAATCTAGCAGCAGTAATCAAAAGCATACCTAGGCAAGAACAGCTTGTTCTCCTTGGTGACTTTAACGCTAGAGTGGGTGCCGATAATGTTTCATGGCCTTCATGTCTGGGCAGGTTTGGTATTGGCAAGATGAATGAAAATGGACAACGGCTCTTAGAGTTGTGCGTCCACCATGACCTCTGCGTGACCAACACCTACTTTCAGACAAAACCCCAGCATAAGGTGTCATGGAGACACCCACGATCCAAGCACTGGCACCAACTTGACCTGATTCTCATCAGAAGGCCACTCCTCAGGTCTGTGCTCTCCACGTGCTCGTACCATAGTGCAGACTGCGACACAGATCACTCCTTGGTTTGCTGCAAAATCAGAGCACAACCAAGAAAACTCTATCGTGTCAGACATGAAGGGAAACCACGCATTGATACCAGCAAGATGTCAGACCCTTTCATGATCGCTCAATTCACTGCGACCTTCAAGAAAGTGCTCAGTAGCCCTCAGCATGGCGATACTATTACAGAGAACTGGGAGCATCTACGAAACACCATTCAAGGTACTGCACTTGCCACCTTTGGTAAGAAAACAGCAAAGTCAAATGACTGGTTTGACGCTTCATCAGATGTGATGGCACCTGTTATTGAAGCTAAGCGCAGTGCTATGAATGAATACAAACGTTCACAGAGTGCCAGAACCCTACAGATCCTGAGGGCTACGAGATGCAAAGTTCAACAAACTGCTCGACGCTGTGCAAATGACTATTGGCTCCAGCTCAGTGAGAGCATCCAGATCGCAGCGCAAACAGGCAACATTAGACAAATGTATGACGGTATAAAGAAAGCACTTGGCCCCCATAAAAGTAAGACGGCACCGCTAAAAACCATCAGCGGAGAGAAGCTAACCGATAAGGGTAAGCAGATGGAGAGGTGGGTCGAGCACTACTCTGAGCTTTACGCTAGAGACAATACCGTTACGCCTGCAGCCCTTGATGCTGTCAATAGTCTGCCAACTATGGAGGAGCTGGATGCCGAACCAACATTAGAGGAACTCAGTAAGGCCATTGATAGCTTGGCCTCTGGCAAAGCACCAGGCAGTGATGGGATTCCTCCTGATTTAATCAAATGCTGTAAGAGCACGCTATTACATCCCCTGCATAGGATGCTGTGCCAGTGCTGGGAAGAGACAACTATTCCTCAAGACATGCGAGATGCCAAGATTGTAACACTGTATAAAAATAAAGGAGACAGAAGTGATTGCAATAACTACAGAGGCATCTCTCTTCTTAGTATTGTTGGTAAGGTTTTTGCCAAAGTCATCTTAATGCGACTACACAAGTTAGCTGAGCACATATATCCAGAGGCACAGTGTGGATTCCGAGCTGGCAGATCAACAACAGACATGATCTTCTCTCTCCGCCAGCTTCAGGAAAAATCAAGAGAGCAGAAAAGACCATTATATATCGCCTTTATAGACCTCACAAAAGCATTCGACCTGGTTAGTAGGGATAGACTCTTTAAAATCCTCCTGAAAATAGGCTGCCCTTCTAAAATGCTGGAAATGATAAAGTCATTCCATGACGACATGAAGGGAACAGTCCAATATGCTGGAAGCACGTCACAGCCCTTTGATATACGAAGTGGCGTTAAACAAGGCTGTGTTCTGGCTCCGACCCTCTTCGGAATCTTCTTTGCCTTACTCTTGAACATGCATTCAGAGATGCAACTGAAGGAATATGCCTTCACACTAGGTCAGATGGCCGTCTGTTTAATCTTTCAAGGCTGAAGGCAAAAACAAAAATCAGAAGGGTCACTATAAGAGACTTGTTGTTCGCTGATGATGCTGCAGTCGTCACTCAAAGCCAACAGGAGCTTCAGAGCTTGATGAATCGCTTCACTCAAGCATGCAAGGATTTTGGCCTCACAATAAGTCTAAAGAAAACGAATGTGCTGAGTCAGGATGTGGGTGCTGCACCAGTTATCGCTATCGATAACTATGAATTGGCAGTGGTGCACTACTTCACATACCTAGGGTCTACCATCAATGACAAACTCTCACTGGATACAGAAATCGACAGCCGCATTGGCAAAGCTGCAGCTACCTTTGCCCGCCTCACATCGCGTGTTTGGGGAAACTCTAAACTCACAATGAAGACCAAAGCTGCGGTATATAATGCCTGCATCACCAGCACACTCCTATATGGCAGCGAGACCTGGACGACCTATGCTAAGCAAGAAAGAAGGCTCAATACCTTCCATTTGCGGTGTCTATGCCGCATCCTCGGCATCTCGTGGAAAGATAAAGTGACAAATGTCGAGGTGTTGTCACGTGCTGGCCTTCAAAGTATGTATACGCTGCTTAGACAGCGCAGACTTCTCTGGCTTGGCCATGTTCGCCGCATGGAAGATGGTCGCATCCCAAAAGATATCTTCTACGGACAATTAGCAGATGGCAAGAGAACAGTTGGGCGACCACAGCTGAGGTTCAAAGATGTGTGCAAGAGAGATATGAGGGCACTGGACATGGATCCAGCAACATGGGAGGATGAAGCTGCCGATCGCACTAAGTGGCGATGCTATTTACGGCACCACCTCAGATTGGGCGAAGAGAGGCTCACACAAGAAGCAGAGGTGAGGAGAAAACGTCGAAAGGAGCACCAGGAAAATAAGCAGCTGAGGGCGCATTCCCATAGTCAGTTATGACTGAAGGGGCTATTATTATTATTATTATTATATTATTATTATTATTACATGACATATTCATGTATATTGTGTATAAATTTCATGCTTTTTTAATACACAGCTCCTGAGAAAAACAATGTGGTGCATTACTTTCTGAACGCCCCTCGTAAAATTAAATAAAGAAAAAAGTAACGAAAGCTGAAATTCTTGTTTAAATTTTAATCCGGTATTTATTTAAACTGTGTCACATATATAATTTGCCATCTATAGTACTCGTACTATTGATCAAATCTGTCAAGTCTTTGTGCACTTGTGGTTTAGCCAAGCTTCTTTTGCCGTTTTACATTTGCTTATTATTTTCTTATTTAGCCTGTCGTATTCTTATTTGTCTTGTTTAGTTTTGGGGATTGAATTCATCATTTCTTATATCTCAAGTGGCATTAACTTCTTCTTTGAAGTCCCTTTATCACTGATATACTTGCTATTATCTGCCATTTCTGATGTCTCGTTCCCCGTGCTGTAAACATCGAACTTTTTGCATTCCGGTGCATTTTAAACTTGTGCACGCCCCAAATACAATAATAAAAACCTAAATCTTATGTTTTTGGTTGCTTGCTTGCTTGCTTACTTACGTCGACTATATTGCAGTTATACCCTGTTCAACCAAAGCGGTTATAATTGGGGTACATTGTGCGTTAGGTTCTTCGGTGCTAGCCGGTTGCTAGTCCTGAAAAGGACTGGTCCTAAAAAGGACCACTAGCTGACTGTCTGGATTCATCTCGTTGTTAGTCTGTACGTGGTATCGTGGTGTGTATAATAGTGTAATTAACATCCTGTCTCGCTCGTTCGGTGGCAGCCCTGAGAAGGACTAGTCCTAAAATATACTGAGCGACTTTAATTACGCATCACTATACGAGTGACTGGTAAAGTATCTTATGGTCATGCAACTGTTACCGAAATTAGTACACAGGTTCACACGGTCACCGCCCAGAGGCCAGCATAGTCATTTTGCGCCAGCACAGCTGGAGACAAGAGCAGCACGTGAAACACGTAAAACATGATTTAGGTGCCTGGTAAAAATTATGCACGGAAAACATTAATTTCTTTTCACCCAGAGCTCAGCCTAGAGCACTACGGACTGGAAGACATTCAATATTTTAGTCCACAACCACAAACACGTCGTCAAACCATGCCTAGACTGAGCGCTGCGGAGAGAGAAAGAGCGATAGGAATGATAACAGGCGGGATGTCCACCAAAGAAGCATCCAGACACTTGAGTTGCAACCAATCCACCATCGTCCGACTGCAACAACGTTTAATGGCCACTGGATCCATTGCAGATCGACCCCGTCAAGGTCAACCCAGAGTTACGACACCTCAACAGGACGCGTATATACGGCAGCTTCATTTGCGGAATCGGTTTTTGGCGGCAGCTGTAACAGCAAGAGATGTTGTTGGGAGACGTGGAACCATATCAGAGCACACCGTGCGACGTCGACTGCAGGCGGCAGGACTCAACGCCAGACGTCCTCGAGTCGGCCCAATCCTCTTCCAGTATCATCCCGAGCTCCAGCTGTACCAGCATGATAACGCACGACCACATACAGCTAGAGCCACCACAGCGTTCCTTCAGGCCAATAACATCGCTGTCATACCATGGCCTTCATTGTCCCCAGATATGGCACCCATTGAACACGTCTGGGACGAGATTGGACGCCAACTCTACCGGCACAGACGACTGCAGACCCTAGATCATTTACGAAGCCATATAACCGAAGTTTGGGATCGACTCCCCCAGGATTTTCTACGCACACTGGTTAACTCCATGCTGAGACGCTGCCAGGCTTGCCTTGATGCCGACGGTAGCCAAAACGCGCTACTGAGCGCGTTACAGTGACAACAACGACATTTGTGACTTTTCAATTTGACCCCTACCTTACATTTGTGACTGTAGTTTTTTTAACACTGCATTCACTGCTACGCGGATTGCGGAAATCGGTCGGGCAATGGATACTGTTTCCAGTGATATCAAACATGTTACCATTATTTTATTCTCAGACATCTTGGTGAGTGATTCATGTAGTGATGCGTAATTAAAGTCGCTCAGTATATCTGGCTTGTGTGGTTTTGTGTGTTTTTAACCTCGTTTGTGTTGTGTGTGATGTCCTTTTCTCTTGGCACTGATTTATTGCTTTTTCTATTATTGCTGGGAAGTAACCTTTCAAGGATGTCAGCGATAACCTCTTCGTTGAGTTGGTCGTTCTTTTTAGTTTCTCGTATGTTTTTAGATGCAGTTTCCTCAATGGTCTTTCTTTCTGTTTCTATTTTCTTGAGGACTTCTTCGTTTTCCTCTTTCAGCTCTGCCAGCCTCTTGACATTTGCTTCTATTTGCTGCTGCATTCTTTTCATGTCCCCCATGATACTTCTAACGCTCTGTAGGTCTATCACGTCATCACCTCTGTCGGTTTGATCCTCGTGAGTCTGACTGCTTCTATCCTCGACCTGGAGTTTTAGTTTTATTTCTTTTACTTCCGCGGTCAGCTGATGCAGCTGTCTTCTATCTGTTGTGCGCTGTCTGTCCGCGACATCCGCAGCCACTCTGCGTTTTGCCTCTCTGAAGGGGATGTTTTTGGATACCGCCTCCTTCAGTATGCTCTTAGTTTCCTGGAATACAGGGCAGCCACGGTACCTTGCCCCGTGGTTTCCGAGGCACTTTGCACAGTTACGGTTTGCGTTTATGGCCTTGTAATTGTGATCCTCCATCGCCTTGGGAAAGTCGCGATATGGGATGCTCTCCGCACAATACCGGCGGCTCCCAGCACAATACCGGCAAACTGTCTCTCTTCTGCATGTCTTCTTGGTATGGGAAAACTGCTGGCACTTGGAGCACTGCATAACAGGAGGGATGTACACTTCTGTCGTTCGAGATCTGATTTTGGTCCAAATCTACACTGCAAAGGATAGTTGTAGTTATTAAACAGAATGAGGTTCTGCTTTCTAATATGAATTACTTTATAATTGTACTTCAATATCAATATTAACCGTGTAAAATCAAATATTCTATTACACTTTTACATTCTAAAATGTTTACTTAATTATTAAAAGTGCATTTTAAGAATTTAAAAAGGCAGATTATAAATTACACATCTTCGTTAGCTTTATAATAATCTGTCGGCGTATGTGGCCTAATGGATATGAACGCAGTTTCATAATCCAGATATACCAGGTTCGAAACCTGCTGCAGGCGGATTGGTAGCAGATCGCTTTGTGTGGATTTTTAACAATGGTATAAGCGCCGTACCGTTCAGAAAGCAATGGCAAACTACTGAATGAAAAAAAAAATGCCTAGAAAAATCACAAACAGCCAATAAAAGCTGGGGTTGATTACCACGTCCTGTAAAGGATAAGCAACTAACTTATAATAATCTGCTAATTTCTCTTTAAGCTGAAACAATTATTGTAAACTTATTTCCCTTGGCTCTCAGCGTTTCTGTCCCAATTACGAAGCAGTCGTATTGAATTGTTTGTTTTTCGGATTTTTCTAGGGCATCATATCTTAAGAACTATCAGCATGCCATATTTCAGACTTCTAGGTAGTGTACAAGTGGTCAAACAATTTTGTGCGGACAAACAGACGAAACATACGCTTCTCTTATTACACATAACAGAAATCTTTGGATCGTCCTGGCCTGGTTTATAACCTTGAATCCATGATGTGTAAATATGTGCATCAGTCCATTCTGAATAATGTGTCAAACGTCAACTGTCAGGGTTTCACAACAGTCAGATATTGCTGTTTTGAGATTTAAGATGTTACTTTTTGTGATTTAAGATATTACTATTTATGATTTAAGGTACTAATGTTTTGTGATTTAAAATTTTACTTTTCTGTCCTTCAAGATTGGTTATGTGATTTAAAACGTTGTTGGTTTCTGGTCTCAGATCTTGCTGTGTCATTGTCTAAGATGTTCGAACGTAATCTAAGGTACTTGTGACGAAATCAGTAAATCAGTTGTGTCCTTTTACATCATTTTCGTTCTCTCCTGCATTATCAACTTATTTCTTCATTTTCCTCACTCATCGTCCTATTATATTTTATGCACCTACATTCTTGCCTAGTCACTCCCAGACTTGTTTGCGTTTCACAAGGTGAATCGAAGTATTACAAGGCTAATTAGACAGGTCAGCGGATAATACTTTTTTCTCATAAGTCGTCTAGCCACCTGTAAAAGAGACGGTCCTTGTTGACCCAAGGTGGTCGCGCACGATTGATAGAAAGAAAGCCAGATTGGCTGTCTAAGAAATAAGTCTTGGGAATGTACGCAAACACTGGTGATAATATGTAATCGCTTCCGCTGGGCCATCTCTGTAGCGGTAGTACGTATAACCTGTCATATGAGACAATATGGAAGGTATTAGCCAGGAAATAAGTTCACCAATGTGTTTGTGAGTGTGCACAAGTGCAATCGGAAGTATTACTGCCATATTTGAAATAGGTCACGAGTTTAAATTTTAAAATTGATATTTTAAAACACGCGGGGGATAGTAAAGATTTAACACCCCGACCCACATAGTTCTAAAGAGACAGGATTGGTTTAATTTGAGAGCCGGAAAAGACTTTAGTTTTCATTGGAAAGTTTGTCGGAAATACCATCTGGAAATTGAACTAAGAAATGGAAATATAATCTAGCGAAATCGGAGACACAAATATGACTGCATTTTTCGACAACACCCAGTAGCCAGAGGATCGGACAAAATATTCCTAAATTAAAAGTGACAGACTGAAGTATTTGGGTGTCTTTATAACTTAAAGAGAACCCGCAATTTTAAATACCAGGACTGTAAACTTAAGGAATCAGAGCTCCCGTCACAAGAGGAATACTAAAATTTCTCAGACCAAGTGTTCGAAGCATCTAATCAAAGTTGCTATGTCCATTCATCTATGCCAGGAGACTGTATATCCCATTTAGGGTGAATGTGAACATTTACTTTATCATGTGAATTTTGACATGTCTGTACTTGCTAAATGGTTATACAAGGCATAGGAGGCTGGCAACCTCAACATATGAAAATGGTATGTTCATAAACCACTACAGCAAGCACTGGTGTTTGCTTTATGCTAGTTCCCTCAGGAAAGCGAAAGCAAAAGCTACCCCAGACTCCGAATGAGATGATTATTTCACATGTGGCTAGAATGTATAGTATCATTTGTTGATATATGTACCTTGTTAACTGTAATTCAGGCAAGCCATTGCACTCGCGCTGTCCCGACACATTTTCCCCATTTAGGTGACCAGAAGAATAACGGGGATTTCTAATAATATTCCCTTAGTTATACTGTGTATACTCAGGGAGAATAATTATTCAGAGAGTCTAACATTGGTGGGTGGACAGCGATACGATGCGCCTGTTAATCTTCAGCACATAAATGTACTTAGCAGATGCATTTTGTTCTTTTATTTGTCCTAAAGTTCGTGGTTTAAAGCTACAAGACTGTTCTTAGTACCAGACCAGTCTGAAATAAGACTCTTCGCCACTATCTTGTGATTCAAGAAGCTTTGTTCGACACCAACTACCTACAGTGGACACGTTGTGAAGACATCCACCTTGACATTATGAGTGAAGTTCATCTATTAGCCTCCAGAGAAACGTCTTCATCACAAAAGACCTGACAACGACCCATTGCAGTACTCAGCCAGTTAAGTTTGTTTGTAACAGGCACAAGCAACGGACAATAATAATCAACAGTCCCGAATTAAGTCTCAGTGAAGACAAATTTTTAAAAACCTCTAAAGTTACTTTCATCCATATTTATTTAAATTTGTTAAAGACTAATTGATTATTAAATTTGTTACATGTTATTTCACAAATTCATAGTTGATTCCGTTCTTATAGATAAGAGAGCGCATGCCAAATGGGAGAAGACTGGCTACCATTTCAAACGTAGGAAACCAGTAGCCAGGGATTCAGACCTCCAGGAAGAACCAGAGTTCGCCCGGAGGACAGCATCACATAATCTCTGAAAGACCGAGGACTGGACTGGAACCACGTCAACAGAAAGACAGCAGATAAGATCGCATGGCGCTTTCTCGGGCTAGTCTGTACACCCCAAGATAGAAGAGGAACGACTAAGTCAGTAGGACAAATATAAATGACGGATTTCAATCGAACATTGTGAAGTAAACAAAATGGCCGATATTATTTTTCCTCATAACATTGTAACATAGATCTGTTATGCTAATATCACTCGAATGTTTTACAAATACCGGTTAACAGCTGGCAGGGCCTGGTATTGTTAGTAAAGCTGTCAGACGGCAAGGCAATGATAACTTCCGTGTCTGGGATAATTGCTATGTCACCTTCATTAATATTGTTTGTCTTCCTTCTGTTTTCTGTTCATGTCGATCTTTTGTTTTAAACATATGTGTCCTGTATATGGGATATTGCAGACAACTTCTCGGCCAAGGACTTGAAAAATGAGACAAAACCTTTGTTACTAATCATCATCATTTGTCTGCTTGTTACATAGTGAGCAATGAGCCACCACAGCAGCTAACCTCCTTGCAAGAACTCAGCACAAAAGAATTCACGCGCTTTAGCTGTAGGGGCTTCTGCAGCACTTTGTTGTAAATTATGAAGTTGCAATCATCATGCACAATCTCATAATCGTTGCCTTTTACGACATGCCTGAAGGAGAGATAGTTATATTCTTTCTTTATCTCATAACAGACGCCCACAACTACATGAAGGTCACAGACAAATATGGTGGCACAGACAAATATTTATATTACTGTTCTATTATTATTTTTACTGCTGGAAACCAATGGTTACTGCTACTATTTGAATTCTTTACAATATGTATAATACCAGCATGTAACCAGGCAAAGTTTATCAAAGCGGAAATTGTAGTAGGGATAAGCTCCCACTACAGATAAGTGCTTCTATGGCACGCGCCTCCAATAGCCTCTGCATCCAAGCTTAGCTCCCGGCCTTCATTTGTGGCTCAATTTGAGCCCGGCGGAACTGTTTCCACCGACAGGATAAGGAGTGAAAGCGATTCACTGGTGTCTTAAAACCAGCAGCTTCGGGCAGATAGGGCTGGTGATCCTTGGTTTATAGCCTATTTCTCATTTTAGATGGAAGCAATCCACTCTCTTTGGACATGTTATGGGAAAAGCATGAAAGAATGAAGGAAAAAAATTAAATAGATGACAACAGAGAGAAAACATACTGTGACAAAACGTCTGAACATACTCTTTTGTGTGATCTTTCACACCTTCAGCCCTCCGGCAGTGTCCTTTCTTTTTCTTCATTTTTCTCACTCATCGCTTTTATTTGGCATAAATCATGCCTTTTCATTCGTTATTTTTACTATTTGCTCTATGCTGGACATAACATGTTGAATTTTCTAACACGCCACTCACCTATGGCAGCATTTGCTACGGGAGTAATGCGTATCTTATTGTTTCACACTTCACTCCCAGACTGTTGTTACGCTTCACCAGGTTTGGTGACCCGGCCATCGATAATATTATATCGCCTAATCTGTCTGATCGCCTGTGGAAACGGGGCGGTCAAACATTTGACCCCACTGGAAAGCTGTTGATTATGTTGACACAAGCCGGTCTTGTGATACGATGAAAAAAGACCATACGGTCTGACCAGACATCTGTCTAGCGGAGACACGCAGCAAAAGGTGATAAACAGAGGTGGGCCGGAAGTCTTATGTAACGATTTGACATCACTGTGGTAACAGGACACGCGTGTATATTAAAATTAGTATTTTAAATACGCGTGGGATGAGTAATGATAAACTTCCCCACCCGAACAGTGCTAGATAGATTGGATTGGTTCGCCAGAATCTACTTTGATTTGACTGGAACTTTCGGCGGAAACACAGCTGGGATTTGAAACTAAGGATTGTGAGATATAATCTAACAAACTCGGAGTCACAGCACACAGACAGACTGCATCGCAGCGGCAACTAAACACCTCCTTCAAGCCAGAGGAAAGAGGATAGGACTTATCATTCAACAATTATAAGTACCAGATCGAGTATTGGGCAACTTTGGAATTTACAAGTAAACCCGCAATTTGAATACAAGACTGGAAACTTGGGAATTTTATCACAAGGAGTCATAAGAGGAATTATAGATTTCCAGACCAAGTGTCTCACCCATCATAAGAGGAATTATAGATTTCCAGACCAAGTGTTTCACCCGTCATAAGAGGAATTTCTCAGACAAGTGATTCGAACAGCATCTAAATACAGGGCTGTGTGTCCATTCTAATCTGCGCCAGGAGAAGTGTGTATTCCCAAAATTTTGGGGTAAGTGTAAACAATTTATTTACTAATGTAAATTTTACAGGTTTCTTGCTAAGTGGTTGTATATATATATATATACAACCACTTAGCAAGAAACCTGTAAAATTTACATTAGTAAATAAATTGTTTACACTTACCCCAAAATTTTGGGAATACACACTTCTCCTGGCGCAGATTAGAATGGACACACAGCCCTGTATTTAGATGCTGTTCGAATCACTTGTCTGAGAAATTCCTCTTATGACGGGTGAAACACTTGGTCTGGAAATCTGTTCTCTTCTCGTGTGTTTCTTCTGTCTGCTCCTAATTCTCTTACTGGTGATTCCACAACAAAGATTGCCTAGTCATGCTATCAATAAGTGTCATCATTGTGTCATCATTGTGTCATCCGTCCATAGCCAGGGTGTTCGTCAAGCTTATCGTCATCGATTAATATTCTTTTTTTTTTAAATATTCATGGATTTAGGTTAGTCATCTCTTTCACTTCTCCATTATTTCCGTTCGTCTTATCCCTGATGAAAGACAGTCTCGTCGTAACGTTAGCCGTTGTTTTCTCCATTATCCTGGTAACTATGACAGACTGCCTTTTTTCACATTACCTCATTGCTACTACAATCAATCAATCAATCATATCCTTTAGATCCCTCAGGGATCATAGGCTTTCAACAAACACATGTTATGTCCTCCATGTGCGTGCAATCAGCTCAAGGTCTTTCTGCGTGTTCCTCGACAATTTTATTGCTATCTCTCGCTCTATGTGTTCTTAGGTCTGCATTGCTGCTACAACAAACTACTACAAACAGTAACATCACTCACACGGGCAACAACTACTTCAATTACAACAACAAAAACTACCATAACTATTGCTAATAATAATATACTGTTATTGATTCATTACCGATCAACGCGCTGTGGAAGTATGCAACATTGGTTGTGCGTCCTTTGACGATGTACTGTCACAGCATGGCGAAGGCGCCGTTTGGGTGGTCCTAGGTTCGATTCCCGGTAAGCCTATTACTTACATGTTCTTTTCTGTTGTCTAGTGTCATCCTTTATGTTCAACGAGTACCTGTTAATTACCTTTATTTATTTATTTATTTACTAATTTATAATAAGCCTTTACTATCTTTACGACAAGCTTTCCTGGCCTGCGTCATCCGTTCTTTCTGATTTGTCACTTCATCTTTCACTGGAAACTGCTAACTTTAGTAATACTACCACTATTACTACCGCCACCACTCTACCGTCATCATCTCTACCCTACATTTTTTATCACTTGTAATTACTACTACCGATATTATGACCACCCCCACTACTATTACTATATCATCATGATTTGTGTCTCACCTATTGTTTAACTGGTAATTACTACTACCGATATTACGACCACACCCCCCCCCCCCACTACTATTACTATTTCATCATGGGTTTTTTCTCACCTATTGTTTCACTGGTAATTTCAAACATAATACCAACAACACCAGCAACAACAACCTCTACTATCATTGCTACCACCACCACAACCAAAGCTATTGCCACTACAATATTTTCATTATCATTTCCCTGTTTGCTCTTTACGGACTATGGCGCCGCCACTGCAGCTACTCCCTTACAGGAAGCCTGCACTTAAGCGTTGATGAACTTTCCAGTTATGGTTTGTGTAGCAATGTATTTAACATACTGACGTTGTCAGCCACATACACAAACTTATAGTAGTCGCTTCTTATGAGATGCATGAGGTTGTAGTAGTTCTAACAGAGACTCCTAGGAACTACTGCTATGTTCATAAACAGTACGTTTACAATCAAAAGTGCAGCCGCCATTATTACTACTGTCGCTATTAATTAATCAATTCTGGAACAGACAGTAAGCGATTAAGTGTCTCCATTTCTTTCGGTCTATGATGTTTGTAATTAGCAATGACTTTTATATCCATCCTTGTTATGTAGGTAATTGAGGAGGTATTCATGTCTCCGCCATTTTTAAGTCGTTCCACACATTAGGCTTCTCGTCCTTTGTCTTCTTTGTCTTATTCATTAAACATCGCACTTGATACGTTTTCCAGCTTTTTTTCACATTATATGTCAAAAATGATTGAATGAGAATTGCCATAACGAATGCCACAGTACAGAAATTATTACCAATAATTGGGTGTTAGGAAATACAACATCTTGTAAGGTTGTTTTTGTCGTGGTTGTCGAACTAGGGCAAATAATCTCGTTGTTCTATCGCAGCCAATACCAAGATGAAGAATTAGCACGTGTTGTGTAGCTATTGAAATATGCTGTATAATGTTTGTTATTGTTGAGCCCAGCAAAAGTTGACTTCTTTCTGTGGAGAGCCCTTGACGGGTGAGCACAGCATACTGAACTGTCTCAGATGGGTGGGCACAGTTACTGCCACTGTGCTCCTGTGAGGGGTTTAATTTGTGTTAGCGCTTGTTGGGTTTGGTTTGTTTTGTTATTATTTGAAAGATTGTGGTCTGCTACACACGTCGTAAATTGTTAACGATGTAATGTTTGTTTGGAGGGGAAGTTTCTTTATATACTGCTCAAAAAATGTTAAAGGCCACTTTCAATTTTTAGGTCATTTCAATTAAGCTGTTTTTTTTAAACCTGAACACTCAGTCTAAAAGGTTTTGCTGCATTTTGTTGCATGCTTAAACAATGTTTGTTAATCTGACAATAAATCAAATCTGTGTTACGTGTGTGTACCTCCAAGGTCAATCAAATGTACGTGGCGGAAAGGGAAATAATGCATGTTTAAAAATGCTTCCTATGGCAAAGCCTGTTGATAACATTGCTGAAATTTGCTTTTCACATGCAAGTCGTGACTATAGTGAACACATGTCACCCACTTTTCGGAAGGAACGGGCAATGGGTATGTTTGTAACATTTACCATTTTAGCCATGGCTTAGCGTGTCTTGCCGTCTTGTGGTAGACCTTGGACGTCCTGACCTGCGTTGTTCTGCGACACTGCCGGTTACACTATAACGATCACGCAGAGTTTGTATAACAGAGTGGGCAACTCCTAATCTCCTAGCAACTTCTCGCAGCCCTACATCATCCTGCAGCCATGCCATCGCTCTCCATCTGTCAACATTGGTCAAGCGTCTTAGCGGAGCCATGGCTAAAATGGTAAATGTTACAAACATACCCATTGCCCGTTCCTTCCGAAAAGTGGGTGACATGTGTTCACTAAGGTCACGACTTGCACGTGAAAAGCAAATTTCAGCAATGTTATCAACAGGCTTTGCCATAGGAAGCATTTTCAAACATGCATTATTTCCCTTTCCACCACGTACATTTGATTGACCTTGAAGGTACACACACGTAACACAGATTTGATTTATTGTCAGATTAACAAACATTGTTTAAGCATGCAACAAAATGCAGCAAAACTTTTTTGACTGAGTGTTCAGGTTTAAAAAAAAACAGCTTAGTTGAAATGATCTAAAAATTGAAAGTGGCCTTTAACTTTTTTTTGAGCAGTATATATATGCCACGTGCTTCTACTCTTGGAATGCATACAAGGCTTTAGCACAGAATAAAAGATTTGGTCTTCCTGTTCTGCAACCTCTTCTAATACTTGCCTGAATATCGTCGATATCTGATTAGGTATCCGATATCGTGAAGAAGTTATAACCAGTTAGAGAAATAACAAGTTGTTATAATCAAAGAAGTAACAAGTTATAACCAGTTAGAGAAATAACAAGTTGTTATAATCAAAGAAGTAACAAGTTATAACCAGTTAGAGAAATAACAAGTTGTTATAATGAAAGAAGTAACAAGCTATAACCAGTTAAACAAATAACAAGTTTCTACAATTAGTGCAATTTCAAGTTGCTACAATCAGACAAATAACAAGTTGTAATAATCAAAGAAGTAACAAGTTGTTACAGTCAAAGAAATAACAAGTTCTTACAATCAGAGAAATTACAACTTGTTACAGTCAGAGAAATAACAGGTTGCCACGGTTAGAGAAATACGAGGTTGTCACAGTTAGAGAAAAAAACAGGTTATCACAGAGAAATACCAAGTTGTTAGAGTGAGAGAAATAACAGGTTGTTACAATTAGAGAAATAGCAGGTTGTCAAAGTTATAGAAACTGCAAGTTGCCAAAGCCAAGTAAATAAAACGTGACCACGAAAAAAATTAATAAAGTAAAATAAACTGGCAGATGGTCAAACTAAACGTAAGAGCAGAAGTGTTTACGTCGAAGTTATTGTGAAAAAATTTCTGTCAGGCTAGAACCTTTCCCGTCTTCCTCCAAAAAGCATAACATGGAAGCTACATACTTTAGTACGTTTCCAATTGCCCAGCTTAAAAAAAAATATCTGAAATTGATCTGACATGTTAGCGCATGCGAAATCAACTAAAACAACACAAAAGAGAAATGCCACAGGAAAATGGAATGTAGAATAGATCTTGAGGAAGTCATGCATTTATTATCACAAGGCAGGTCTTTGTTGTGGTAAACTTCAAGATTATAAAAGGAGACCCTCCCAAATAACCTCCACCTCCCCTCCCCTTCCGCTAAATAAAGACAAAATGTGGTCAAAAAAATATTCTAGAGGAAACTGGCGACATACGTAGATAGGAAGGAGTAATAAACAACATAAAGAACGTAAACAGATTGTTTGAGATATTACGGCCTGGAAAGACCTAACTCATAACATGTGCTTCATATTAAGGTGAAATGTCAATGTACTTGAATGGAACAAGGTAGACGCGTCAACAGTGAGAAATGCAGTTAACGACCCATAGCTAGACTGCTTGCGTCAGGGTCAGCGAACCAGAGCTGACCAAGACCGTACTTCACCTCCAAGTGGTGGTCCTGGAAACAGGCTGCATCAGTGCAGTCTGGCTGAGTGAGTAGGGATCGAAGAGGGAAGGCTAACCCGGTCCCAAAAATGCCGTGCTGAAGTCGGATGTGTCAGCCGAAAGGCGCAAATATTGCAGCTTCGCTGTAAACGGACACAAAGTAACCAACGTCCTTTTCAGGACGAAGGAAGAAAAAGAAAAAGCAGAATGAAACAAGGTGATGATGCTCTCACTGTGTGATTCTCGTGTTGTTCACCGGGGGTCTCTGATGAGACAAAGAAAGAATATGTTCATTGCTCCCTAGCGTTTATTATGAGAGGCGACTAATGTTAAGTTGCGTACGAGGCTGGCAATTTCATCGTGTGAAACAAATTGTTACAGAATCCACTGCTGCAAAATAACATGACTGCTTTGTTGTAGGCTTCCTGAAAGAAGGTCAGCTGTCGTGGTATTTCTATGCTAGGAACAACAGGAGAAATTATGAGGACTCTGTTTGGGGCGAGATCTAAGAATTCAAACAGTAATTTAAATTTGAAATAACATCCACCACCTGCTGTCATATAAGTCATTTTATGTCATCTGAACTTACCTTTCAACACAGAGAACAACAAGTGAGATGACAGATGAGTACAGGGCAGTCACCAAGAGAAACCTGTTGACGCGACAGATCAGAGGTCCCAACAACCAGCCACTGTTCATCATAAACATCACAATCTCTGGCACTCCCAGGATCATAATAATGAGGTCAGCTGCAGCTAAGTTGATGATGAGGAGGTTGGTCACTGACTGACGCATCTTCATGTCTGTCATGATCACGACCACCACTAAGCAGTTCCCGGCAATGCCAGTAACGACAATGATGAAGAATAACAGCGACAATCCAACGATGCTGGGCAACGATGCAGCAAGACCATGGATCTGACCAATCAGAAGTGTGTTGTTATCACAATTGGGTGTATTTATAGTCGACACGTGATCGAATGTAATGTTATCCCCTCGACTTGAGTTTTGCTCTAGAGAAGACGCAGACGTGACGCGGTCAACGAAATCCGCCATGATTGTTGGGGACCTATGATACTAGAGATTAGCATACTTGTAGTCTACGCTGCCTTGGTGGCCTGTTTCTTTCGTATACCTTGTGACAACCATGTTCCCGTCCTAATGACCTAGTTAGTAGAAAAATCCTATTGACTGCGACAGTCTCAAGACCTTCAGTTTCTGGTCATAGAATGAAGAGCCCAGTAGTCTTCGAGCGACACATTTTCTGCTTCTGAAATTGGGGAATAAAGCAACGAAGGGTAAATGAGAAAAAAAATACTCATTTTGATTTGATTTTTGGTTCATGCACAGGAAAACTAGTGTTAATCTTATGCATATGGTACCTGATTCAACCCATGTTTGTTATAATTTGGGTATAAAGTGGTTATCCAGGCCCATTTCTACTGACACGCGCTAAAATGGGACATGTTTTTGGTTAAGTTGTCTAGAGTAACGAACACTACAGTTAAGCTCACGACATAGACTGTACATGACAGGAAATTGAAATGATTAAACAACTTCGTGTTTCGGCCTCCAGTATCATACATGGTGTGCACGTCACGCGGATAGCATGGGTAGTGACTCTGCATATGTAGCATTATGTAGGTATTTCCCATGTGTTACAGGTGATACGAAAAACCGTGGATTGTGATTGGTCGCCTCGTAGAGCAATTATCTACCCTTTTCCCCCAGGGTTATCTTTTTTTTTATTTTTTATTTTTGCTGTTCTGAGATTTTCTCCTTTCCAGATTGCCTGGCGCTCAGTCTTTTGTTTCATTCTTGGAAGGTCGACCGGCGGATTCCTTTAATCCCTTCCGTTATTGTCTCGCCCAGCAAACAATCGTCTAAGTTACTAATCGCCGTCGAAGGTAGACAATTTTGTGAGAAGTAATTCTCTACGTATCCATTGCTCATGGCTTAGTCTTGCAAGTCCTTTATGTTCAACCGCTCCTGCGGACATGCTATTGTTCAGAAAAGTGGTGACACCGGTTTGTTTTAATAGAGAATTTAGGTTATCACACGAATTCTCGTATAGCCAGTGTTGCAATAGCCAGCGAGTCACAAAGTGTCTAACGAAACCCGGTAGTATGGACTAAATCGTTACAGGATTGCGCCAAGATGGGAAAAATTAAAGTTAAAATTAAATACAAGGTGTGATTATATATATATATATATATATATATATATATATATATATATATATATATATATATATATATATATATATATATATATATATATATATATATATATATATATATATATATATATATATATATATACTGTATATATATATATATATATATACGAGCAACATTCATTCAAAGCGGCCAAGTATAGCGATCTAGCCGCGGATCTGAGACACGATGGATTCAGTGCAAGGGTCATGGCGGTTGAAGTGGGCGCAAGAGGGCTTGTGGCTGCATCAATGTATGATTTATTGAAACTGTTGGGGTTGAAGGGACAGTCTAGAACAAGGGCACTGAAGAGGCTTAGCGAAACTGCCGAAAAGGCATCAGGCTGGCTGTGGAACAACCGCAGTGGGCAATGGAGATCGTGACGGTAAACGCTGCGGTACAGAAAACACCAATTTTTCTAAGTCCACAGCGCTGAGTTTATATGGTGTACTAGTGAGGGGGCTGCGACTCTGGGGCAACAGGCGATGTATACTATAGGGAGTGTGTCAGGTACAGAATTTCAGTGGCGTGCGGCGCGCAGTGGCTAAGGTTCGTCGGCTGCGCGCTCGTGTCTCAGTGTGTGTCCTTAGTTGTGAAGGGCGACGGAACGAACGGAATAATTTGTCTTTTCTTTGTTACTTTCACAATTGCCCCCACGGCTGGCGTTGTGGATTAAAAGTTGCTACCGTAAGTGAAATGGGTTCATTTTCGATACAAGACAACAGGAAGCTGAGACGCTTGGGAGTCATGACCCAAGTGGGCCCGCCCCCCTTAGAGTGTAAAGGAGTAATCGGGCCGAAACACTTGTCAGATGGGGGGACTTCTTCTGATGATCAGATTGCTTCCTGTTGTATCGCTCTGTAAAGAGTTTCCTATCATAGTTGCATGGTCAAACCAGTGACGATCGGGAAAAGACCGATTGACTTCTGGAAAGACAGATGACACTGGGAAAGACTAGAAACCGGCTGACCGGGTTAGCACCCCGTAAGCTGTATTCAATTGCTATAGGACCCAAAAACGATAGATGCCCCCAGGATTCACCGAAAGGGGGGGAGGATGATGAATCCACAGGCGCCTCAATGGAATCGACCAGACCCGTTACACGGACTTCGAGCTCTGAACAACGGCTGGAATTTCCATGTGCCTGTGGTAGGGAATTCTCTACTCAGAGAGGAATGAAAATCCACAGAACGAAAAAGGGGTGTGGGAGGTCATCAGGGGGAGATCAACAGCGCTCTGTCTCGACGGATAAGACGTTAGAAGAACGCAGCCAGGAGTCAATCCACAGTGCTGAGTACATTCAAGTTGATCTGCCAGATGATGATCTCACACACTTCTTGGACGGGAAGAGAGATGCAATAAAGTTTCCACCTGCCAGTGCAAAAGGGCTTTGGGAACAGCTGGACGAAGCCTTGGCAAAAGAGTTGGATAACAGCCTGAAGCAGCTAACTTTGGAGAAGAAGCTGGAAATCTTCGGCGACATAATATATCTGCACTGTCGCAAAGTGTTCGGAGTGAGGGAGGCAAGGGAAAGTAACCCACCACGGAAAAGTAGAAGACAAATTAAAATAGATGAAATCAGGAAACAGAAGAAGCATGCCCGAAAACTGTTCAAGAACGCAGTTGCCACAGAGAAGGAAGGGTTACGGCAAGTTTGGGAGCACCTGAAAGGCCAACATAATGCCCTTTGTAGAGCGGAAAGGTTGTGCAGGAAGAGAAGGAAGACTCGAAGGGATAGGGAAAGATTCTTTAGGGAGCCCTTCAAGTTTGCCAAAGAACTGTTTGAGCAGCCACGGTCGGGTACGCTAAACATCAGGAAAGAAGACCTGGAAGAACACCTTAGAATGACATATTCAGATGGTCGCAAAAATGAGCCGCTCAGCAGCATGGCAGGCCTTAAATGGCCGGGTAAGCCAGGAGCTGAATTTAACACCAAGCCCCCAACGGTGCAAGAGGTAGAAAGCATTGTCCAGAAAGCTCGGTGCAAGTCAGCTCCAGGTCCTAATGGTGTTCCATATGTGGTGTATAAAAGATGCCCTGAGGTTCTCAAACGACTGCTCCGTTTACTGAAGAATGCGTGGAAAACCCAACTCGTAAGCAAGGAATGGAGAAAGGCAAACGGAGTCTACATCCCGAAGGAACAAAATTCCACAGACATCAGTCAGTTCAGGCCAATCTCACTACTCAATGTGGAAGGGAAGATATTCTTCTCAGTAATGGCGAAAAGACTCACTACATACCTCCTGGCAAATGGGTACATTGACATTACCATTCAGAAAGGAGGTATCCCAGGTACACCAGGATGTCTAGAGCATGCCACAATGATCTGGGAAGCAATCCAAAAGGCAAAGTCTGACAGAACAAACCTCCATGTAATCTGGTTGGATCTAGCGAATGCTTATGGATCCGTTCCACACCAGATGTTGTGGCAGGCCCTAGAAATGTATCATGTTCCACAAGAGATTGCAGCAATGCTGAAGCTGTATTTCGCAGGGTTTTCTGTCAGATTTTCAACCAGAGAGTACACAACGAAGTGGATTGGCCTTGAAGTTGGAATTGCGATGGGATGTACCATCTCTCCGATACTATTCGTCATGGCTATGCAGGTAATCCTCAATGCGGCTGAAGGAATGGCTATAGGTCCAAAGCTCGGTGGAATGTGTCACATGCCACCGCTCAAAGCATTCATGGATGACACAACAATTCTGACATCAGATGAACATCAGGCCCGGAGGATGTTAGCACGCCTGGATGAACTAGTCAGCTGGTGCAGAATGAGCTTCAAACCCAAGAAGTCGAGAAGCCTATCAGTCAGGAAAGGGAAGATAGCAGAGGTCATATTCACGGTTTCCAAAGAATCCCTACTGTCATTGAGGAACCTGTTAAAAGTCTTGGCAGGGTGTACGATGCCTCTTTAAAAGACTCGAAGGCAGTGCAACAGACAATAGAAATGGCAGACAGAGGACTACAGATCATAGACCAAAGCAGACTCCTGGGAAAGTTCAAACTGTGGTGCCTCCAGTTCATGTTGATACCGAAGTTGCTGTGGCCACTGCTTATATATGAAGTAAGCACAAGTACAGTGGAAGCTATAGAGCAGAAGGTCAACAAGTTCATGAGAAAATGGCTAGGGGCACCACCAGGTCTGTCAGATGTAGCACTGTACTGCAAAAAGTCAAAACTTCTGCTTCCCTTCAAGTCAGTTGTTGAAGAGTACAAAGTTGGAAAAGCAAGGCTTGCAATGATGCTACGCGAGTCAGCTGATGACGTGGTTAAGTCCATTCAGCCCACACTGAAAACGGGAAGGAAGTGGAGAGTGGAAGAAGCTGTTGATGCTGCTGAAGAGTCACTCAAACTGAGAGAGGTAATCGGATACACACAAACGAATAGACGGGGATTTGGGCATGGTGACATCCGCTGGTGGTCCAAGGCATCAAGCAGGGAACGCAGAGACATGGTAGTTCAGGAGATACGAGGAGCTGAGAATGATAAGAGGTTGCTAAAAGCAGTGCAGCAGGTCCAACAAGGCCAATGGACTACATGGGAAGGAGCCCTGCAGAGATCCTTGACATGGAATGATATATGGCATATGGCACCTCTTAGGCTCAGCTTCGTGGTTAGATCAATGTATGACCTGCTGCCGTCGGCCACCAACCTTGTGAAATGGGGAAAGTCGGATGATGAGCAGTGCCCCCTGTGCCAGGGGAGGCAGACACTTGAACACGTGCTCTCAGCGTGTAAGGTGGCATTAGGGCAAGGACGATACACTTGGCGCCATAACAAAGTGCTAAATGAGCTTGCTGCGACAATAGATCAGGCAAGAATGAAAGCGAATAGCAAAGTCCGGCCAGACACCACACAAACACATACTTTCTGAGGGCAGGAAAGTCAGCACACCCCAAACCGAGTAAACCTGGTAGCAGTTTACCATCTCTTCTTGACTGTGCAAACGACTGGGAGATGGCGGTAGACCTACCTGGACGGGGGGCATATCCAGAGAGTATCAGAAAATCGCGGAGACGGCCGGATATAGTGCTTCATTCTTCAGCAACGCTTCAGGTCATACTGATTGAACTGACCGTGCCATTTGAATCCAGATTAGACGAGCAACATTCATTCAAAGCGGCCAAGTATAGCGATCTAGCCGCGGATCTGAGACACGATGGATTCAGTGCAAGGGTCATGGCGGTTGAAGTGGGCGCAAGAGGGCTTGTGGCTGCATCAATGTATGATTTATTGAAACTGTTGGGGTTGAAGGGACAGTCTAGAACAAGGGCACTGAAGAGGCTTAGCGAAACTGCCGAAAAGGCATCAGGCTGGCTGTGGAACAACCGCAGTGGGCAATGGAGATCGTGACGGTAAACGCTGCGGTACAGAAAACACCAAAATTTTTCTAAGTCCACAGCGCTGAGTTTATATGGTGTACTAGTGAGGGGGCTGCGACTCTGGGGCAACAGGCGATGTATACTATAGGGAGTGTGTCAGGTACAGAATTTCAGTGGCGTGCTGCGCGCAGTGGCTAAGGTTCGTCGGCTGCGCGCTCGTGTCTCAGTGTGTGTCCTTAGTTGTGAAGGGCGACGGAACGAACGGAATAATTTGTCTTTTCTTTGTTACTTTCACAATTGCCCCCACGGCTGGCGTTGTGGATTAAAAGTTGCTACCGTAAGTGAAATGGGTTCATTTTCGATACAAGACAACAGGAAGCTGAGACGCTTGGGAGTCATGACCCAAGTGGGCCCGCCCCCCTTAGAGTGTAAAGGAGTAATCGGGCCGAAACACTTGTCAGATGGGGGGACTTCTTCTGATGATCAGATTGCTTCCTGTTGTATCGCTCTGTAAAGAGTTTCCTATCATATATATATATGCCCCCTTCAGGCGACCATTGTCCTCTCAAGGCTGTAAGTGGTCCCGGTTGCCGGGTCCTCCCAGCGCAGTGGAGGCAGCGAATGGGTGTTGTGCCAGTACCAGATTGCTCTATCCTTCGGTAATGAGATAATATATGGATCTCGTTGCGAGGAGGTTTTATAGCGACAGTACACACAGGAGGGCAAGTTCGGGGCACAGCGGATTATACATATTGTCACATTGATTACGGAAACATTAATTAATATTCTGTAATTCCTTTAGAAACGGAACAATCCCTAAACGCCGCAAGGCGTCATACTGCTTGGTCGGTCTTTGGCTAAGGACGGAAGAAGAAGAAGAAGATATATATATATATTCTGAAAGAAACTCAAAACAACTCATACCAACGCTAACAGTAGTATCAAAGCTATTTCATCGGAAAGAAATAACACAATCGAGTAGAAAAAAAAAACATAAATGAACTACAAACCAATATTAAAATCATGTCAGCATAGACACAAATGTGCTTCTGAAAAACAACACACGGAACTATTCACCAAAAAGTAAAAAAAAAACCCTACGTGAGAATTAATACCGTACAGAACGTATAATAACCACAATCAGGAAAAGGAACACCAAAGGAAAAAAAACGTCCTGATATAACCAACAGTATCATGTACATGGTAAATGGTTGAAAGGAGCGCGCTACACAAAGGAAAGTAGCAAACACCTAAATTTAAAAAAATTATAAATTAAAGAATGATGATAGTGCACAGACGGGGATCAATAAAACAAGACGATGAAGTTATAAATCCACTTTTGCTGACAATAATAACTGCCGGTCTCTGCCTTCTCACTTGCTGACAATAATAACTGCCGGTCTCTGCCTTCTCACTTGCTGACAATAATAACTGCCGGTCTCTGCCTTCTCACTTGCTGACGATAATAACTGCCGGTCGTTGCCTTCTCTCTTGCTGAAATAATAACTGCCGGTAATGCCTTCTCACTTGCTGACAATAATAACTGCCGGTCTCTGCCTTCTCACTTGCTGACAATAATAACTGCCGGTCTCTGCCTTCTCACTTGCTGACAATAATAACTGCCGGTCTCTGCCTTCTCACTTGCTGACAATAATAACTGCCGGTCTCTGCCTTCTCACTTGCTGACAATAATAACTGCCGGTCTCTGCCTTCTCACTTGCTGGCAATAATAACTGCCGGTCTCTGCCTTCTCACTTGCTGACAATAATAACTGCCGGTCTCTGTCTTCTCACTTGCTGACAATAATAACTGCCGGTCTCTGCCTTCTCACTTGCTGACAATAATAACTGCCGGTCTCTGCCTTCTCTGTCTTGTTAATTGTGATGTTGCGTGGGTCATTATAACTGGTCTATATTTATACTGATATAGGAGATGACTCTGGCATTTTTTATGGTTTTCCTGTGCCTTTGATTAATATAAAATCAATCTGCGATGCTTGATCAATGTATTCCACCTGTACCATATTTTTACGTGGCTTTGACGAAGTCGAAAAAGAATGGTTATTTTTAACACTCGTTCAATGTCTACGTCTTAGGAGAGTAAGGGGCCAAAACACTTGATGGACGGTGGGCCCTCTTCTGATGATCAGATTGCCTCCTGTTGTATCGCTCTGTATGCAGTTTCCTATCACTCAAACGATGATTAGGGTTTATCCATTACTGTTCTTTTTTTTTCTTTTAAAAAAAAATTAAAATTCTATGAATATGGCCACTGTCGTTATTGTTGCGTTAGGCTCAGGTGTCAATGAACGTCAGATGAAGATGTCAATGAACGTCTGTGGGCAGATTTCATAGGATGCTCTTTTTTCCTCTCTTCCGTTGAAATCACCCATCAGCAACCAAGAACTACCCTTCCGGCGATCTTTGTCCTCCCAAGGCTGTGTGTGGTCCCGGTTGCCGGGTCCTCCCAGCGCAGTGGAGGCAGCGAGTTGGTGCTGTGCCTGTGCCGGATTGCCCTTTTCAGGGACCTTCGGTCCCGAATAGATTTTGGCTGGACGGACGTCTGGGAGGCATAGCGAAATGGTTTTATAGCGGCAAACGTAGAGTACACACGAGGGCAAGTTCGGGGCACAGCGGATTGATCAACCGCTTGCTTGTCACATTGATCACAAAAACAACAATTAAAAGTCTGTTGTACCAATATACGCCTTTAGGTGTGACGGAACAACGGACAATTTCTTGTTGCCCTATGACACCACAAGGTGTGATGGCCATAGACTGCTTAGGCGGTCTATGGCCAAAGGAATAATAATAATAATAATAACCAAGAACTACTTATTCGGAGTAACCAGGAGGACATGCACGCCATCATAGCTGGCAGACGCTGGAGTTGGGTTAGCCACGTCCTCAGAAGGGACCCTGATACCATCACAAGAACAGCTTGAGACCGAAAAAGAGGCCGACCAAAAACAACTGGGCGGATAACTGTGGAAGCCGAGATGCAAAAATTAACCAGAGTTGGGGCACTGTACGAAGGATGGCCGCCGACCGAGCAAAGTGGAATCAATTTGTTGTTGCCCTACAATACACCACCAGGCGTGATGGCCACTGACTGCTTTGGCGGTTGGTGATTATGGATCAAAGAAGAAGAAAAAGAATTACCTGCCAACAGCATTGTAAGACAGAACTTGTTCTGAAATCCTGACAATCCTGACGGGCATCATTACACTTCGTCAACATTTTTTATTGCGCTCCTTACGGAGCAGGGCACCGCTACTGTAGCTAGCGCCCTTGCAGGAGGCGTGCACCAAGCAGTCACATGATCGTGCAGCAGTTGTTGCTGTAGCAATCTAATTTACATGATAAGTTTATCATCACCGTGCCCAACCTCACCTTTTACGACATGCCTGAGGGAGCAATTGTTTAATTATTTCTGTGTCTCTTCAGAGATCACCGAGAAGTTCAGGAGACAAGAAGGAAGCCAAATATCCAGAGATCAGTCTACTAGAGATAGACATGAAAGAGATCACGGAAATATCACAGGTACCAGGAGGTTAATGACAAGCAAATGCCTTGACTTAAACCGCCATGATATCTGCATTGTTATTTGTGGGGTCTTTATTTTTGTCGTCAGGTAGTTCTCATGTTCGTGTGCTCAGAAAAAAAGGTCATAAAAGCCCGCGAAGAAAGAGCGGTTTTCTTATGAAAGAGAAGAAGAAAATGTGAGCGACGGAGAAAATTGAATCGCTAAAGAAGGAGAGAATGGAGTCGTTAATGATGGACAGGATGAAACTGTTAAGGAAGGAGGAAAAGATGCTGAGTGGGCGTAACGACTTAATGATTGAGGTCACGGGAGTGCATGGTGAACTTATACAATAGGTCATTAACAGCCACACATACATCAGTACATACATACGTAGGTAAATACGTGCATAGGTGCATACATTCATAGGTACATACATACATAACTTTCTACCTACCTACCTACATATATACCTACTTATATACATACATAATCAGAATCTTTATTCTCCATAGAATACATTAATATGTACAGATATGATATAATAGATACAACATGGCATATAGGAGAATCATTAGAATTTACATAAAGTGTTGAAGACGTCTCAAGTAGTTCTATGTGGGTGTTTTTACATCTAATCTTTGTGTTACACATACACAACAATCTTTAAGCTTTCTAAAAGACATTGGCATATAATGATATGATATGATATGATATGAAATGATACAACCTGCCAAAAATGAGTATTAATGACATTTACAAAATGTGTATGGAATACCATTCAAGTAGATCAATATGGGTGTTTTTACATGGGGGTGTTATCCAAATTTTTAGTTTGCCATTAAAAGCTTTGACAGTTAGTGGAGTGAGATATTAAATATAGCATCAAATACAATTGTCGTGTGGTAAAGTAGACAGAGCACAATTGAGATTAGACTGTGTGGAAAACATCTCCAGCAATTTACAATGGGTGTTTTTTACATCGAAGTTTCCATATTCTGTAAGAGCCTATAATTGCACTAATGATGACATATTTACATAGAACTTTGGCTTCAAATTTCCGCAGCCCCAGCGACATTAATCCACTCACACACTTTGCATGCACATGTCCCAAACTACCAATTATCAGTACGATTACATGCTTACGATAGCGTACGATAGCTTATGTATATATGTATGTATGTACGTACATATGTACGTACATACATACATATATAAATACATATATACGTACATACATACGTACGTACATACATACATACGTACGTACATACATACATATAGGAAAAGACTGACAGTCAGATAGATAGGTAGACAGACAGACAGGCAAACAGACAGACAGGCAGGCAGGGAAACAAACAGACAGACAGACAGAAACAGACAGACAGACAGACAGACAGATAGATAGATAGATAGATAGATAGATAGATAGATAGATAGATAGATAGATAGATAGATAGATAGATAGATAGATAGATAGATAGATAGATAGATAGATAGATAGATAGATAGATAGATAGATAGATAGATAGATTAGAAGGATGGAACTCACCTAGTCTATGGGAGAGCACCATATCACAGATGCGAACAGAAATATGATACCCTGTTTATCATAATCTCATATGTCCGCACTAAAAGACATTTACTAACACTAATACATAGTAGTACATTCTGTTGACATATCACGTGTTGAAATAACTCATATTGAAATTAGAATTCAGTGATTTACAATACAGCGTATGTGATGGAATAGTTTTACGCGAAAAATCGCTGAGTACTACTCCCTCCTCGCCAATAACTCACGCCAACTCTAGCTTGGTGATTGCTCACACCTTGTGCCCTCTCACACGTACAGCTCACATATTCGGGCTCTCTTGTTGCCCTCACTTTCACCGTCACATACATTATGTCACTTACATACACACGTGCAAATATGTATACATTTACACTCAAATATGTGTCGTCATCATCCAGTGGCCTCACAGCAACGCTGGAGATGATGTCTATCAACAAATACGGGTCCTTGGTTTTTAAGTTATGTTAAGTTATGTTAAGTTATGTTGTTGACTTGCAAAAACCCTGTCATCATGACCTGCATCGTCTTTCTTCGCTGTCCGTAATTTTTTAAATTAATTTTGTCTTTTTTTTTTTGTTGGGGGGGGGGGGGGGGGCCTTATCAGTTATCACCAAGCAATCCTACATATTTTAACCTTCCAAATAAATGTTACGATTTTATATGTGTAAACCTTTGCAATTATTGAATATCTGGTTTTAGGGCACGAGGAAAACCAAGACCCAGATGTGTAGATAACAATATAGGAATCCTGCATCAGTACGGGCTCACACCACCCAGTGTGACAGCTGCAAACTTCGGCTCCCAGGTCCCGCTTCCCGAAAAATGGGACAGAAGTAGTCAAGTAATTATTTACCAGAGCTGCGGTATATAACGCCTGCGTCACTAGCACACTTCTTTATGCCAGCTAGACTTGGAAAACATATGCTAAGAAAGAACGAAGGCTCCTTACCTTCCATCTACGGTGTCTACTCTAGGGTTGCCAGATGAAAATTGTGAAAAAAGCCAAAACTTTCACTTAAAGTCAAAAGCCAAACACTTTTTTAAAAAGCCCCAAAAATGGCAAACCATTTAAATCGATTATTCATACTCACATCACAAAAAGAGCTCCCATAACAAAAAACAAAAACTCCAGATCGAGGTCATCAATGATATTTCCGCTGGAACCTTCGCCATATACTTTGTCAGAAGTATAGTGTTTTAACATTTTTGACGATGCAGTGAAGTCCATACAACATTTATTCGAAAACAACAGTAAGGCTCTGGTTCTTACAATAGCGTCAAGCAGATGCAGCTGCTTCTGTTTCTTGCTTCATCTTAACCGATGGTAGAAGAGAGAATATCCTGTCAACTACTGCATTACTCACTATCACCCTCACAGGGCTGCTGTTAAAAGGATCCTGTATCGCCACCTACCTCTCCTCCAAGCTGACCCAGTAGCAAGGGAAGTGTTTAGTGAGCCACCCTTGTTGGCATATAGACATGATACAAATTTGAGGGACCTCCTAGTCCACAGCCATTTGAAAACTGTCGACGATGGCCATATTGGTACCCAGCCATGTAACCTGACACGATGCAAGACATGCCAATATGTAATCCAAACACGCACAGTGACATTCCCTAAGGCCAAGTTCATCATCACCCAGGGCTTCACATGCGAGTCACGTAACGTCATTTATGCTATTATATTCAAACATTCATTCATAACCCTCCACTTCCAAAGGAGCATAGGCCTTCAACAAACACATGCCAAGTCCTCCTGTCACGTGCCATCATCTCAAGTTCTTTCCATGTTCTCCTCATCATTTTCACCTCTGTTTCCAACTCTCTTCTCCATGTACTTCTTGGTCTTCCTCTGCCTCTCTTGCCCTGGGGGTTCCAGAACAAGGACTGCCTTGTAATGCTATCAACAGGCTTCCTCAGTGTGTGTCCTATCCATCGCCATCGTCTTCTTCTCATCTCTTGTTCCACTGGCACTTGTCCAGTTCTTGTCATCAGTTCCACATTGGTAACCTTGTCATACCATTTTAATCCCTCTATTCTACGCAAGCACCCATTTATGAAAGTCTGTAGCTTTTTGGTTGTTGTCTTTGTTGTTCTCCATGTCTCTGAGCCATACAATAGGACTGACTTCACATTTGAGTTGAAGATTCTTATTTTCGTGTTGGATCCTATTTCTCTTGATCTCCATATATTTCCCAATGCAATGAAAGCTCCTCTTGCCTTTTGTATTCTTATTTTGATATCGCTGTCTGTCCCTCCAACTTTATCTATATTACTGCCAAGATATGTGTATGATTCTACATCTTGTATTGGTGTTTCTTCAAGTTCAACCCTGTTTTCATTACCTGCATTTATTCGCATTATTTTTGTCTTTTCCCTGTGTATTTTCAGACCCAATTGCTGTGACCTCTCATCGAGTGTTTCCAATTTGTCCTGCATCTGATTACGGTTATGGGACAGGAGAGCCAAATCATCAGCAAAATCCAGATCATCCAACTGCTTAGTCAGAGTCCACTGGATTCCATTTCTGTTGTGTGTTGTCGATGATCTCATAACCCAATCTATTGCCAGCAAGAAAAGAAATGGAGACAAGAGGCATCCCTGTCGCACTCCTGTTCTTATCCCAAATGGTTCTGTAAGCTGTCCTTCATGAAGAACTCTGCACGTCATGTCTTCATAGGTTTTCTTTATTAAATTAATGATCTTCAGGGGAACTCCATAATGCCTCATCAATTTCCAAAGTGATTCTCTGTCCACACTGTCAAATGCTTTTTCGTAGTCCACAAATCCGATGTATAGTGGTGAATTCCATTCCAGACTTTGTTCAACTATTATTCTCAAAGTGGCTATCTGGTCTGTACATGATCTGTTTTGTCGAAAACCTGCTTGTTCATCTCTCAATTTCTTGTCTATGGACTCCTTTAATCTCTCAAGGATAATCCTGTTCAATACCTTTCCTGGCACTGATAGTAACATTATTCCTCTATAATTTGTGCACTCTTGTAGATTTCCCTTCTTAGGCAACTTAACCAGATATCCTTCCTTCCATTCTGCTGGTATCTCTTCTTTTTCCCAGACTTTACCAAGTAATTTATATAACATCTCTGTAGCCGTGTCGATATCTGCTTTGATGGCTTCTGCTGGAATGCCATCAGGTCCAGACGCTTTTCCATCTCTTAGAAGCTTTATGGCTTTCTTTATTTCTTCCTTCGTTGGTCTTTCACCGTTAATTTGTAGCTCTTCTTCTGCTGGCTGGATGTCCGGCGGGTTTTGTGGAGCTGGTCTATTGAGAAGGTCCCCAAAATATTCTGTCCACCTCTTCATTTGCTCTTGTATATTGCTGAGCAGTTTCCCATTCTTATCTTTTATGAGGCAACTTGTTTGCTTGTATTTCCCTGTTAGCTTCTTTGTGCTGCTATACAGTTCTCTCATATTTCCTTTGGCTGCAGCATCTTCTGCCTCTCTTGCCAACTCCTCAATATACTTCCTCTTGTCTCTTTTGATACTTCTTTTTACTTCTTTGTTTGCTTCTGTGTACACTTCTTGAGCCTTGGCTTTGGAACTTCTGGTTTTGCTTGTGTTTAACTCTGCTTTCTTGTTTTTTCTATCTTTTATCTTATTGATGGTTTCTGTTGTTATCCATGCTTTTTGTTGTCTTTCCCTTTTCCCCAGTATTTCTTCACATGTCTCCTTCCATACCGTTTTGACCTGCTGCCAATAGTCTTCTGTATTCTCTACATCTTCCAACTGTTGGAGCACTTGGAATTTGTTGGATACTGTGACCGCAAATTTGTCTCTTGTTTCTTGATTTCTTAGCTGTCCTACATTAAACTGTTGTCTATAATTTTGCATTGTTGCATATCTCTTGAGTTTCATTTTTACTTTGGCTATCAGAAGATGGTGATCTGATGCCACATCTGCTCCTCTATATACCTTTACATCCTGCAATGATGATCTAAACTTCTTCTTTATGCATATATGATCGATCTGATTTTCTGTTCTATGGTCTGGTGATATCCATGTTGCCTTGTGTATTCTCTTATGTGGAAACATGCTTCCTCCTATAGCCAGTTGATTTGAAGCACAGAAGTTTGCGAATAGTTCTCCATTTTCATTCATTACTCCTAGCCCATGTTTTCCCATGACTTCTTCAAATCCGGTATTGACTGTACCTATCTTTGCATTCATGTCACCCATCAAAATTGTGATGTCTCTTCTTTTTACTTTATCCATAATTTCCTGTAGTTTAGTATAAAATGCTTCTTTCACAGACTCTTCTTTGTCATTAGTTGGTGCATAACATTGGATGACATTGACATGAATTTTCTTTTTAGCTGTTTTGAAAATAGCTGTTATTATTCTGGGTCCCACAGCTTCCCATTCAATGAGTGCTTTCTGTGCTTCTTTAGATAACATAAGAGCTACCCCTTCACTGTGGTGTGAACTTTCGTCTTCGTGTCCTGAGGACAGCACCAATTCACCTGTGATGAGTTTCTTCCTGTCTACCCCCTTCCACTTTGTTTCACACATTCCCAGAACCTCGATTTTGTATTCCCTCATTTCTGCTGCTACTTGTGCCACTTTCCCTTGTTCGTTCAATGTCCGAACATTCCAGGTGCCAAATCTGGAAGTTCTCCTAGAAGAAAGAAGGTTAGTCAGCAACACAGACTCCTTTCGGCTTTCTCTGTGTTGCATCATACGCCTCCCCGCGAGAGGACCTTCCCCTGTCTTGGATGGCTGTGTTTTATTTTCTTTATTTGACTTGTCCATATTTGTTGAAGTTTTTTGTGGTTTAAATTTTTTTAACAGGATGGGGTAACCGGCCCCATGCCCAACCCTCCTTAGTCGCCTTCTACGACATGCTTGGCAGGGGACAGTGTTACTATTCTTTGCTCCCCTTTCGGGCCCCGGTAACACACGGGTGATATTCAAACATTGCAATATTACTTACATCGGCAAAACGGGCACACGACTGGGGAACTGTTTCTGCAGACACCTCTACGACATCTCGCAGCTGAAATCCACATCTGTGGCCATCCACTTCAATGGCCCTGGCCACCACGGTGCCAATGACATCCAGGTGACAGCCATCAGATCCTGTTCATCGGACGCCAACAGTCGGTTCCGCCTGGAACAACGCCTCATCCATCTTATGGGTTGCCTCAAACCCAGTGGTTTGAATACCCAGCACTACTTTGTTTGAGGCGTCTTTTTCTATCTAGACCTAGTTCTATTATGACTCGATCACGCGTGACTTCCCATTTTTTTAAATTGTTTTATTTATTTATTATTTTATTTATTTATTTATTTGTATTTATTTTATTTATTTATTTATTGATTTTGTTTTCTTCCCTCAATATGTATTACATATTTCCCCCACTCGATTTTCCAGTCCTTGTTTTCATTATTTTTTATTTATAGTTTCAATGTACTATTCACTTCCGGTTTCCGGTTCAGTAGCGGATATTTTCGCTCCGACATATGACACACATCAGGGAGTATTTGTCTCTTATTCCTATAGTTTCATGTTCTCCACTTCATTCTCACTTTCTTTCCCTTCTGTCTTTTGTTTGTCTGTCCCCGACGAAGGCCTTGTGGCCGCAACGTAGGTTTCCTTGTCCTTTCTCTTAGTAAGACGTATTACTTTCTGTGTTGTTGTTTGTTTTTTTCCATTACTCACAGGGGTTATTTGACACGCAAGAGCACATGCGACGAGCTCTTTAAATGTTTCATGTTGGAGTAGACCAATCCAAAACAGTTGACGTTCTGTGTAGAGTGCATCTTTATTATATTGTCTATCTTTTCTCCAATCAACAAAACTTATTTTTCTCTATTGATCTTCTAGTGTGCTGATGCAATGTGTATAAAAGGTAACTCTGAAAATGGAGCCTTGAAACCTTGATTAAAATTATCATAGGGCTCAGTTTTGACAGGCCTCGAAAAGTATATCTAGCTGAGGGAAGGCTACGTCTAACTTGACAGAGAATCTTGTTGCATAGACAAAATCTTGCTTTGGCATGTTCTATTTCTTGATGGGCCTCAACGCCCATGTTTTGCTGTAAGAACCTATCCCATTCCGTTAACACCAAAATCAACTTAATGAATTATTTTTTCTGCCGTCTGACATCACACATTCTCATCTGAAGACTATGCTGGTACAAGAATAGTCATTGGTACAGACTGAGTGGATCCGCTTTTGTTTTGCTGAAAAAAAGAACATTCAATCTTTCAAATTCTTGTACAACAGGCATAGCCAACACAAAGCACAAGTAGTTTTTGTGGTCTGACAACATTTTCTTTAAAAGCCTTCAGCTCAGGCCAGATCACCAAAATATGAAACATAACTTTTTCTCGTACAAGCCACCTAGTAGATAATGGTGTTTTTTTTTCAAATGGGAGAGAAACAGTTCAAGCAGGTTCAGATTCCGTAGCTGTGTTCATAACGACGAAACAATTCTCTATACCAGCGGTTTTCAACCTTTTTTGAGTCCATGGCTCCCCTGACCAACTACATTCTTTCTGCTGCTTCCCTGTGGGATAGCTGGTAAAATCTCTAGCGATGTTTCGACATTTAGTCTAACTTTTTTTTGAGCAGGAGAGTGTCGTAAAATTAACAGTGATACAACGTTAAAATACCTCCAAAGATAACATGTAAGGATAAAAACATAATGCGTAAGCTGCTGATAGTACATGATCGCCCTGACCGCGGGTCACTACCCTCCATAAAAATTGACTTGCTAGACGGGAAGTCAAAACGGTTACCATTTGAACGGGATGAGAACGGCGGATCAAAAAGGAAAAAATATGACTGAAAAATTGCGTGAAACTAGCAAGGCTAAAAAGATGCAATTGGGGGGGGGGGGGGGGGGGGGGAGGGGGGGGGGGGGAGGGGGGGGGGGAAAAAGAAAAGGAAAGGGGGGGAGGGGGGGGGGGGGGGAGGGGGGGGGGGGGGGGGGGGGGGGGGGGGGGGGGGGGGGGGGGGGGGGAAACGGAGGAAAAGTCACGTCCCCAAGTTGACACAAGGTAACGAAATCGACAAAAGGGACCATAGTTATTATACGCAACAGTCATTTTTTGGACCCTTTTACAATATAAAAAAGAAATGCAGCGGCACAGCAGAAGATTCTAGAAAATATTTCGAAAAAAACAACTAACCTTGAAAAGTAACTTTTTCTTAATAATGATGTTAGGAATATAAAAATTAGCTGGCCGGATGGCCCATTTTGAGCAGTGAAATAATATGCTTTTATTTATACAGACGGATAGATAATAATGAAGACATTCAAAAGACTGTGTTGTTCACATCAGCGAAAGACTGCATTGAATCAAACATGTCATACCTGAGACTCAAGTGTTCAAATCTAGTTAGAATGAAAAAAGGGACATTGGTGGGAGCTGTGGCTAAAAATAACTTTAAAAACAAAAATTTGTAGAGGGGACGGATAGGTTGGTTCAAAAACCAAGTACGTTTTTTGTGTAAACGCAAGTAGAGACGGACGGACTAACAGATAAAAATCCATACTTGACTGAAGCATGACTGAAATGACTTTAGTGTAGGAAAATCTTTGAAAAAACACAAGTTGCATATTGCCACCCTCATTTTATCTCAGCGCTCAGATGCGTTTTTTGCCATTCTCAATAGTTGTCCAGTGATAGACACAGTAAATTTCAAGTGTGGTGATTTCCAAATGAAATAAATTGAAATAAGTTCAGGGACGCATACTATAGCCAGCAGCTCAGCTGAGTTTTGCTAGCATTTCTGTGTTCTTTATTCATAATCTGAGCTGTGAGTTTTTTTTATGTTGACACCAAAAGGTGGTGTCAAATGCTGGGTAAATAAGTGACAATGAGGACCCGTGCAGTGTCGCATCTCGGCAGAACAGCTGTATTGCCCCCAGAGCACGGATGAGGTTATATTGCCCCCAAGCACGGAGAGGTGGGGCCACCAGATTCTAGCACCAGCTCTACTATTTCAAAGTTACGTCAGCAGGCCGGGCCGCTGGATGAACACCAACTTCATAGACATAGCTCCCAAAGTGAATTAGTTCTGAAAACATCCCATTTCCTTCCATCATTAATGGACAATGTTTGGTAGCATGACAGATGAAACCCCCAACAGCACATCTATTCATCGTTCTCCCAGGGAAATTAAAATTTATAAACTGTAGAAATCTGAATAATCGTAAAAATTGTTACGTACACAGTTTTATTTATCATGCTTTATTCATGCCATTCCCTGCATAAATTCCAAAATCTTTCAATGGGCCATCCTTGGTTTAGAACAAATAAATTTAAAAAAGATTTACTTTCTAAAATTTCACCAGCTGAATTTAGTTCATTGTGTTCTAAATTTTATTGATAATATAATATTATTTAATATCTGTGTGTGTGTGTTTGTATATGTCAATACAACACATTACATTCAGTACCCTAGATTTTAACGTAGCCACATTCATTAGAAAAAAAAGATAGGTGTGAGGTCGTAGTGGTAGCAAGAAAGGCCTTCTGAAAATTCACAGCTACATTTTATCTCAGGAGCCTTCACAGCTGACCTCATACATCACACTTAGTAATATCACCATCATACAATACCATCAAACCCACTACAGAGAGCTTTGGAAAGGCTTTTAAACAATGCAATTTTTAAATGTAATTTTTTTTTAAATGCAATTGGACAATCTGTGAAAACATTACACGTACAAGAAAAAATATACACAAAGTGCACTTTGAAAACCCTTACTATAAAAAAGAAAACAGCAGAGATAAAGTAGTTTCTTTCTAACTTTTTTTTTTTTTGGGGGGGGGGGGGGGGGGGGGGGGGGGAGGGGGGGGGGCGGGGGGGGGGGGGGGGGTCTGAACATCATTCACTGACATACTGCACTCATGATTCAATCTCCATAACAAAAAACTTATACAGTAAAACTAAAAAAAAATATGATGAATAAAGTACCAGTCACCTCAGTGTGAAACCTGAGCTTGTTTGTTGTTACGCAGCTTGTCAAATCGGCCCACAGTTGAGATACCGCTACCTCATATTCCTTCTCACATCAAGTTTTTCTTAACTTGACGACAGCCACTGCTGAAAAAACCCAGGCGAGATATGAGGTGAAAAGGAATATTCTTCAGTACTGTCTTACTCATTAGTAACTCCTGTTTTACTTTTTTGCCATTGGAAACTTCGCTTGTAGTGAAGAGTCTGATGAAAGTTCTATCAGTTATTCCTCTTCTGCAGTACTGAAGGAGCATCGCTACTGAAGGGATTTTGAACCCGCTGAAACCTGTCACAGTTTTCAGGAAAGTATTTTTCAAAATGAACTCACCGTGTTACCTACTATGGTCACGCCAGGAGAATGCGCGGAAAGTTGATTGGCGGGTCGAGGGAGCGGGACTTCAAAGGCTGGCCAACATCAAAAGTGAAATTTCTCCGGGGTCACGCAGGTTAACAAACAACAAAAATGAAATTTCCCACAGCTCTGTGTTTTCTTTACAGCTAAATACGAAAAAAAAATCCAAGCCCACCCACGGCGCCCCTGGCTGTCAGTCATGGCACCCCAGGGCGCCACGGCCCACAGGTTGAAAACTCTCCGATTTCGGAGGTATCGGACATATTAAAATACCATATGGGATATTAGTTTGGAAACTGCATGTTGAGTACACAAAGTCAGTGAATGGCAGATATATTTTAGTTGCACACAGAGAGGCGGCATCTTTCAATTTAGACCACACTGAGTTATTACAACCAACCTTTCAATGCAGAAACCGATGCAGTTTGTCAGACTCTGGTAGCTTTCGTGGCTATACTGCCATAAACATATGCTTACCCTGTTCACAACTAGATGTAACAAATGCTAATAATCAGGGCGGATTAAGCTAGTACGGGGCCTGTAGCGTATGTCAAGAAAGGGGCCCTATATTTTAAAAAAAAAAAACAACACAAGTATATTTGAACACATACATTTTTAATTTGCGAGGTAATTATCATTATCAAAAGTAACAACACAGTCAACATTATTGTTTAAATATTAATGTTTCTACATTTAGCATGAGCAAATTTGTTGATGATATAGGATGTATCAATTTCACGCAGAAATTTATGTTCAATGCTCATTAGTGTGAGATTGTTCACTCTCTTTTGACCCATGGTGATCCTTAGTTCATTTTTAATAAGTTTCAGTTTTGAAAATGATCGTTCTCCACTGCAGTTGGTTACCATTAGTGACAAATAGATGCGCAAGCCGATTTCTACATTTGGAAAACAAGACTCCAAAGAATTGTCAATTATCAAACGGTAAAACTGTAACTCTACAAGTTCTAGATTAGTGCCAATATGAGAAGCAAGATCAGTTTTCAACAGTTCTGTAAACTGCACAAGTTCTTCACAAAGACTTTCTTCCAGATCTTCCGGATATGATTTAATAAGATTCGATGATCTCGTTACCGCCTCTTCGGGTGTAAACGACTGTAACTGACGAAGGAATCCAAATACATCATTCAACTTTTGATAAGCTTTCTGGCGTTTTGACAAGGCAAAGAGCAAACTATCAATAAGGGCAAGAAATGTTCGGCTTTAAAACTGCTGAGAAGGCGTTCGAGATTCATCAAGTGTGCTGGAACCACTGAAATCATCATACTCTCGATTTCGTTTGTGGTTTCTTCGAGTTTGTTCTTGATAATGTTCACACTCAGTCAGATCCTTGGCCTTTTGCTCTATGTCTGCAAAAGTAGACCGCATAGCTTGAATATACCCCTGCAGGGATTCATAGAGTGCACAAGCTGTATTCAAATCTTGGTCAGAAGATTGCAAAGAAGTACTGGTCATTTGAAAACGCTGTAATACTTGATCCCACAGCATGATCATTATTCCTGTTTCTAACTTCATCATGGTTGAAAGTAGACCACGAGCCTGTTGACGACACTCTGCCTTCTGATCATTGTTATCTGAAATATCATCCAAGACTTGTTTTATTGCAGAAAAGCTGTGTAAAAGTGCTTTTGTTGCATCTGCCCGAGCGGACCACCTGGTATCTGACAGTCTTTTCACAAAGGGCAAATGGGACTTATTATGAGTACCACCAGCACATAATGCAGTAGAAAGGAGACCCCACCGGTAGGTAGAAGCAGAAAAGAAGATGTACAGGCTTTCAACAAATCCAAAGAAAATGACTGCTTCCGTCCGCAAACAGTTAAGATAAAAATAATGAAGAGTCACACTAAGTCACCCTCTTATGCTCTTTCTCTCACAATTTCGTGACACCAAATGAAAAGGTGCTAAAGATGGCATAAATCACAAGATCATTGGTTTAACGCTCGTATTAGAAGATGACTAAAAAATTATGTACATATTTATTGGCGCGGGGACCCAAAAAGCGCGGGGCTCGTATCATATGCTACTTTTGCTACTACGTTAATCCGGCTCTGCTAATAATCAGTAGATTATGTTGTATAAGGGGGCTACGTTTTCATTGGTTGGAAGCTTATTCAATTTGATAAATTATTGGTCAAACATCACGTTCTCATAGCGTGATGTATTTGTCCCTTCTTAGGTCACTACATTTCCATGCCAATTGCCGCCGATTTGTCACGTGGCTTTTTACCCAAAGTTGACACAGTTAGCTTCACCTTGCTCTACCCTGCTCTTAGCTGTCTGGGGTATTTTTATATTTGTTAAAAATCTTGCTTGCTTTTTTCTATAATAACTAATGATAGTTTTATTCTCATTATAACCAGCCTCCAGCATGAATAAATGCTGATGGTGGTAGGTCATACGGCCATAAAACCAAGAACAAGGATCCATACCTCCAGGACGACCCAGAGTCCTCTGGGAGGACACCAAATCTCTGAAGGACCAAGGACTATTTTGGATCCAGACCAGGAGGAAGATAACCGATAGGATAGTATAGCGCTCTCTATAGCTGAGGGGAAAGTTTAGGAAGTGTGTGGCAGTGAGAAGGTCAAAAATGTTTAGATGACAGGGAAGTTTTGGGAGATGTTTAGTTCATAGACGATGTGAGAAGTTCCGATGAGAAGGAAGCTGTGCGAGATGTTAAATTTATGAATTCAGAGATGTTTAGCTGAGATGGAAGTTGAGGTAATTTGTGCAGCTGCAAGAAGATTAAAGATGTTTAGATTATAGGAAAATTATAGGAGATGTTTAGCTCCTAAACGATGTGAGATATTCTGACGAGGGGGAGGTTTGGGAAGATGTTTGCTGTGTGCAAAGACCAAAGTCGTGTTATGTTGAATGAATGTCAAAGTAAGATTTACTGTAACAAATTTAATATTTGCTTCAACGCGTGTGCGTGACTTTTGCCGTCTGAGTCAAGTCAATAAACAGAATATTTTTTTCCGAATTTGAAAATTTATGGCGTCACCTTGGCTCAGATATAGTTTATCGACTTAAATGGCGGCAGCTTTTGACATTAAATGTAACATTTCTGCGTAAAAGTTCACAAATGGACAAAATCGAATACCAGATATAAAAGTTAATCTTGTAGGAGGCATCATGCATACTGATAAGTGGGCAGTAATACATTGTGTTAACATTATTAGACGTTATCGAATCGAGCAGCAGTCATGAAAAACGAATATTCACAAATATAGTCACGTCAGAAAATGTAAAACACAGAATGCCATCCTAATAATCTGATTAACTTTTACAGATAAATGAAAAAGAGTAAATATTTTGTAGACATGAATGGCTAAACAAGGGGAGAGAGAGTGAGTGAGAGAGAGAGAGAGAGAGAGATAGATAGAGAGAGAGAGAGAGAGAACGAACGAACGAACGAACAAACTTTATTTTCAAAGGGTTTAGAATTGGGTACGTAGGCCCGTCTAACATTCTGCCCTTCCTTTCTCTCATCTTCCATACTGAATCCATTTATTCTCACATGTATCCTAAATATTACTTAAATAATAAAATAACAAAATAAAATAAAATCCCAACATTGTAACAGTACAATAACAGTTACACAGATTTACAGTACATTATCATAATTAATATTAAACAGGACAAAATTATCTTTAAAACCTACATATGATGTTATGTAATTATTTAAGAACATAACGAAATTAGGGTGGCATATAATCTGCACTCATGATGTATTTGAAAAGTCTGTGATTGAATGAATATGGACTAAGAGTATTTTTTAAGTCGTGTGGAAGAGTATTCCACAGATGAGCAGCAGAAAAGCTAAACTTTTCTTGAATAAGTCGAGCCTAGGCTTGGGCATGTGTAATTCTCATTAAAGAAAGAATGGGAAACTGGCCTATTTAAGCGTTGACTGCGTCTTCCGCTGTATTTGAAAATAGGCCACAGATACGTTGGATCATTCTGTGACAAGATTTTGTGAATAAATTTGGCTTTGTTGAAGAGAAGGCGCTTTCTTAGTGGTAATATGTTAAGATATGTATATGCGTCTACACACTGTGTGAGGTTTTTGTCTGAAATTAGGCGCACTGCACGTTTTTGTAATGAATAGAGTCTTTTGTGTTGAACATGGTGCAGCCATCCCAAATTGTGGAACAATAGTCTAGATGTGTTTGTATCTGGGATGTATAGAACATTTTTCGTGTCTCCTCATATAGGAAATGTTTGATTTTAGCTAACTGGTAAACTTTTTGTGCCGTTTGTTTGGTCAGTGCTTGTACATGCGAATTCCAACTTAAATGTTGGTCAATTATGAGTCCTAGTGTTTTATTGTCATTTACATTTTCAATTAAAGAGGTTCCAATGTAGAGCTGAAGTGTTGTTTTAGGTGAGTTTTGTAATTTTTGTCTAGTTGATATTATCATACATTTTGTTTTAATGATATTTATTTGCATGCAGTTTTCATTGCTCCGCTTAATAAGATTGTCTGTGTCGCTTTGTAAGAGAGAGAGAGAGAGAGAGAGAGAGAGAGAGAGAGAGAGAGAGAGAGAGAGAGAGAGAGAGAGAGAGAGAGAAGGAACGAACGAACTTTATTTTCAAAGGGTTGAGAATTTGGCATGCAGGCCTGTCTGACAATCTACCCTTCCTTTCTCTCGTCTTTTATACTGAATGCATTTATTCTCACATACATTTGACATATCACTTTAAAGTAATTCAACCTTGTAAATGTGACAGCGCCATTCTTGTCATTCTCTTCTTTGTGCCACGGCCTAACATTTTAACTGCCATTGTTAGTCAAGATCTAAGAATAGAACATTAGTCATGTCCGCTAACAGAATAATAGCCAATCCATGGAGAGGTACGCTAAACTGCCCAGATGTTAACCGTTCATGGCTTAGCCTTTGTACATTCTTCAATGTCATTTTCCCTTGCAAGAAGCCAAGAGAGAAGAAGTCGCCGAACCAGAGTTGAAATCTGAAGTTGCCTTGGACACGTGAGTTAATTTAGATAGAATATTATTCTTCAACATTTTGAAGTCCTTATAGTGTTAGAAAATAGGACTATAAGTATACCATTTATTTGGCGTCGTGTTTAAATAATTATATGGTCCATTCAATGTTATTCATTTAGAGTGCGTTCGGTTTTAGATCTAAATTTATTCGGACATGTCGTGGCTGGAGCAGATGGTCTATGTTCAGGAAATATAACACGTGGCCCGTACGTGAGCTGACATATTCTGTTCTTATATTTGTGTAAATAAATGAAATTAATGGTTAAGTATTTCCATAATGTTTGTGGTTAAGGAAATCTTCAATGATCTTATGTAAATCCGATTCGTAGTCGGTTTGAATAATGTCTAATTGTGGCGCGATTTAGGTTGTTATATTTATTAACTACAGTTCGTAATCGGCTTTGATAGCCTTTTGTTTTTGATAACAAGTAGTCGGTACTGATGCTGGAATGGTTTATTTTAGTATTGCGAGGGCTGCAATGTATTAATATATTACAGCTTACTAAAATAGATTTCTGTGCTTCGTCAGTGATGTTAGGCTGATAATTTGGTGTAAATCTTAGTAAGATTTGCTATAGATAATTGGTGTTAGCTTTCTTAGTTTGATAGTCTTTTATATAGTGTAAAATCACTATTGGTTACTTGAAATGTTGTAAATAGCTTTGATTAGCCATGATTTATAGTATTTAATATTATAATGTGAGGTTACTGTAGAATTTACAACCACGTAGCTTTATGTGGGTTGTTAGAGTGGCTGTATGCTGTTTTCACAAGATGGCTTAACCATCAGAGCATATGGTATGACCGGTTACCTGTGGCTGATTGTAGTGAGCGTGCGTGGTCTGACTGGTAAGTGTTGTTATTTATGCTATTGATTTTCACTTAGACATTGTTTTTGTATATTGTCTTTCAGAACGTCCACGAACACTGTCTGGGTGTTCGGTGGAATTAAATTTCGTTCCATATTGCGCTTTATGTTGCCTAATTTACTAAGTCTGCAGCTGAAAGGGTTGCAAGCAGCCAATAATTGCAACCCCTGTCAAATGATCCTGAAATAAATTTTCTTAGTGCACGGGTCTTGGGTGCGAGGTAGCCACTTCGATACAAGTTTGCCTCAACCACCCTAGCCCCTGTCACATAAAGATAAAATAATAGCATACTCACATTAACAGTATCTAATTACGATCATGAAATAAAGTATTTTGAAACGTACACACTAATTATTACCATGAATAAAACATGTTAAAAAGTACAAACATCATCGTTAAATCTACATTCGATATTATATAATTTATACGGAACCAAAATCACATTAGGGGGCATATAATTAGAACTAATGACTTATTCGAAAAGTCTACCATTATATGAAAAGAGGCTGAGGTTGTTTTTAGAGCATGTGGAAGAAAGTTCTAGACATGAGCAGCAGAGTAAGCTAAGCTTTTTTAAAATTAAGTCAAGCCTAGGCGTGGGCACTTGTGTTTTGTTAAGACTTTGACTGAGGCTTCATTGTATTTGAACATTTACCACAGATATATCGGAGCATATGCTGACGACACAGTCCTCCTATCGACCAACCCAGAAGGACTTGAACAATTAATTCTGTCCACCAAAAAACACAGCGAGGCCCAGAATCTATACCTAAACACCAAGAAGACCAAAGTATTGACAACAGACAAAGTAAAGACCAATCCAGAAATTGAAATTGATAACGAAGAACTGGAAAGTGTTAATGAATTCGAATACTTAGGATCAATCATCAACAGCTCTGGCGACTGTGCAGTAGAAATTAAAAGAAGACTTGCAATTGCTTCACATAAAATAATACAGATGAAAAACCTATGGCAAGGCACAAGCAAAGAAACAAAGTTACAACTGATCAGAGCATGTATATTCCCAGTAGCAACATACGGCTGCGAGACTTGGACACTCAATAACACAGTTGCAAAAAAGATTACATCATTCGAAATGAAATGCTACAGAAGGATGTTGAGAATACCCTGGACAGAAAAAAAGACCAACAGAAAAGTACTGCACTCACTAAACGTACAGGAACATTGGCTCCTAAATACCATCGCAATAAGGAAGCTGAAATTTTTCAGTCATATAAAAAGACATAATAGTCTGGAAAAAACAGTGATGGAAGGCATGGTCCCTGGAAAAAGGGGAAGGGGTCGACCTAGACGACGGTGGACCCAGGACATCACAGAGAGTCTGAACTTGTCTTTGGCTGATGTAGGTCGACTTGCCCAGAATCGTGATGCGTTCAGAGCAGCTGTAATGGAGACAACGTTCTGGAAAGAATACGTCACATGATGATGATATCGGAGCATTCTATGGCAGGATTTTGTGAATAATATTAGCTTTGTTGAACAGAAAGACTTTTTTTTTAGGGGCAGTATTTTGAGATCTTTTCATAGATCAACACACTGTGTTTGGCAGTTGTCAGAAACTAGACGCAGCACTGCACGCTTTTGTAGTGAATTGAGTCTTTTTGTGTTGGACATAGAACAACCATTCCAGATTCAGGAGCAATAGTCAATGTTTGTTTGTATTTGAGATATATAGAACAATTTTCGTGCATCTTCATCTAGGAAATGTTTGATTGTAGCTAACTGCTAAACTTTCTGTGCCTTTTGCTTGGTCAATGCATGTACATGTGACTCCAATTTAGATGCTGATCAACGACTATACCTAGAGTTTTACGTTCATTAACGTTTTCAATTAGTGAGGTACAAATGTGGATCTGAAGTGTTGTTTTCTCTGAATTTTTGTAATTTTATCTAGTTGATATTAACACGCATTTTGTTTTACTGCTATTTATTTGCATGCGATTTTCGTAAATCCACTTAGTCAGATTATCTGTATCTTTTTGTAACGATCGTTCGAGTGTGTTGCATCTTTTATCACTCGTGTAAACAGTACAGTCGTCTGAGAGTGAGAGAGCGAGAGAAAGAGAGAATGAGAGAGAGTGCGAGAGAACGAACGAACGAACTTTATTTTCAAAGGGTTTAGAATTGGGCATGCAGGCCCATCTAACATTCTGTCCTTTCTTTCTCTCGTCTCCCACACTGAATCTATTTATTCTTACATGTGTCTTAAATATTACTTAATTAATAAAATACTTACTTACTTACTTACTTAGTCGTTCCCCTTCTACCGTGAGGTGTAGAGGTTTGGAAGAGAGAGCGCCAGACTATTCTATCGGCTGTCTTCCTCCTGGCCTGGTTCCATTCTAGTCGTTGGTCCTTCAAAGATTGTCTAATGTTGTCCTCCCAGCGGACTCTGGGTCGTCCTCGGGGTCTGGATCCTTGGCTCTTTGTTTCCCATGCTTGTCGTGGTAGCCGATCTTCTCCCATTCTGCAGACATGGCCAAACCATCTTAGTTGGGACTGTTCTACTTGGGTCTGTAGGGGGTGGCATTTTAGGCCTTGACGTATCGTCTGGTTGCGTACCATGTCTCTTCTTGTTACTTCAACCACCTTCCTCAGATACCTCATTTCTGAGGTTTGGATCTGGCTTTTATGGGTTGTAGTCATTGCCCATGACTCGCATCCATATGTCAAGACTGGGACATAGGTGGAGCGGTATACAGCCATCTTCGTTTTCTTACCAACCTCTCTCTTGCTGAGGAATCCTCGATTTATGGCCTTAAAAAGTCTCCCAGCTGCTGCTTTTCGAGTGGCCAACTCTTCTTTGATGCCTCCCTTTCGGTCTATAATAAACAAAATAAAATAAAATCCCAACATTGTAGCAGTACAAATAACCGTTACACACATTTACAGTACGGTACCTTATCATACATAATTAATAATGAACAGGGCAAAATTATCTTAAAATATGTGGCATATAATCAGCAATCATGATGTACTTGAAAAGTCTACGATTGAATGAATATGGACTAAGCGTGTATTTTAGGTCGTGTGAAAGATTATCCCACAGATTAGCAGCAGAAAAACCTAAACTTTTCTTGAATAAACCGAGCCAAGGCTTGGGTACGTGTAATTTGTTTAAGCGTTGGCTGCGTCTTGCGTTGTATTTGAAAATAGGCCACAGATACGTCGGATCATTCTGTGACAGGATTTTTTAAAATGAATTTGGCTTTGTTGAAGAGAAAGCACTTTCTTAGAGGTAATATGTTATTTAAATGGGTCTACACACTGTGTGTGGTTTTTGTCTGAAACTAGGCACACTGTACGTTTTTGTAATAAATAGAGTTTCTTAGTGCTGGACATGGAGCAGCCATCCAAGATTGTGGAACAATAGTCTTGATGTGTTTGTATTTGGGATATACAGAACAAAACCAGTGTTTCCTCATCTAGGAAATGTTTGATCTTAGCTAACTGGTAAACTTTCTGTGCCGTTTGTTTGGTCAATGCTTGTACATGCGAATTCCAGCTTAAATTTTGGTTAGCTATGAGTACCAGTGTTTTATTTTCATTTACATTTTTAATTAGTAGGTACCAATGTAGAGCTGAAGTGTTGTTTTCTGTGAGAGAGAGAGAGAGAGAGAGAGAGAGAGAGAGAGAGAGAGAGAGAGAGAGAGAGAGAGAGAGAGAGAGAGAGAGAGAGAGAGAGAGAGAGAGAGAGAGAGAGAGAGAGAGAGAGAGAGAGAGAGAGAGAAAGAGATGTCTATGGCGGTGCTTCTTGATGATATAGACAGAAAAATGTAGAATAATCGTTTACAGTTTGACCGCATGAGTGAGTATCAAGATACATGATGAAACACATAGGGCAGGATGTCAGACGAACCTGCGTGCCCAAATTTCAATCCTTTCACAATAAAGTTCGTTCGTTCGTCCTTTACCAGGCGTGCGTTCTCTCCCTGGGTGCGCGCGACCCGACATCTGGAAGTCCGAGACATGCCAGATATATAATCAGCGAAATATCATAAACACTGTTTAACACTTACTTAGTCGTTCCTGTTCTGCCCCGGGATGTAGAGGTAGGTATGTGGGTGGGGGTATGTTTAACATAAAGAACTTATAAAATAAGAAAATTGACAACGTGAATTCAATACCAAACCTGCCACAGTTTTAAAATATCATCTTCTCAACCATAATTGAACAGAAGCGGCAGCAGCAAAAGGCTAATTGATCTAGTAAACTCTTGATTGCCATCAACCCCTTGCAGATAGCCGGGGGTCTCTGAGGAGACAATGATTTTGAAAAGGACTACCCACACTCCTGCATGTCGTAGCAGGTGATTAATATGAGCTTGTGCATGAAGTTGGCAACCTAATAATGTACCACTAATTTCTACAGAAACTGAGAGTGTGTGATTGCTTGGTGCAGGCTTCCTGCAAGGGGACCAGTTGTAGTTGTGGCTCTATGCGCTATGAGCAACACAAAGGAACATGATTATGATTATTACAATCATGTGTAAAAACGCTAGACTTTCATGTTTTCTAACTGTCCTTTAAACTTGTAAAACATGGTTGAGATTATTTCTGTTATTCTTTACTTTTAATTTATTGTACTGAAAATATTAATATTTTCCTAAATGTTTCGTAGATTGGTGACGGTTGTATTCGGATAGAATTATTTGCACTGTGTCTACAACATTGTGAGAACACACGCTAAATATTACTGATAAAAGCACTCTTAATTCTAACGATCACTTGCCCATCTTTCCGGGCTCATTACGTACAATAAACCTTCTATGTACTAATTGTCTTGCTGAAATGTCTGTAACAAGCTATGAAAAATCCCATCAGCTTTTCTAAAAATATAGAAAAGATGGGAATTACACCGCGGAAGATAACCTGACCACACACTAAAAGAACGTACATGCCTTGCAATCTTTTAATTGTACATTTTCGGACGGGAAGTTACGTAAAAGCGGGCACTGCACCTCGAAATCTAAATTGAACACCCATTAAACCAGCATACATATCTGTCAGTTTTTTCATGATGCACTGATCATAAGTCATGAGTGATTTTTCCTACAGAGATGCAAGGAAGCTGAAATGGAATGGAAATGAAGAAACTGACCGCAAGAGAGTTAATGGCGTCATCATAACATACCACAGAATGAGTACAGCATAAGTTAATTACCGTCGTGTTTTGGCGGGTCACCTGCTGGAGAGATATGAAAAATGTTGACTGAAAAACACAAATGTAACGAAACAATGCCAAGATGGTGGCCAAGAAATTGACGCATATTGTAAAGGGTTCTTAGAGTTTACCATAGTGGTCAATTCTGCAGGTGGCATCTTCATAAGATGCGTCCATTATTTTGAGAAATGTAGGAGGGATTTCGTACTGTCTGCATATTTTTCATGTGCCTGCGCGATCTATACCATCAAAAACTGTTTAAAAATTCCCCACGTTGACGTACACAGGTATCTGCCACTGATTTCGCTGTAAAATTATCACTCTAAGTGCTGCTATCTGATCTGTACGGGATTTTATGTCCTAAATTCTCCTCGTTTCTTCATTAGTTTTCCCACTTACGATTCCTGGAAAAACTTATGCAGCACTCAGGTCATAATATTTATTCGGCTAGAAGCTTTGGACCTCACCTGACGATGCATATAGTGAAGATGCCTTTCTTAGATAGTATAATTATATATGCCATGCCAACCAACACTTAGAGAAAGTCTCTTGTTCCTGGATTTTCTTGAAAAAAAGTGATGTCATGGCCTGTGGAGAATTTCAATCAGTTCTTGCAGCTGTAGCCGCGTGCGAAGCACAGGCGATTTTATTCATGTTTAAGAAGACTAAACGATAATTTAGCAGACGATATAGAACATCAATTATTAGCACCAATTAGGTTTTCATTTTAAATAAAAGTTTGCAGTGAGGTTACTGCAGTACAAGCAGATCGTTGCGACCCGCTGTGTGTCAAAGTGATTAATAGATAGGTCACACTAAGTGACTGAAAAAGTTTGCATCAGCAGTGGTTCTCAAACAATAAAGAAAGGTCCCTAACTAAATATGATGCTAGCAACTACAATAAGTTTAGAAGCATTCATACACACTTTAAATTATAAAATAATACAGTCAGCAAGAATTGAATAAAATAGAATGTCTATCAACAGATAGAGCAGCACGTTAGAACGGTTACCAAATAGTAGAATTATTTAAAAAAATAAGATCACGTTGATCAAAGCAGCAGCAGGGAGAGAGAGAGATCATTGAGAGAGATATAGACAGCAGTGCCAATAGCAAGTAGAGCAACATTTATACTCCAATCTTCAAAATGTTAGAGATAGAAACAGAAATAAGAAAAAGATCTCTACAACATTCTTCTTCTTCTTCCATCCTTAGCCACCAACCGACAAAGCAGTCAGTGGCCAATACGCCTAGTGGCGTCTTAGGGCAACAACAAATTGATTTCTTTGCCGTTGTATCCCATCACGCCTAGTGGCGTCTTTAGGGCAACAACAAATTAATCCATTTGCCGTTGTTTCCGTAATCAAATTGACTAGCAAACAGGTGATCAGCCCGTTGACCTCACATCTGTAGACAATTAATACTTAACCTTTTAACATCTAAACCCACCACAATGGGTTGGTTCTTTTCACTCTGCTTACGCCCGTTTCTGATCAAGGTTGTCGGGGGTAGCTCGTTTCCCAGAAATGTCAAGGAGAGTCTACCACGTGGGTCCTTCGTATTAAAGTTTAGGCCACGGTTCCCTTCTTGTTCCAGAGATGGTATTTTCTGCTGGTACCACCAATAACTATGGTAAAAGAATAGAATGAAATGCTCTTTGAGTATGGCGTTTTCCACCCCACAGTTATGGGTTCCTATCTTCCCATACCACCATCCCAATTACTCAGACTTTACCCTCGATGAGAATTAAATTTAATCCCTCTGGATAAAACTTCCTTTACATTTAAATAAAATAGCTTTCATAGTTACTTTACATTTAAATGAAAAGGTTAATAATACAGATAGAGTCTGTTTACATATACATCTCCACTGATTGAAAAGTTTTCACAATATAAATTGAATATGTTTTCATTTATGTTTTACACTGATTGAAAAGTTTGAAACTTCCATTACTTTAAAATGAATATTTTCATTTAGACATTACACTGGTTTAAAGCTTGAAAACTTACATTAATTTTAAAGTGACTATGTTTGTAGGGACATTTACACTGCTTTGAAAATGTAAGTGTTACACTTAGAATGTACATCATTTCCTTTCATCTTTCCCTCCCTGCTCCATAGGTAACCGGGAACTACTTTATGCTTTTAGTTCTCTTTACGAAACTAGCAGTAAAGCAATCACCAGCCCGTGCAGTGGTGGTTCATGAATCACCATTCTATGCTGAGGTTGCCAGCCTCAAATGACTTGGGCGTCCTGTAGCAGTTTTTGCACATATAAATATTCACATGGTAATGCATACATATTAGTTCACATGTTAGTAAATGAAACACATATAGAATGAAAAAAATGCACACTTACGCCAATCTTGGCTACAGATTTGTGCTCAGATGAATAAAAGAGACGAGTCGATCTCTTATACGCATCTGTGGTGTCTTTAATTTGACAATAGATTCCCTCTCTGACTCCGTGTTTCAGTTTTCCTTAGTCCTGGTTTTCCTTGTTACAATGCTAGAGATTTCCTGGGCTGTTTTTTTGTAAGTCCTTTTGGAATACTCTAATAAAAGGTCCAGTCCGATAAAAGGAATTCTTGAATTCTAACTTGGCAAGTCTGGGTTCTTCTGGCGAGCGTGTCTCACAGCAGTTTTTGCACAGTGAAGTGGGTTTGAACAAACGCCAGGTTATATTCCCCCTCAATGTTGTTATGAAACAAATCAGAAAGATCCAATCATTTCAAATCATGCCGGTCAGGTGTGATATTTCCAAAATAGTCCCACGTGAACTAAGTTGCGTGCCTGCAAAGGTCACGTATTACCATATATGGACATCTGATGCCTTGCATACACTCTCACAGGCAGATCGGTAGACACACATGACAACATGGGTAAGCTGTAATACTTATTACTTTATTAAAAAGTAATGTTGGTGTATCAAGGATGACCCGGAAGCGCTTATGTCACACTTGTCTGCCCACATGTGTCACATAGACAGTAATCTTGTTATTTGTCATATGAGTACGCGAAAACTCTGTGTTTGTTAACAAATGAGTCACTTATCAGCGATTTAATCTAAACACGCCGACGCTCATCTTATCTAGTTGCTTCTCGCAGGTGGGATAAACATAATCTGCAAGGAGTGTCACAAATGTTTGAACATACAAACTACTTGCTCCTTAGCAGATAATGAGAAGAAATTGGTACTTTTAAAAGTACACAAATAAAAATCAGTACAAAATATGTCTCTGATCCTGTCGGAGTGAAACAGAGATCGTGATGAGGTCATCCATTTCGTCACAGAGCGCAAAGGAAAATGATGATGATATTAAAAGCTAAGACTGCAAACAATATAATCTATGACAACAGTATAACATACCTGATAAAGCTTTAATCCTCTCCAACATTTTTTGGTCCTTGATCTTCGCACGCATATTCCGATTCAGCAGACGGAAGGTAGTATAGCATGTAATGAGCAAATAAATTCCAAGTATTATATAAGCTACCTTGCGAAAGGTGAGTCTCTGCCACTGCCAAAAATGCAGTGTATGCATGGTACGGTAGGATTACTGTTTTTGACAGAATACCACAAAACTGCTGGGTTTGAAGCCAAGTAGCGTACTGCTCCAGCCTACCCAGTTGTAAATGGCTACCTGACTCTGCTCTTGAGTTTGGGTGGGAAGGCAAAAGTAGCAAGGACAACAACCGGTCACCCCACCTCATAAAACTGATACCTGGTAAAATGAAGTCTCATACACTTCACTCCCCTACTGTAGTATCAGCTATGGGACCACCTTTACCTTTTATCACAAAATTAGATTTCCACAAAAGTATTACATATCTATTCTATACTGGTAGTCTCTTAAATGAGTAACCGTGTCCAGATGTTTTAATATGAAAGTTGTTTCACTTTAAATATGAACATAAGTTTCAGGCGTCAAATGGTTCCCCTGACTAATAGTTTTACAAGAAGGCTTATTTCCATCTTTTTTTCCTAGCTCGTGAAAGCAAAGAGTTTATAAAATATAAGTCCTATCATCATCTCTTTAATACTTTAGTTCTCAAATAAAATATTGCCAGTAAACGTAACTTTTCAGTGATCATCATGCTGCTTATAGTTGCAAAGTGAACCAAATTTGAAGACTTGCCATTTGCACTGTGATTGTTAAATAACATCGATTACATTCACACTGGTCAACTATTTCTATAGGCCTACACTAGCGAGGTAAATGAGCGTTAGAATGTAAAATCAGCTGCAATGTTTATTATCTGAAATTTATTATTTAGTGTTTGAGGCATTCATCTCGCTAGCAGTCAACTGATCACATTCTGTAGTGCTCCAATTAAGTTACATTAGCAACAGTTGACAAACATAACACATTGTTGGCCTATTACTGTAAAAGTGTTAGGTCTAAGTTTTCAACAAATATCGAAAACTTATGTAGGCCTCTGTTACACTGTGCCCAAACATGAGTAAATCAAACAGTCCTCATATACGAACAGCCGTAAAAGCGTGTGATTTTTCTACAACATTTTTAGACAGCAAATCTTCAACATCAAGCACTACGCCTTCGGTGCAAGTTTTCCTAACAAAGTAGATATAACAGTGATCTATATATTATTAGTTGTGCCTGCTCAAACATAATGCCGAAAAACACTTAAAAATCTAGTGAAAGACTTGTGTTTGTATATTCACAGTTTCGCTGATAACGTAGACCTTCACGTCAGAAGAAAGATAACATTACAGCTCTGCATGAAAGAGAAAGTTTGCCAGCTTATCAAATCTTAAAGAGATTTTATAAATTTTTTGATGCCAATGATGTCGGATACAGGAGAACCACTGTAGCTACATTTTTCCGAAGTTAATACAGCAGCAAAGTTATTCTTCGAAATTAACTTGATATAGACGTCGAATAAGAAAGAAAGACAAGACTGACTAACATCTAAGGAGAATTAATCCAACTATGTATTACGCTGTTGTGAAATTGCAAACATTGTGAAAAAGAAAAACTGGAAGAAATTTTTCAAGGAATTTTAAGTCAAATAAATATATAAACGACATGTGGACTTTGTAAAACCATTTTACGTATTTCTGTCGTGACGTCAAAGAAATACATTTCGTCAAGTTTCATTATTTTTGGACAGGGTTGGTGAATGTTTGTGTTGTGAAAATCTTCATTATTGACCAAATTTGTCATCTAGGCTGGAAAAGAACCTGGAAAATGAGGTTTTCCATTGCCTCAAAATACCTGTGGCCATAACCATCTCAGGTGTTAATCTGACACAATCTTTTCTACCACGAAACTATACGATCACATCAGTAAAAACACATAACAAGATAGACCATAACATTGGAACGTATTGCTGAAGGAATAAAGTCGTTAACAAAGACTAATAACTGGCACACTAACAAACACACCTTATGCCCTAGTCTTCCATCCTACAAACACCACCAGACTGTTAAAACAACAGACTACGCATCCACACAGCATTTCCAGTGCTGTCTTTGAATTAATGTAAAAAATTTTAACCGATATTCTTACCAATTAGATACGGTTTCAGTGATGTTACGTATGGTTTTTACAACATTTTGTTGTTGCGCATCAAAGAGCGCTGAGTTGAGTTTGGTGAAAATGTTTGAAGATGTGTGAATAGTACAGTTACGTGCATTATTCATGCACGCAGTAAAAAAGGATGACGTAGGAGTTTTGTGGGTGAAAAAAACAATACGTAGAGAACAAAATGAACCCCAAGAAATAAACAAGACAGGAACAGCCTTGTTTTGCTGGTGGGCTGGAAAACCCGTGAAAAAGGGTATATTGATTCGTGTCATGAATAGTAATACACGACAGGATGAGTACTATTTTTAAGGTATAATTTGATGTATACACATTTATAGACGGGCAGGTCTATACACCGTAAACATTGGAGTTCCTAACAGACCTTGCTTTGTCGATAGTGTGTACTAACTTGTATAGATTTGTGCACGCGTTGGCCAGAGGCTATACCACTCAAGAACATTACTACGCATGGTGTAGCTGATGCTTTGTTTGATATCTTTACTAGAATCGGATTTCCGAGAAAACTGTTGTCGGACAGAGGTTCTCAGTTTGTGTCAGGCGCAATGAATGAGGTTATGGCAATGTTTCATATAGACAGATCACTGAGTTCCGTATATCACGCCGCCTCAAACGGGATGGTGGAGCATCTAAATTGATGAATAAAACAGATGTTAGGAAGGATTACAATTGATTTTCCTAAAGAGTGGAACCGAGTTTTACCAGCGGTACTTTTTGCATATCGTGAAATACCGAATGAGCGCACAGGTTTCAGTCCATTTCAACTTGTTTTTGGTGCTCAACCCAGAGGTCCATTGTCCTTGATCAAAGATTTATTGATTGATTTTTCCTTGTCGCAAGAAACTCAATCGTCTTACGAGTATGTTGTAAATCTTAGGAAAGAAATAATGGATGCATGCCAGCTGGCAATAGATGCATCGGAGAGAGCGAAAGAAAAAGCTCGTATGTTACAGAATCACTCAAGACGTCTTCGTCTTCTTGTACCAGGCGACGAAGCGTTCGTGCTTTTACCGAGCAAACAGAATCGACTACTGATAACTTGGTATGGTCCATCAAGATTCTGTCACGTATTTCAGATGTCGATTATGTCCTTGATGTTAAGGGACAAAGAAAGATTTTTCACATTAACATGTTGAAAGAGTTTTACTCAAGACCTGAACATCTTCAGGCAGTCTTTCACGCTGTTGATAATGTAAGTTCATATCCAACGAGCTAGGCGTCTTTATCAGTTATTCAGGAAGAAAAATCTTCTTTCCCAGCTGTATCAATGACGTTTCCTAGTCTACCGGTACAATCTACCGAAACTTGGGAGGACGTGACGATCTGTCCGAATTACACTTGAGAACAAAACACATGTATCCGAATTATTACATTCGTTTCATGATGTACTTACAGACATACCAGGTAAAACAAATGTCATCACACATGATATCATTTTAAATGATGAAAAGGCTATTAGAGTGCGTCCATACCCGATACCATTACCCTTTCAAGACAAAGTAAACAAAGAAATAGATGACATGCTTCAATTAGGTATAATCAGTTCTTCTCAAAGTAATTTTGCTTTTCCCATGATTGTAATAAGAAAAAAAGACAATAACATTCGGCTCTGCATTGATTTCAGAAAATTAAATCAGGTCACAATTATTGACGCCGAACCGTTACCATTATTGGATGATCTTTTACCAAAATTGGCAGATGCAGTATTGTTGCTGTCATTTTCGACGGAGTTTCATATGTCAAGTTATTTGTCGTATTTTTTTTACCCTAGTCAAAGGTGAATAATTGTGTCTTTACCTTGCGATGTCAGGTTGATTAGGGGTTATCTCCCTTGTTTGTTCATTCATTGTGTTTGACCTTTTGGGTCAAAGGTAAAATAGTTCTGGGCTATATGCGATGCGCAGTGGAGAGCGCGAAATTAGACTTCCGTCTTGTGGTGTTGCTATCTGGCTTCTGTGGGACGATGTATGTCCATTGTACTATGGGGAAGGAAAATCTTCGAAGTGACTGCGTTGGCAGTTTTCCTCCCAGTGATTTTCTGTGCGTCAGGAAGGACGACAGTGTTATTATTGTGTTCTGAGGATTCGTTTCAAGGTAACACCGACTTTGCCATTATTATGTATTCGGTGACAGAATTTGGTAAAGGCTTACCTAGCTGTGAGAACAGTTCACGATTCCTGTAAAGCAGAACTTATATTTGCGCTCACGGTAGCTATTCAAGACTATTTGTCTTATATGATCAGAAGTCCAGTGATGAAGTTATATATGGTGGAAACTGCAGGTTGGCGGTATATCTACACAAGCATTAAAGCATGATTCATGCAACCTGCTTAATGAAGAATGCACAGCTGACGTCATCGTCAGGTCTGTGTAATGGCAACTATTCTACGGTATGTACCGACATGATTGGCGTGTCATGCCAAGGTGTACGACGGCCCTAGTAATAGGATTACTTGAGTGAAGGGCTCATCTTTTGTATGACGGAGTTATGAAGGTATCCGACGCGTTCAGTCAGAGATACCAAAAGCGGCATTATGAACAGTACATGAAAAGAACATAACACTATTGACATGCATACATATATGAATGTTCACCAGCCAGAATGACTGATATGTACCAAGCGATTTCCATTGACATGATGTACATGAACTTGTTTACATTGACTGTTCCTGTTGATGCTACTGTGTGTTTCCGTCAATAAATGTTTTGAAACGTGCCAGCAGTGTCCAAGCATCCTTGACTACTGCATGTGAGTATATGGGTTGCATTGTCTACATATATACGAGCCTAAACACATTCGCGCCTCCATCCGCTCCCACACTCAGCACATCATCTTACAAGTACCACACATCTAACAACATGATGTTTACTGTCTTGTGCAAGTGATCACCTCAAGAACGAAAAAAGACAGTTGCAAGTATATTTCAGTAAGTTCGATCTGTCAAAGGGTTATTGGCAGGTCCTGTTGGCTGAAAGATGTAAACATTTTACGGCTTTTGCTACTCCCAGAGGTTTGTTCCAGTTCAATTTTATGTGTTTTGGACTGATGAATGCACCAGCTACGTTCACTAGAATGATGAGAATTCTCTTCTCGCATAGACAAGATATAATCTCGTACATAGATGATATTTGTTTATTTAGCAACACTTGGGAAGAACATTTTCACGGTTTACACTCTCTATTGTCCACGCTCAGATCTGCTCGGTTATCTGCTAGACCATCTAAGGTGTATATTGGATTCTCTGAGATTACTTTTCTAGGTCATAAAATTTGTCATGGGAATCTTCAAACTTTGGAGCAGAATGTTTTCAAGATTCTAAATCTTTCCATTCCTGTGACAAAAAAACAAGTCCGTAGTGTGTTAGGACTAGTGCAATATTATGGTAAATTTATTCCTAACTTATCTTCAATTACATCAGATCTGTCCACTCTACTTAGGAAAGGGGCTCCTAATGTAATTAGGTGGACTCCAGAATGCAATGCTGCTTTTCTTAAAATTAAAGATTTGTTTTCATCCCCACCGATTTTAAAACTACCCACGCTTAATAATCTTTATACTCTTCGAACATACGCTTCGTCCAAGGGCGTTGGTGCTGTGTTGCTTCAACAATTTGATGGACATCTGCATCCGATCACGTACATTTCGAGAAAGCTAAACAGGCGAAAATGAATTATTCGGTGTTGGAAAAGGAACTTCTCGCTGTGGTCTGAGCAGTAACCAAATTAGAGAAGTATCTGTTGGGTGTACCTTTCGTAATACAGACAGATCAGAAAGCTTTGGCGTATTTAAAGACTAAGAACCATAAATGCGCCCGAGCAGCCCGTTATTCGATTCTGATGCAGCCGTATAATTATACTATTCAGGCAGTTCGAGAGTCCGACAATGTGGTGGCAGACGTGCTGTCGAGGTGCTCTCAGGAAGACAATACACAAGTTTTTAATGACAGTTAGTCCATGAACAACAGTAGTGGTGATGTAATTGGGACATTGCATTTTTATTGGTTTTATTCGGAACACAATTTAGTGTTTAGGGTATAAGGTGCACATACAGTGTACTATAATATGACTGTACGGCAATGATATTCAATAGCGATGGATTTTTTGCGTGTATATTATAGACGTTCCTAGGGGCATTGAAATAAGTAATTTGGGACCAATTTATGCATGTATTTGCTATTTTTTGGGGTTGGATCAGGAATAAACATGTATGGGATTTGCAGTGTACTCTTTATTGGTGTGGTACACATTATTGCAATCATTTTCCTACGGGTAGGTAATCCTATTAGATGTAACCAGATTATGTAAGTTTTGGTTTTAGTATTATTGGTACTAGAGGTAATAGAGGGCGGTGTTGATTTCCCGTAATTTGTTTTAATTTAGTAATATTCTACTTGGATTTTATTCATAAGGCAGTAGATTATATGACTTGTTCATCACCGTTTCATCTCATCGACGACTGACTGATTATGTTATGAGACATTAGCTGACTTAGACTTACTGATACTTAGGATAGTATTATGTTGGTATTTTAAAAAATTACCTTAAGTGGTACATTTTTGAAGAAAAAAGAAACTACGTGTCTTTTTTCTTAACGGTGGTAGGGAGTAATTGTTTCTTATGTTTTTACAACATTTTGTTGTTGCGCATCAAAGAGCGCTGAGTTGAGTTTGGTGAAAATATTTGAAGATGTGTGAATAGTACAGTTAGGTGCATTATTCATGCACGCAGTAAAAAAGAACGACGTAGGAGTTTTGTGGGTGAAAAAACCATGACGTAGAGAACAAAATGAACCCCAAGAAATAAACAAGACAGGAACAGCCTTATTTTGCTGGTGGGCTGGAAAACCCGTGAAAAAGGGTATATTGATTCGTGTCATGAATAGTAATACACGACAGGATGAGTACTATTTTTAAGGTATAATTTGATGTATACACATTTATAGACGGGCAGGTCTATACACCGTAAAAATCGGAGTTCCTAACAGACCTTGCTTTGTCGATAGTGTGTACTGACTTTTAGGAATTCATACTAATGAAGTTAAATGAATTTGAAAAAAAGTTACGTGGGAATGGCACGGATATATTCAATACATAGATGTGTATAGATGGATTGGGAGTGAGAAGCAACAATGTACTACCGTCAAGGGGTATAAAAATATGTTACTACTAGACGGAACGACATTACCTAATGACGGCTCATCATTTCTCATTGATCATCAGTTTTCAATAAACTCTGTTGTTTATTTTACCGGACCAGCATTGGCTTCATACCTAGTTAGCTGTGAGCTGTTGGGCCTATCTGTGATATTACTAATTCGTTATCCCTTGTGAGAGAACACTGCATAAATAATACAGGGACGATACAGTGCGGTTTTTGCATACCCACGAATAAAACATTCGCGTGACACTTTTGTTGTATACAAGTGATCTAACATTCATATAGACACATCTTGGCAGAGTGACAGTATACATATATCAATTGCAGACAAACTCTTTTAATACACTGAAATAAACGAACTGGCGGACATATCTTAACAAGTGAACCAGCTCAGTTTCGACCTCATCTTCCCAGTTTGTGTATAAGCTTGCATAAATTCCACTAAGGAAATTTAATAAAGTGCAAAGACGGTGTAACCTTACATCCCGTAGATTGAAGTTGTAGAGTTCCAGCATAAGAACCATATCATCATCATTTCCTTCTTACTTTTTTTATCCTTATCGAGAAGGAGTCACCACTGCAAGCTGGCTATTTTGATGACGCCACCGCCAAAGTATTCACGTGCTGTGGCAGCAGCGGTTCATGTAGCAATGTTTGTTACATAATGCTATGAAAATCACTCATTCTTTCACTTATTGCACTTGAGTTCCCCAAGGAACATGGACCTTCAACCAATTAATGGCACGTTCTCCTGTCCTGTGCCATCCGTCAAGGTCTTTCCAAGCCTTCTTTATCGATTTCATTCCTGTGCACATTTCTTTTCTCCATATGTTTCTCCTTGAAGTTGTTTTTTGGCTGATCGTGTCTGCAGGACTCTTCTCTCAGTTCCCAGCACAATACTAGGCAGGATTATTATACAGAGAATCTCAAAAGCAGTAGACCACAAACTGAGGAAAGAACAAGCAGGATTTAGAAAGAACAGAAGATGTGTAGATCATATATTTACCCTCAGGAACATTATAGAGCAGTGCTCAGAATGGCAAAGACAGTTGTACATTAATTTCGTTGATTTTGAAAAGGCTTTTGACAGTATACATAGGGACAGTTTATGGAAAATACTGAGGGCTTATGAATTCCAAGCTGCATAGTGTCAATCATAAAAAGCCTCTATGCCAACTTTACGTGCAGCATTGGGCAGAGCAACCTAATCTTTGAAGTGAAGACAGGAGTACGACAGGGATGCCCCTTATCAACCACTCTATTTTTAACAGTCATAGACTGGGTGATGCGCCAGACAACAGAGGGCAATCCAAGAGGAATAAGATGGACTACATTTTCTACGTTGGAAGATCTGGAATATGCAGATGACATTGCACTGCTAGCACATTCACATCAACACATCCAGGAAAAAACGGATAGACTTAATAAGTATAGCCAGCAGGTGGGCTTGAACATCAACCTAAAGAAGACAGAGGTCATGACGCTCAATGTGAGCAACCCTGAGCCCATATCAGTAAGGAACCAGCAACTGGAACAGACAGATGCCTTCACATACCTAGGATGCATAGTAACACCAGACGGTGGAGCAAGCAAAGACATCAACAACAGAATGAACAAAGCAAGAACAGCCTTTTTTAGTCTAAACAACATCTGGAAGTCCTCTCAGTACAGCACAAGCACAAAATTAGGATTATATCAGAGCTGTGTGCTTTCTGTGCTTCTCTATGGCGCGGAGAGCTGGAGAGTTACAGAGAAAGAAATGTCGAAATTGTCCTCTTTTCACACAACATGCCTAAGAAAAATTCTCCGAATCTTTTGGCCGAATATCATCACCAACCAAGATCTGCGTACTCGGAGCAAGCAAGAGGACATGCACACCATCATAGCTGGCAGACGCTGGAGCTGGGTTGGCCATGTCCTCAGAAGAGACCCCGATGCCATCACAAGAACAGCTATGCTATGGACCCCTGAAGGAAAACGAAAGAGAGGCCGACCAAAAACAACTTGGCGGAGGACTGTGGAGGCTGAGATGCAAAGAATGAACCAGAGTTGGGGCACTGTACGAAGGATGGCCGCCGACCGAGCAAAGTGGAATCAATTTGTTGTTGCCCTACAAGACGCCACCAGGCGTAATGGCCACTGACTGCTTTGACGGTCGGCGGCTAAGGATCAAAGAAGAAGAAGAAAGTGTCTGCAGGATGATGTGGCCGACCCGATGCCCAACCCTTCTTAGTCGTCTTTTATGACACGTTTGGCAGTTTACATTGTTACTATTCGTTATTTCTATTTCTGGTCCGATAAAGCAAAGACAATGAGACAATGCAGCACAATGCATCATTTTCAAGAAAAGAAAAAAAATAAGGTTTTTTCAATACCAAATTGGATTTGTTGACTTTCGTAGAAGCGAAGTATGGAGAGTTAATAAACAAATGCAGAGTATATTGGAGCAATGAGGATGGGGTTTCTTAGAAATATGATGAACATGGCATAAGCAACAAAGAAAGGTTACTGACGAAAAAAGAGGAAGACTGAACAAAAAGTGGAATAGTAGCAAAAATAAGGAAAATTTAATCAAAATATATATGGCATGGTCTGAGAATAGAAAAAACAAATAAAACGCGTGATAACATAAGGAAAGACTGTTACACAGGAAGATAGAGAGAGAGGGATATATATATATATATATATATATATATATATATATATATATATATATATAGAGAGAGATAGAGATATATAGAGAGATATATATATATATATATAGAGAGAGAGAGAGAGAGAGAGAGAGAGAGAGAGAGAGTTAGATTCTTTATACATTGATAACTTCCCATTGAAAAAAATCACCATCAGATCTCAAAGGCAACGAAAAGTGGCAAGCTGTTGTGTCTACGTCATCGGACAGGGCACTTGAAGACGAAGAAGATGATGATATAAGTCCATCTCTAGACAAGTAAGTGTGTGCGCGTGCGTGTATCCGTTCCAATAACATTCGTTAAATGTCACAACCATTCTCAACTCCTCTTCTTTATTTCATCAAGCTTGACGTTAATCTTCGTGGGTTTAATTATTTCAGCATTACAGTTTTTGTTGTTCCCATCAAATAAAGAGAAAACACTTGAGCGTTTTTGCTCACTTCCTACTCAACGGTTTCTCATTTTAAACATAATTATTCTTTTTTTTTTTTTCCTTTTCATTTATTTATTATTGCTTATTTGAAATGTCCGCGATCGGTAAAGCTCAGATTCATATTTATTGAATTTAATTTGCACTTCTTTTATATCGATGATCTCCATATGTGGTTCAGTGAAAAGAATGTTTTTCCAGCTGTTCATAATCTGACAATCGTTTCTTTTTTTTTTCATCCTTATAGATTTCACTACTGAGACACTAACAATCTTAGTAAGATTGTCAACATTACTGAGCCCAGATTTATCGAATTTATAATTTCGTAGGTATTTATCCTCATAATCTTGCCTTCTTTCCATTTTATTTATCATTTATATTCTAGCCTACTGTTACATTTAAGGAGAGGAGTTACACCACATTTTAAGTTAAAACAGCTCAAACATGAAAATTGAGATTAGTCTGTCTGTTTTCATCATCATCATCATCAGTTGCCATCTCCACAACGAAGGTTGGTTGTAATGGATCTCCAACGTCTTCTGTCTCTTGTCTTGGTGGTGCACTCTGATAGACTCTTTCCTGTCCATCTCTTGATGTTATCTTCCCACTTATAGCGCTGTCTTCCCCTTGCACGTTTGCCTTCAACTCTCCCTTCTGTTATGGTCTTCTGCAAGGTGTTATGCCTTTTTATGTGGCCAAAGTATTTTAGCTGCCGAACTTTGACCTCCCTCATTAGTTCTCTTTTCATACCTAGATTTTCTAGGACCTCCTTATTTGTTTTCATCTCTTTCCATGAGATACGCCCCATTCTTCTATATATCCACATTTCAAGAGCCTCAATTCTTTCTTCCAAATGCTTATTCATTGTCCATGTTTCTGCACCATACAGAAATGCAGAATATATATAACACTTTATGATTCTCAGTTTTAATTTGTGAGATAACTGTTTGGATGTCAGTATATGTTTCATGTTGTTGAATGTAGCTTTGGCCATTCCTATTCTCTTCTTGATTTCTGTTTCACATCTGCCATCTTCTGTTATTATATGACCAAGATATACGTAGCTCTTGACTTGTTCCAGGATTTTCCCATTTACGCTTATCTTTAATGTAAGTTTATCGTCTGTTTTGCTAATTATCATAGTTTTTGTTTTTTCAATATTAATGTCGAGTCCATATTCATGACTTATACTATTCACTTGCTTCCCTAGTTCTTGTAACTCCTGTTCGCTTTCAGCTAACAACACGGTATCATCTGCATATCTAAGGTTGTTTATTGACCTTCCACTGATGTTCAGTCCTGGTATTTCCTGTATCTGTTTGAAAATCTTTTCGATGTATAAATTAAATAGGCAGGGAGACAGCACACAACCTTGTCTGACACCTCTTTTTATGTCTATGTATGGTGAATAATTCCTTCCCGATCTTACTGTGGCAGTTTGCTCCCAATAAAGGTTACTGAGTATTATTATATCTTTTCCATCAATACCTATGTCTTCGAGGCATTCAATTATTTTCTCATGATGGACTCTGTCAAAAGCCTTCTTATAGTCAATGAAGCACATATACATGCTTTTTTGGACCTCTGTATATTTTTCTGCTAATATTCTTAGGCAAAATATTGCCTCTCTTGTTCCACTGTTCCGTCTAAAACCAAACTGTTCTTCTTGGATTTCGCTGTATTCACATAATTTATATTCTCCTGAATATAAATACGCGAAAACCATTAGTCATGTCACGTGCTAAGTCGGTGTTATTTGATTTTGTAAATAGTATTGTCTTTAGATATTGTGCTTTTCCTGTAAAGAAAATCAAGATTTTCTCAGAATTTTGTTTTTTGTTAATAACGTTCTTCTAACTTGAATAGTTTGTAGTCAATCAATATTAGATTTGGCATACATACTTGCCACTGGATAATAATACTTGTACTTCTGTCAGATCCAATTTTTGATATCGTATCAAAATGTTGACTTACTGCAAATAATGTTGTAAAATTGTGAAAAAATTTGTTTGTTTTTTTTAAGATACAAATTTTAAAGTTCTGTATGTCAGGATCTACTTAAGTTACCAAAAATCCAAGATGACAAAAGTTTTAAAATATAATGATAAATATTGTGTTTAAATTTGGTATTGATAGCTAAGTAAATAAAAAAGCCTTAGCAAAATAAAATAGAACAATTTACCCGATATGTCCGCCGTTTCCATGGCAACCAATTATGTAATATCATCAAACTGTTCATTATACGTCTTTATGATTGATGTAGGATACGCCTATACATTTTCATTGAAATCGTGTGATTAATAACGAAAATAGCATTTCACGGTAGCTCCTATCCTACGACAATTCTAACTGGGGTTCAAATCAGAACAATAGTTTAAATAGAGCAAATAACAATGCTCCCAATAGAGATAATAGTCGCGATAGATCGCGATATGACGATAGATCTCCAAATAATAGATCGCATCACCATGCTAACTCTGCTAAACAAGAGCCCCAGGTTATTAATTATCAAGGTAACAATGATAATAGTGTCTCTAATGCTACTACTTACTCTTCTTTCGATTTCGAGAGAGCATCTCAGTGCCCAAGAGTGCACAACTTTGTTCCAACCTACAGCTATAACTACCTTGAGTTGCGGTCATCCTCTACCCACTCTTCCTGCCTTAGCTGCGCATGACGGAAGAGGGTCTCTTACTCTACATAAGGGGTTTGTGAATAAAAATCCAGTCTCAGTTCTCTTTGATTCTGGATGCACAACTGTTGGGGTTAGACAGTCTCTAGTCCATCCATCTTGCGCTACAGGTAATATGGTGAAATGTGTGACATTTGGTGGGACAGTTGAGACTTTTCCGACTGCCATAGTGCACATTGCCACACCATTTTTCACTGGTTATATACACGCATGTATGCTCAGAGCGCCTATCGCCGACCTTACTGTCGGACAGATACATGGTATAAAGATATGTACGCCGGTACAAATTGCTGCTTGGGAACGGCAACATCACCTTACTGATACAACGCTAATGACTGTGCCAAAATCTTATCACCAAGTACATTCTGCTAACGCAATACATTCTGTTAATTTAGTGCAATCTTGCAGTGTTGATGATACGATTGTTCATCATGCTAATTTTAGTGCTTCTTGTAACCCAGCTCGACATACCTCAGTACGTCGTTATTCTAATTTTGACTCTTCTTTAACTACTATTATAGAAGAAGATCCTTCAGTTTTGTCTGATACACACATTAATTTTATAGCTACGACTGAATCTACATCCAGTCACGTTGATTGCAACTTCTTTGCTGCAATGACTAGCGTTTTCTGTGCCACATGTATGAACTTAGTTGTTAGTACATATATGTACCTTATGAGTTTCTTTAGCTTTCTTGCTGGACCGGTTAGCTCGGTATCTTCGTCTTTTACGACATTTTGTCGCACTCACTGCGCTCCTTTTAAACTTCGACGTAGGTCCAAGTTTACTACTGTATGCTTTTACATCTTTATTATATCTTTCTTACTTTTTTCTTTGCCTAGTACACAGGCTATGACTTCAGTTCAGCCTTTAAGATGTACGCCTTTGTCTACTGCATTTCCTTTGTCTTCCGCAAAATCTCAGATTGTCAGATTGATAGGAACTACCGATCAGTGTAACTGTGGCACTGATAAAATGACTGCTGAACATCTGCTTCAAAGTTGCCCCTTATATGTGGTACAGAGAAAGTGCATATGGCCGACGCCAGCTCCTTTCGTGGAAAAGCTTTACGGCGTTTCAAATAGCCTCAAACTGACTACTGCTTTCTTTGAGAACATTCAAGTGGACGTCTGAGAGTGTACGAAGAAAAAGAAGATTGTCAGCCATCAAGACACTCTTAGTCATAACTACCATCTCCTAGATCTGCTTATAGACTACGGTATCTGTTATGTATCTACGACTCTATTATACATTAACGCACACTGGTAGAACACTTTTATGACCCTGTTTAATTCATGATCCTAAGTTCGTCTGTGCTACTTTCTCTGTTACCCTTTCTTGTGTAACGGAGGAAGGTTTGATTAACATCGTACAGGGGTCGGAAGTTTACACGGCCACATTTGATAGGTTAAAATTAAAATTAACTGTTGCCTTTCATAAAATCCTACCTTTACCAAACAGAGATTTTTATTTGTGTGTTTTCACAGCAACGGCTTTTCCATGAGAGTCAGAGCTGCTATATTGTTTGATTAGGCTGTTATTCTACAACTTGTGGTATTTATCGCAAGATTTGCTGTTCCAGTGAAGCCAGTCGGCAGTTTGACGCCACTCTAGATTTTTTGGTATCTTCGTGTGCATAGGATGGTCCAAGACTACTAGAGTTGCCCTTTCTATGTAACTTATTTAGGATAGTAGATATTATTGTATATTAGTATAGTATAGTATATTAGATAGTATTGTATTAGAATATGATATAACTTTTTTAAGATAGTATGTAGGTTCATCTTTATGCACCATTTCATTACCATATTGTTCTTATACTACTTGAACGTATGACATAATGATGCCATGATTTTTACATAACTGATCATTATGATACATTTGGGTATTGTACAATTTTTAAAAAAAAATGAAGACAAGAGAAAAGGTGATTTTTTTTCTCTCTCTGACATTGTAATGGTTTTTTCTTTCCCCAGCGCTTGATTGTGCGCTAGGGGTAATTATGTATAGCGATATTAGCACATTAAAAAAATGGTTTTTCTGAGGTTGTGATGTATTTTTTCTTTGCCCAGCGCTTGATTGTGCGCTATGGGTTACTACGCATAGCGATATTATTAATTGATGTCTATAATAAGTTCATCATTGGTACTTTATAAGTTTATTAACTTGGTTATCATGCACATTATGTTATTTTTAAATGGTAACTAGTTATTTGTCTTTTGGTATAAATATGCATTGTGTAACTTATTGTTTACCATGATATATCATTGTCTACTCATTCTTCTTGTACTTCATTTGGTCTTTTCACTTTTCACTTATGATGTCATAGCTAGTCTATACTTGATATACTTCATATCTCTTTGAATTTGTTGATCTTCGTATGCTTATCTCATTTTCTTTCTATACTTCATTTTTTTCTACTTTACACTTACTTCTATCCCTCTTTTGTTCTTTTTTTGTTAACATGACTTAACATAGTGTAATCCTTATGTGTAGATATTATGATTTTATCGACCTCAATTGTTTTTAATTTTTTGTTCGATGTATTTTTTCAAAAACAAAAAAAAATTATCATATCATTTTTTTTTCCGGGGGTCGGTGTAGTCTGTTAAGTCATATTTTAATTAAGGGGAGTTAAGTGTTAAAGACTGGAATGTACGGATCGGATTTTTTGTACACGCTAGTAAACACGCTCCGCGTGATGAGAGAATTTTTTAGTCGGGGGTTGTACGCGGAGTAATGTTTAAACTGTTACCTGACTAGTTGTTACTTTGTTTAAAGATAGGATAAAGAAACTGGTAGAATGTTCTATGAATTAGTTTTGGGGGGAAAGGCGGATGAATTCAGCTCACATCTCAAGCAACGAGTTCGCGCTTGAATGAATTTTTACTGAGCTGTTTTGAGCAGCTGATTTTTCGTGACAGTACGTTTTCTGGCAGAGCTTGGGAATGGACGTTTACCATTTCGCTAGTGTGTTCCAGAATATATTTTTGTGAAAAGGAATATTTGATAATTCCAGAATGTACGTTATTGAACATTGGGATATTATATTCATATTGATTCAAAGCCTGGGATATTTTGGCTTACTTATGTACTGTGATTTTGCCTAGGATGGATTTTCTTTTCCTGTTACTAGATGATATAGCGAGTTGCTGTGTAAGCGACCAATGATACGTTTGATATGCTAGGCCATGGATTATACCGGCCACTATCCTCATCATTTATAAAAATATTGATTGAAAGGATTTATGCTATGAGTTACTACGTTCCCATGGATATTTTGTATCGGTTTATGCAACTGATTTTGTCGGATAATTGATACCATATTCTGGAATCTATGTTTACCTGAAGCTCCATGTTTTTGCTATGAAATGTCGTCCTATGATGTCTACGTGTGTGTGGCGTTAATATACAGTGAAAAGTTAATCTAGTTCCACCATTTTCTGACCCATTGTTGATGTGGTGTGTGAGTGCAGTAGATGAATCCAGGAACTCACAACATATATATATTGAAACAGTCTATTGCACCACCGTCGGCCATCTGTAAGCCCGACCTATGCTGATCGCCAGTCATCAGCGAAATTATATATTAACTTTGTCCAGCCAGCCCGCCTGCAGAAGGTGTTACAGCAATGCACATCTGTAACAATAGCTTTGTACAGTTTTCTTGTGAATGTCTGTTTATATTATGCCCTAACATTGCACAGATATGAGCCGTCGGTATTCTGTAGATGTTAAACATATATTAAGGCCTATGTAGTAATTTACTTTTTGTAGTATCTTTTATTATTGCTAGTTAGCCTCACATAGTCCATCGGGGTCTCAAAGGGGGAAAAAAGGGATAACTGCTATTCAGGAATGTCGCAAGACGTGACAAAAATGAGGTTGCGGGTGGGACTGGCAGCCTCATCATGTAAATTAAAAATCTACAGAAACCATCACTACAAGAACTAATGAATGATTTGGTGTGAGCTCCCTGTAAGTAAACCAGCTGCTGTAGTAGCACCATGCTTCACAAGGAGCGACAAGGGAATGAATTATGCTTTAGAAACACACTGATATTGGTGAAGTACATTATCTTGTGATGGCCCGAAATGTATCTTACTGCTGATAGTTTACTAATCCAGCCAAACGTCACCAGAATACCAATTTACCATCTATTCTTGACTGTTGTCACGAAATAGGTTCGTTCTTATTGCTTCTGGTCTCCTCTCCGGTATTAGTACTCTGCCTTTCCTTTTACGTGCTAATTCTTCCAGCATTCGTTGTTTTCGCTTTCAATGTAAAGGTTTTCATATCATACCTTGTCACATCTCTCATTCTCTCTCTTAGTTATTTTCTCCTTTGTTATCCGCGACGCTTAGCAAAGGAGCGAACGTGCCACATTGACGCTTTGCTTATCGCCAGCTCCTGACGGAATAAACATCTACACTAAGCGATATTCATATTGTTAACCCACACTTTTGGTTTAAGGAAGATACATGAAACCATGTTGATGCATGCTGAGGTGCTAGTTTGCAAACATGCCGTACCCAAATACACAGTCGATTTCACTGGGATATAGGAAATGACAATCTTGCTGAAGATTAAGACACGGACAGTGATGTAATACTTCCGGCGGAATAACTTTTTTGTGATTAACAGTTGCTACAAAATAACATCTTGGAGAAGATTATAATGTTAGATCTGTGAAGCAGTGAGTCTGTAAACATGACTGTTAAGAGCTAGGTTCTACTTCTAGGGACGGATGTTATAGAACTTTAATATAAACTTCAGCTCTTTCCGCATTCATGTTTCGTTGACATCGACTTGGTGTAATAACAGAGACTAGGTGATAACCACAACGCTAACAAGTTAACTCGACTCAACGTTGCTGACGAGTCTGGAACACGGGCCAACGGTTCTCATGTTTAATACGACAATATTCAGATGAAAAGGGAAGTCAATGAACAGTTATCCACTCAAATGCTGGCACGCAGCGTCCAGTTAAACTTCACTTTCTGTCAGGACGTTCAAACCATAGCCTTTGAACACGTACAGTTCAGTCAGTTGACCACTGACTCGAAACGACCAGCTGTATCACTAGACCACATGACCTCACTTTGATTTAACGGCAAACACAGAGAACATCCAGTTCTCTCATGGTACACGTGATAATCTGCCTACCAAAAGCTAGCACAACTATTCACATTTCCATACTTGCAACGTATCCATCAGCCACTCTGGCTATTGTAACAGGACAGTATGTCCTCCGGCAGTGCACCCACACGTCTGCCTACCAGGCCAACACTATCAAAAAGAACCTAGGGTAACCCCCCTCACGTCATAGCTCACAGCGCATCGCACACATTCACTATATTCTATGGGAGTGCTCTGCGGTGCAAGGCAATAACCGTGATTACTACATGTAATCTGCTAAGCACCGCACAGCAGCTCCCATTTAATTTTTCGTCGAAGAAACGTGTGAGAGCATATAGTGAACTAATCATGGAGCTTACACATGCAAACACGCACATGTATTTACAAATATCAACTAATACTTAAAATTACTTAGGAGATATACTATAACTAATACTCATAACCAAGTCTTATGACTAATACTTATAACCAATATATAAGTCCTGCCTGCTAGTATGTCTTAAGATGGTTCAGAAGAAAATTAGTGTCCGATATGAATATACCAATAAACGATATACCAATAAACACTGTCACTAATTAAGTCCGCAAGGCATAACGAAACAATACTGTATTTACTACTGTCAATTTATGCTGTTCGTATTATAAATAAAATCCTGCGATGTGAATCATCACACTAATCCACAAACTATATTTGAAAACTATTAAACACTGTGTCACTTCTATATTATCAACGATCACGTTGTCAATTATAAAATCAAAGATTACCAACGCAATCTGTAATAAAGTAAGTTCATATGAGCAGGCTATCTTATAAATTATAGTTCACTAGTCGACACCAAACGGGCCAACAAGTCTGCGATAGTGTTATCCTGGCCCGCAATAGGTAAGACCGTAAAGGCGAACTCTTGAATAAGGAGACCATCTGTGTACTCTGGAATTAGAACTAGCGGTGGACTGCAGATAGGTCAGAGGTCGGTGGTAAGTTTGCACACAAAAAATGGCATCCGATGAGGCATCGGGACAACTTATTCAATGACCACACCATCGTCAACAGTTCTCTTTTTATGGTAGAATAACGAGTTTCTGCAGGTAACAACTTCCTGCTCACATAGCATACGGGATGCAATGTATTCTGTGATCATTGAAGCAAGCATCCTCCAATTCCGGACATTGACGCATCAGTCCTAAGGACAAACGGTAAAGATAAATTAGGCAGCACCAACACTGGTTGAGTAGAAAAAGCTATTTTGATCCTTTGTAAGGCAACATCACATTTCTTGTACCAATTGATTCTGTGAGGAGCCCCCTTTCTAGTCAACTCAGACAGGACGGACACAATCGAAGAAAAAAGTGAGGGATAAATTTATGATAGAGCCTTAACATGCTCCGAACCTGTTTCTTATTGCGAAGAATATCCAATTCCAAGATGCGCTTCACAATCTGTTCATCATGAAGTAATCTATTGAAACATACTCGATGACCCAAAAAAGTAATTTCTCGGCATCCGATCTGTACCTTAGATGGATGGATAGTAAGACATGAAGTCGTAAGGAAGAAAAAACAGATTGAAGACCTCAAACGTGCTCTTACCACGAACCATGAAAGAGACAAATGTCGTCAATATAAGTGATAACATCTGACCTATCTTCCAACAGACGTCGCATCATGCGAACAAAAGTCGCAGGTGTGTTCACCAACACAAAACACATGAAATTTCACTGGAATAGTCCATAGGAAGTGATAAAGGCAGTTAACGGTTTGGCATTTTCAGTCAATGGGATCTGCCAATACCCTTTCGAAAGATCCAACTTACTGAAATAACGTGCATTAGGCAACTGAGACAGAAGATCCTCCAAGTTAGGCATAAGTTCTGCGTCGGAAACTGTGACAGAAATCAGACGACGAAAGTCTATGCAAATCCTAAGAGACCTGTTTTTCTTCCTTATTAAGACCATAGGAAAAGAGTAAGAAGACTCCGACGGTGCAATAATACGCAAACGTACCATCTCCAGAGGTTCCTTGTCAACTTGAGATCGATAATGAAGAGGAATTGTGTAAAGGCGTAGTTTAATAGGACGATTATCACGAAGTTGAATATCGTGAGATATGAGAGTTGTTCTACCCGGTAGATCAGACAGAATGTTGGAATAAAATTCCAAAAGAGACAGAATCCGATCTTTCCACGACACATCTAAGTATGGATTTACTGTAACATCATTCCAAGACTCTGACGCAGACATAGGCATCAAAGGAAACCTCAAAGAAACATCTTCCAACACTACGCTATCAGAATCAATTATAGCAGAACAAGCACGCTGACCTGCCGTATCAGAAACAGATTCTAAAACAGGTGCTAACTCAGCTGGGCGTTCCACATAAAGTTTCAACATATTAATATCAAATGTCTTAGCCTTTCCACTTACGTCAATGGTATAATCAACATCTGTACGTTTGTTCAGAACTGTAAAAGGCCCCTGCCATGAAATAAGCAATTTATTGTCATTATTAGGGAAGAGCAACCATACCTTGTCATTTACTTTTGTGGTAAACTTCTAAATACAATATCTAAATTAGAATATAACAGTATAGTGCATAAAGTCAAAGATAGGATAGTACTACAAATTTTCGGCTAGAATCTTATTCGTCGCGTACGCCTTCAGCGTATTATTTGATAACGCCTTATGGCCGAAATAAATGTACCCAATGCTTCTGGGTAACCTTGAGACAAACGTACCACTTTTTCCAAGTTCAATGAAGTATTTGCCTAAAATACATTGTGGAAGGGAGGAGAACTGATAGATAACCCAACGCAAATCACGTCTCACATTGTTTCTAAAAATAAAACCAACTTGCTAGTATTGCCTTTAGGCGATTTTCAAAAATACGATGTAACATTAGAAAATGTGGACACTACGATCAGGAAAACACGCTTAGCTCTTATTGCGAATGACATAAACTCTCGTATTTAGCTTGAAAGTACATGGAAAAAGAATTGAACATGAGGTAGTTTTAAAATAAACAACTATCATGGAAAAAAGATAGAATTTTGAACCAAGCCACTTAGCCCCATAAAAATCATATATTCATGTACCTGAAGACTTACTGACCAAGAATATGTTGTTAGTTATCTAAATAGTCCATTAAATAATCAAATATTGGTAATAATACGAGTACATAGAGAATCGGAGATACTGTCAGGTCAAGTCATGTCTGCTTAGATTGGATAGCATATTTTTTTTTTGGGGGGGGGGGGGGGGAAGTAGGTGACAGAAAGGCTAAGATAGTACGATGAAGTGGATTGGATGAAATTTGAAGGAAGCCGTAATATTATTGGCTAACCTAAATATACAAATCTAGTTGGTAGTAGTAACGCATAGTGGTTTGAGATTTTTTTTTTTAATTCATTCAAAAAAAGAGATGCTTGGTCTCATTGGCCAAAGCTTTTTACATGATAGGAATAGTAGGATGCTCGCTGCCATTTTTTTCAAAATATTCAGAGGAGCAAGAAGCGATGAGCAGACTTGTGCTTTTTATTAATAATACTACCATCTGAAAGCAGTCTGAACAGAGGCAGTGACGAAAGTGTACTATAATCGATTGCCTAATTCATCGTTACTTGTTTATATTTCCTTGATATGTGGTAAGATTGATTTTATTGACTTTTCATTAAAAAAGGGTTTGTGTGTAAGAAAAGGCCATGAAAAAAGATTGTAATTAATATGGGTCCATAGCAGACATAGGCATGGCCTAGATGTTGATCCATCATATAAGGGACTATCTAAGAAGTTTAGAACTACAGGACTATATATATGATGATCATACAGGAACATTACACCTATCTTATTGCATGGAAAAGATTACTGCAGGAATGACAGAGGCGTAGCATCCATTAGGGAAGAGAAAAAGAAAACTGGTAAAATTTGTTCCATCAAACTAAAGTGGAGAAGCAGGGTTGTCAGAGAGAGCTGACCATGTTCTTTTGTATTGACTATATGTTTACATGTAAATTAGGAGGAATTAGTTTGATATTAAGACCGAACCATAACTTGCATCGACAGGGGTTCCTGCTGGCACTTGTCTGGTGCTAGTACTCGCTCATTGAAGAACTCTGCACGATTTCAGAGAGTCTCTGGCACCTGCTTGTATTAAAGAAGTCAAGTCCAGAGGAGACTGAAGTGTTTGGCCAAACCGACTGCAACTGCGGCTTATTCCAGGATCCAGATAAGTTGAATATCTGGCCTGGGACAAATTATCACTATAAAAAAATAATCTCCTGTGCTTACAAAAACATTCCTCCTAAAGAATATAAGAAACAATCATTGTGAAACAAAAGACAGTGGGATGATGACAATCCCCAGCCTGCTTCCCCGTACAAGTTTTAAAATAGAGTAAATCACATCAAAGTGAACATTTGTAACAATGTACTACGGACATATTGTCTGTTGTATGTAAATATCTTTATATATATTTGTAAATATACCTATCCATCTATATTGATTCTCATTGAACTGTAGTCCTGACCAAAACAACTTTAGGCTCAGGACCAATAAAGTTTAACAAAAGATATATTTAAATATAAAATTTAACAGCTGGAGTTAGTTGAGTTTATCATAGTAATTAGTATATGTTTGTATATGTTTTTGTATTGAGATTCTTTAACAACACTCTTACAATACCCTAGACACTTTATGTAGCTTTCAGTCACGCTAGTCAATAAAAATAGAACTTAGAGTGAGATCGTAGGGTGGTACAAGAAAGGTACTCTGTAACACAGTTGTCCATTGTTTACCTCAGAGACCTTCACAGTTGATCTCACTCAAGTACAACTAAACGCACACCATTCTTCTTAACATCTAAACCCACCACATATATTGGGGTCTCTAAGTCCGAGATTTGAATTTGGCTCATATATAGATGAATGATTGAAATAGGAATCTCATACAGCATATATTAACTAACTCCAGAAAAAAAATTAGCAGTAGAAACACCCCCTAAGAAGATAAAAATAATTAAGAGGAGATTACAGTGATAAGTTGTCACAGCCAGTAATAATTAGTTAATTATAGTCAGTAATTAGTTTAGTTAAGTTTAAGATTGTCTTAGAACTTTAGTAGACCTACTTGAGTTAGAATGGCTGATCTAGCCAAATTCAGATCCGCCGCTGTGCAGACTGCTAAAGAGATGGGCATGGATGGACCAGAACTGGTCCAGTATGTAACTTCAGAGGTGGACAAATTTATTGCCCGAGAAGATAAAAGATTAGAGAAAGAAACAGAAAGAAAGTTAGAGGCTGAAAAAGAAATTAAGAGGCTGCAGATTGAGGCAGATAGGGAGGCAGAGAATAAACGGCTCCAGTATGAAGAGAAGAAGTTGAGGCCGAAGAAAAGAGACTGGCTGCAGAAAGAGAAGAAAAGAGACAGGCTGCTGAAAGGGAAGCAGAGGAAAAGAGATTAGCTATAGAAAGAGAAGAAAGAAGACAGGCTGCAGAGAGGGAAGCAGCAAAGGAGGAGAAGAGGTTACAGAGGGAGCATGAGCTACGACTAAGGGAGTTAGAATTTCAAGGCCATGCTCCTGAAAATGGTGCCAGCCCCTTTGCCTAAGATGCCGCTGCTAGTCAGGGAGACTCAACCTCAGCTATGGGTTTTCATGTAGACCATTTTGTTGAGAAAGATGATGACATAGAAGGGTATTTAAGTAGGTTTGAGCTTTTGGCTACTACATATGGGTTAGAGAGAGAGAGGTGGAGCCTCAAGTTATCCCAGGGTCTTAGGGGAACGGCTTATGAAGTTTTTGCCAAGATGAGCAGAGATGACCAAGACAATTATGACATGTTAAAGCAGGCTCTTTTGTTAAGATATGAAAAAAATGGAGAATTTTATAGAAAAAAATTTAGGAATGCCAAACTACTGTCGGGTGAGACCTATCACCAGTTCTCTGCACGGTTAGAGACCTATTTAAAGAAATGGACTGCTCTGGGGAAAACCCAAGATCTTAAGGAAATGATCCTTATTGAGCAGCTAAGAGAGTCCATGGCTCCAGACCTGAGAAAGTTTCTCATGGAACAAGGTGCAGAGAGGCTGGGTGAGTTACTCAATGTCGCTGAGAGGTATCAGGCAGCCCAAGCAGAGATAGTTGGTAATAAAAAGAAACAGGTAGACAATTTTAAGGCACCACAAAACTTTAATAGGTTTGACCATAGAGAACAGACTAAAGGTAAGCACCAGTTTGATAGGCCACGCAATGACTATAAAAATAAAACCCCACAATTCAATGAAAGGAAATATGATGAAAGAAAACCTTTTAACCAAGGAAAGAGGTGGTGTAAAAATTGTAAGATGGACAACCATAACACCGAAAATTGTAGAAGGAAAACTCCTAATTTCGCTGCAATGAAAATGGGAAGAAAGGGAGTAAAGGTCAACCCTACTGACCCACAGGAACCTTACCACCCCCCAGTGTGTGAAGATGTAACATGCAATGGAGTCCTATAAGGTGTTTGTATGATACTGGATTAGATTATGATTCAGTTGTGAGTTCTCAACTGGTGCAGGCAGATCAATACACCACAGAAACAGTGGAGATTCAAGCTGCAACCAAGGACGTAGCGACCATGACGCTTCCCATCGCCAGGATAAATGTGAAAACGCGATATGTGAAAGGAATCATCAAAGCAGCAGTGCTAAATGAACCAATCTACCCTCTGATATTGGGGTGTAGATATGTCTTCTTGGGGAATCCCAAGAGACCTGTGATCATGGCAACAGTGCAGACCAGATCACAGTCTAAAAAGGAGGAGGATAATCCCATAAATACCCATCCAGATGAGATGAGGAAGGCACAGGCTGAGGATAAGACCCTCAAGCCTTGTTTTAAGAAATTGCCCAAATGTCATACACCTCCAGGCAAGGGAGACTTCTATATGAAGGACAAATTGATTTATAGGAAGGCTGGAACTGGATCCCATGGTCACGGACAGCTGGTCCTTCCTATTTCATATAGGACTAAAGTGTTGGAACTAGGGCATGCGATTCTCTTCAGTGGTCATATGGGGATCAACGCAACAGGACAGCGTATAGCTTGTCATTATTTCTGGCCAGGGATAACTGAAGACATAAAGAGATATGTAAAATCCTGTCCAGAATGCCAACGGGTAGCTCCAAAGCATTGGACTGCTCCAGCAACTTTAGGGGAAATGCCCATAGTGGGAACACCCTTTGAAAGAGTTGCAGTGGACATTGTGGGATCTCTCACTCGGACCAAGAGGAGGAACAGTTACATTCTGACTCTGGTGAACACTTGTTCTATGTGGGGAGAGGCGGTAGCCCTGTCATCAATCGATTCGAAACATGTGGCAGAGGCATTACTCACAATCTTCACCAAGTTAGGCTTTCCCAACCAAATCTTGACTGATAATGGCTCTCAGTTCAAGGGGAAACTAACGGAAGAAGTATTCAGGATCTTTCAAGCCAAACACTTTCATTGTAGCCCGTACCATCCCCAAGGAAATGGCCAAGTGGAAAGATTTAACGGGACACTCATGTCGATCCTGAGAAAGTTGGCACATGAAAAACCAGATACATGGGACCAATACCTTCCCGCCGCCCTGTTTGCCTATCGGGAGGTACCCCATAGTTCAACCGGTATGGCTCCGGCAACCTTGTTATTTGGAAGGACAATAAAAGGTCCATTGGAAGCCTTGTTAAGGACATGGACCGATGAAAAGGCAGAAGAAAATATTACCTCATCATATCAATATGTGAACGAGCTGACCCCTCGTCTTAAAACTGGCTGGAAACTTGCCAATGAAAATTTGAGACAAGCCAGGAAAAAGCATGCTGTCTATTACAATAAGAAAGCGAAGGACAGAGAATTAGCTGTGGGAGAGAAGATGCTTCTACTACTGATAGGCAGCCAGAATAAATTGCAAATTGGATGGCAATGTCCATATACAGTTCTAGATAAGGTGTCTAGAACAAATTATAAGATAGATAAGAAGGGGAAAGAGAAAATCTATCATGTGAATCTCCTGAAAAAATATCTGGACAGAGAAAACCAGGAGGAGACACACCTACTGACATTGTCTGTTGCAATGGAAATGAAAAAGGAACCACTCACCTCTCATGAATATCCTTTACACCCCTGTGAGATCGCTGCACAGGTAAAAATCAGTACGCACTTGACGAAAACTCAGAGGGAGAGAGTTCAACAGGTTCTGGATGATCATACAGATGTGTTAACGGACCGACCGGGGCATACAAATTTATTAGAATATGATATGAAACTCATAGACCCAACACCAATCTGTATGAGAGCCTATTCGATTCCGTTCGCTAAGGAAAAAGCTTTGAAGGAGGAGATAGATTATCTGTTGAGAGAAGGAATTATCTCGCACAGTGAATCTCCTTACAGCTCCAGTGTGGTTCTGTTAAGAAAACCCTCTGGAGAACACAGACTGTGTATAGATTACAGGAAACTGAATGATGTCACAGAAGGTCAGGTGGATCCATTACCTGATACAAATCAGCTGTTTGCCAGGTTGAATAAAGCTAAATATTTCTCTAAAGTGGATCTGAGCAAAGGCTACTATCAGATTCCAGTAAAGCCGGAGGTTATACCTTATTTAGCCTTTAGCACCTTGGATGGACATTATGAATTTAACATGTTGCCATTCGGGCTGCAAAATGCACCGAGTGTGTTTTCGAGGATGATGAGAAAGTTACTGGAACCCCTGAATAATCCATGCATCACCAACTTCATGGATGAGATTCTCATAGCGACTGAAACATTTGAGGAACACCTTAACTCTCTGGATATGTTGTTTAATCGACTTAGAGAGACAAATTTGACAGCTAGACCGACGAAATGCTGTGTTGGATGTAAAGAGCTGGAATTCTTGGGACACTCAGTACATCATGGAAACATGACCCCTGACCCCAAGAACCTGGAGAAGTTGAAAAGAGCACCAAGACCGCAAACAAAGAAAGATGTGCGATCTTTTGTCTCATTATGTGGTTTCTACCAAAAGTATATAAAAAACTTTAACTCCATATGTGCTCCATTGACTGATTTAACGCGCAAAGGAAATCCTGATAGAATTACTTGGTCAGCGCAATGTGAATTAGTCTACCAAGAGTTGAAGGAAAAGCTCACAAGCAGGCCTATTTTGAAATTACCTGACTTGAGTCAAGAATTCATTGTGAGAACGGATGCTAGTAATGTAGGTTTGGGTGCAGCTCTATTACAAAGGTCAACTTCACTTGATGGGGAATTAACCCCAGTTGCTTATGCTAGCCGTAAGTTGAACACAGCAGAACAAAAATATTCAACAAGTGAAAAAGAATGTTTAGCTGTCATATGGGCTATAAAAAAAGTTCCAGATTTATCTCTATGGTAAATCATTTAAGATCCAAACAGATCATAAACCACTCGTGTGTCTGTCACAAGCAAGGCGTGAAAATGCTAGATTATTACGTTGGTCGTTGCTCTTACAGCCATACCAGTTTACCATAGAATATTTTCCAGGCAAAACCAATGTAGGTGCCGATTTTTTAAGCAGAAATCCGTACGACGAACATCAGAATAGTCACCACGCATAGGTAGTAAATTTATCTATGTGTATTTAGAAGTAGGAACTGACATATGATAGTCTGTTCTAAGTGGGGAGATATGTGGTAAACTTCTAAATACAATATCTAAATTAGAATATAACAGTATAGTGCATAAAGTCAAAGATAGGGTAGTACTACAAATTTTCGGCTAGAATCTTATTCGTCGCGTACGCCTTCAGCGTATTATTTGATAACGCCTTATGGCCGAAATAAATGTACCCAATGCTTCTGGGTAACCTTGAGACAAACGTACCACTTTTTCCAAGTTCAATGAAGTATTTGCCTAAAATACATTGTGGAAGGGAGGAGAACTGATAGATAACCCAACGCAAATCACGTCTCACATTGTTTCTAAAAATAAAACCAACTTGCTAGTATAGCCCTTAGGCGATTTTCAAAAATACGATGTAACATTAGAAAATGTGGACACTACGATCAGGAAAACACGCTTAGCTCTTATTGCGAATGACATAAACTCTCGTATTTAGCTTGAAAGTACATGGGAAAAGAATTGAACAGGAGGTAGTTTAAAAATAAACAACTATCATGGAAAAAAGATAGAATTTTGAACCAAGCCACTTAGCCCCATAAAAATCATATATTCATGTACCTGAAGACTTACTGACCAAGAATATGTTGTTAGTTATCTAAATAGTCCATTAAATAATCAAATATTGGTAATAATACGAGTACATAGAGAATCGGAGATACTGTCAGGTCAAGTCATGTCTGCTTAGATTGGATAGCATATTTTTTTGGGGGGGAGGGGGGGGGGAAGTAGGTGACAGAAAGGCTAAGATAGTACGATGAAGTGGATTGGATGAAATTTGAAGGAAGCCGTAATATTATTGGCTAACCTAAATATACAAATCTAGTTGGTAGTAGTAACGCATAGTGGTTTGAGATTTTTTTTTTTAAATTCATTCAAAAAAAGAGATGCTTGGTCTCATTGGCCAAAGCTTTTTACATTATAGGAATAGTAGGATGCTCGCTGCCTTTTTTTCAAAATATTCAGAGGAGCAAGAAGCGATGAGCAGACCTGTGTTTTTTATTAATAATACTACCATCTGAAAGCAGTCTGAACAGAGGCAGTGAAGAAAGTGTACTATAATCGATTGCCTAATTCATCGTTACTTGTTTATATTTCCTTGATATGTGGTAAGATTGATTTTATTGACTTTTCATTAAAAAAGGGTTTGTGTGTAAGAAAAGGCCATGAAAAAAGATTGTAATTAATATGGGTCCATAGCAGACATAGGCATGGCCTAGATGTTGATCCATCATATAAGGGACTATCTAAGGAGTTTAGAACTACAGGACTATATATATGATGATCATACAGGAACATTACACCTATCTTATTGCATGGAAAAGATTACTGCAGGAATGACAGAGGCGTAGCATCCATTAGGGAAGAGAAAAAGAAAACTGGTAAAATTTGTTCCATCAAACTAAAGTGGAGAAGCAGGGTTGTCAGAGAGAGCTGACCATGTTCTTTTGTATTGACTATATGTTTACATGTAAATTAGGAGGAATTAGTTTGATATTAAGACCGAACCATAACTTGCATCGACAGGGGTTCCTGCTGGCACTTGTCTGGTGCTAGTACTCGCTCATTGAAGAACTCTGCACGATTTCAGAGAGTCTCTGGCACCTGCTTGTATTAAAGAAGTCAAGTCCAGAGGAGACTGAAGTGTTTGGCCAAACCGACTGCAACTGCGGCTTATTCCAGGATCCAGATAAGTTGAATATCTGGCCTGGGACAAATTATCACTATAAAAGAATAATCTCCTGTGCTTACAAAAACATTCCTCCTAAAGAATATAAGAAACAATCATTGTGAAACAAAAGACAGTGGGATGATGACAATCCCCAGCCTGCTTCCCCGTACAAGTATTAAAATAGAGTAAATCACATCAAAGTGAACATTTGTAACAATGTACTACGGACATATTGTCTGTTGTATGTAAATATCTTTATATATATTTGTAAATATACCTATCCATCTATATTGATTCTCATTGAACTGTAGTCCTGACCAAAACAACTTTAGGCTCAGGACCAATAAAGTTTAACAAAAGATATATTTAAATATAAAATTTAACAGCTGGAGTTAGTTGAGTTTATCATAGTAATTAGTATATGTTTGTATATGTTTTTGTATTGAGATTCTTTAACAACACTCTTACAATACCCTAGACACTTCATGTAGCTTTCAGTCACGCTAGTCAATAAAAATAGAACTTAGAGTGAGATCGTAGGGTGGTACAAGAAAGGTACTCTGTAACACAGTTGTCCATTGTTTACCTCAGAGACCTTCACAGTTGATCTCACTCAAGTACAACTAAACGTGAAAATAGACTCCTTATTAGTTGGAAAGGTCCGTACGATATAATATCGAAAATTTCAGATGTTGACTACATCGTCGATATCAACGGGAAGCATAAAACCTTCCACATCAATATGCTTACGGAGTTCCATGAACGTCCTGACTATCTACAGCCTATTTTCCAGGCAACGGACGATTCTCATGTCAAACATGGTCATTACTCATCACTGTCTGTAATACAGGATGAGGAAACAAGTTTTTCGGATGTTAATCTTCCGCTCCCAATGATCCCACTTCATTCTAGTGAATCATGGAAAGACGTTACTGTTTCTCCTGATTTGTCTCTAGGAGAACGGCGACAAGTTTCGTCTATGTTACAAACATTTCAGGATGTCCTCACTGACATCCCTGGACAAACTCATGTCATCGAGCATGACATTGTTCTAACTGAACATACTCCAATTAGGGTTAGACCTTATCCTATCCCTATACATTTCCAAACACAGGTTGAAAAGGAGTTGGATGAAATGATAGATTTACAAATAATCGAACCATCCACTTCTGCATATTCTTCGCCGATGGTTATTGTTCGAAAAAAAGACAATAACATACGTCTTTGCGTTGACTATCGCAAATTGAATCAAGTTACGAAGTTCGATGCTGAACCTATGCCTTTACTAGAAGAGCTACTTACTCGTCTTTCTAAATCGCATTTTTTCACTAAACTTGATTTGTCTAAAGGATATTGGCAAGTTCCATTATCCGAACGCGCCAAACCTCTTACCGCTTTCTCTACTCCCAGAGGCCTTTTCCAATGGAATTTTATGCCTTTCGGCCTTATGAACGCACCAGCTACATTTGTACGCATGATGCGTCGAATCCTATCGTATCGGTCAGATGTCATTGCTTATCTAGACGACATCTGTCTTTTCAGCGATACTTGGTGAAGATCACTATTCAGAGTTAGTTGAATTATTATCAACTCTGCGTGAGTATAACCTGACAGCAAAACCATCTAAAGCTTGTATTGGCTTTAGCGAAATTGCTTTCTTAGGCCATCGAGTAGGTCACGGTTTCTTGAAGACAGAAGACCATAATATCACTAAGATACTTAACATCTCTATCCCTAGGACTAAAAAGCAAGTGCGAAGTCTTTTAGGTCTCATACAATTTTATGGACGTTTCATTCCGAATCTGTCCTCTATCATGGCACCTCTCTCTACACTATTAAAGAAAGGGTCGCCTAACATGGTTCACTGGTCTCATGAATGCCAATCTTCACTAGAGAAGATCAAAACTATGTTTTCATCACCACCTATTTTAGTGTTACCTACAACAGATAAGACATTTGTTCTTCGTAGTGACGCTTCATCCACTGGGATTGGAGCGGCACTAATGCAAGAGTACTCTGGAACTCTGCATCCTGTAATGTATATATCCAGAAAACTTAATGCTGCAGAAAGGAATTACTCGGTTTTAGACCGTGAATTATTGGCAATGGTTTGGTCAATTCTCAAACTCCAAAGATTCCTTCTGGGCGCGCATTTCGTAGTGGAAACTGACCAAAAAGCTCTTACGGCTATCCAAAGTAAGAACTTGAAGAGCTCGAGATCAACTCGATACGCAATCGCTCTTCAACCTTTTCATTTCTCGGTACGAGCTATCCGTGGTTCAGAAAATGTGATGGCGGACATTCTGTCCAGATGCCCACATGATGCCACTTAACTGTTAAATATTGGATCTTTTTAATATGTATAACTTTACAACAGTTATTTTTTTGTTTCTTTACTAAGATACACATTTGTAATTTAATAATAGAATGATGGTATCGCTACTTAGCGGTTTATTGATGTTTATTCACCGCTGTTCTTTGATGATTGTTTCTTCATAAATCATAAATTTAAGATTATAGTGTGAATTTTTGGTATGCATTGTATAATTACCAGAATTGTATTATACGTACATCACACCTTCCTGGAAACATTTATTCGTAGAGAAACAATTTCTCTCAGATTTTGAGATATATTCTCACCGGTCATATTAGGAATTATAGTTATTCCTGATATTTTCATCTGCGCAGTATTCTTGCGTTGTGAGCCTATTCTACGTTGCTCCTAGATGTATTTAAAAAAAAAAAATTTATTTTTTTTCCCCGGGAGGTGTGGTAAGACTGTAAAGGGCAATTTTTACTATCTTGCAATATAATACATTTATATACTTATTATGTTCGCAAATATTTTATAATCAAATTATTTCCTTTTTAAGTGCTTAAGGAGAAGTCATTTTTGAGTTACTTGCCTTGAAAGTAGTTCCGTCATCTTCGATCGGACTCCGCGGACGAGTCTTGGCCTACTGCGATTTATTCTTTGGCTGGGTAGGAATAGATTGTTCTTGCTTCAGTATATCTATGGCCTGAATTTATACGTAGTGTTTGCATGAGTAGGACGAGTCTGTCTTATATATGGATATCTTTACATTTCTAAGTCGAACTATGTTGGTTGTCGCTAGAAAAGGTCAAAGGCTATGCAGCGGAAGTATCGCTAGCAAGGGGTGTGATTCATGGCTGTCATCCTGTCTGGATGTAGAATTTTGATGTAGCCGGCCTATCGCCGAAAAAATGATCTATAAGTAGATGGGGAAAAGTGATAGTCATTTAGACATGTTGTATGCACTTTACCCCAGTGTTTATTCTCTTTTGCCAAGGAATGGCAAAGTTATATTTCGCATAGAAAGGTAAAACCACAATTTATTATGAACTTGGGCTTCGCCATCGTTGTCGATAAACAGATGCACAGTGGTACTTTTGAAAAGAATATTTATTCAAAGGAAGACGACATTCCTATGTATCAACACTAGATTATATGATATTATTCAATTACTTCTATGATAGAAGTCATGAAGAAATGAGGACATTTATCGAATGACCAATTTTGGTCTGGGTCCTATAGTGAGTGAAACTCACGAGAGAAGAACAGCCATGTTGAAATTCATATACTTTGTATTTATCGAGTGAGAAAAAGGGATGCCTGTACTATCGCTCGATGAACCAAGAGATCACTGCTACATGTGAGAACCCATGTCTGGGATTCCTATATCTTTATGGAAAATATATATATTGAACTTTACGTGAAGGGATATTCACTAGACGAGGTTAGGTCTAGGAGCCTTCCTATATATTGGTTATGGTCTGACGTGCCCAGTCAGTAAAGCCAGATGATTTACATGATGGAACTCTGAATGCTTATTTACGAATGCTCCATTATGATATTTGCCAAGCATGAATGCTAACTTAAGATGATATTCCTGTGATCAACATTATGCTGTCTATGTCGACATTTGTTCCTGTAACCATACACGTACTGTCCAAGTGTGCGTCCCATTAAATGTTATAAAAAGACCACCGTAGTTCCAGTACTTCTTGAATTCGAACAGTGTGAGTATGAGTGATGTACTACCAACCTGTCAACTCTATCGAATCATTCTACCATTCGCGTTCTGACATTCACATACACACTCATTGTTTACACTCACATTCTTGTCGGAGCCTCATCACGTTCCAGGACAAGATGACCTGTATGACCAAAACTGTGCTGGGATTAATGAGTTGACAATCGTTACACTTTACTACACCAGTCCCAACATCTACATTTATCAACTGGTGGACATTCACGTCATTTAACAAATAAAGCGTGATTTAACAACTAGTAGCCAGTATGAGTTAACAACTAAACAGAGTTTAACAGTAACATTAGATCCCAATCTCGTGGGCAAGCATCAGTAACTCTCCCCAGGAGTTGTTTCAACGACCCATTTAGGCGCTCGAAAACCTCGTTGCTTTCCGTGTGATATGGACTACCAAAGCAATGATTAATCTTCAATAATATTTCTACCTTTCTCAATAACTGAGAAGTAAACTGAGTACCCCTATCAGACAGTATCTCCTCAGGTACACCAATCCGACAAAATACAACAAACAGAGCATCTGCCACCACAGACGCTGTGATCATCTTTAGTGGAATGGCCTTAGGCCATCGTGTGCATAAGGTCAACACACGTCAGAATATAGCGAAAACCGCTATCAGACATCACTGACATTGGTCCCACTATATCAACTGCAAGTTTGCAAAAGGGGCGTACCACTATATCAGTGACCTGCAATGGTGCAACATAATGTTTGCCCTTTTTTGCAACACTCTGGCATGTCGTACAACACCAACAGTAAACCTTTACATCCCTATTGATACCCGGCCAATAGAAGTGGGACGTCACACGAAATAAAGTTCGTTTAATGCCCACATGTCCTGCCATAAGAATGTCGTGTAAATTCAATAACACAATCGGCTTCAACACCTTTGGAACCACCACCTAACATATTCAATGTCTTTCTTGAAACAACGTGTAAGAATGGCTGCGTTTTCACGTGTGTCCCTGCTGATGTGTTTCATGTCCGCTGAGGTGCCTACATATATAGAAGATACTCCATTATATGAGTGCCAGACATGTGCATGTGCCTACAGGAAAGTATACTAATGCTTGTAGCCTGATGACTGACGATTGTGTTCTTAAGAATTAATTCGCGGACTTAGACTATACAGACGGCACAGTTATACGTTACTTCATGAACTTTGATGGCCCAGTGTAGTTGGCCGGTTTGCAGCTTATAATCATGAATCAGTATATACGTGTGAAGCTGCGTATTGTGGAATATGTGATAAAATTATAAAGAATCGTCAGCAAGAGTGAGCTACAGTTATTTGACAAGTTACTGTTGTCGTTTCCATTGGAATTTTTATTCGTTGTTACCCTAGATGTTACTTGACCAATATTATCATCACTTTCAAACACCAATATAAAAGAAAGGAACGCAACAGTATAAATGGGATGCCAAGCCGGGATTTGAACAACTTGTTAGCTGTCGCAGGATATTTTGAATGCGCCTTCAAGTCAGTAGAACAGTTACCAGGCATTTTTGTGCGAATGTAATATTTCACGAACATTTTATTCGTCAGCTGAAGTAGATCAAGGTCAAGGCTGTTCGTACGGCAAGCAAGAAACGATTTTTTTTCTTTGCAGTGAAAGAACATTTTTGCATGTCATTCTATTCGCCTGCAAGTTATATCAATGCTTCGAAGATTCCAGCCTCCAGCCTTATTACGGAAAATAACTGTATTGTTCATCAACTACGAGAAGAATCTAGAGGTTCGTTATCTATCAAATTATCAAGTACAACTTTGAGCAGAAGTCAAAATGGCGTGTAGTCTACCAGAGGGCCAAATATGGGAGAACACGTTACTACTGTTATCGTGTCATGGAGGAGGCACCGATTCTTTTCCCACCTGGATGCATCTATTCCCACGTGGAGGATTTTATTCGGATAAGTAAGTGATTTGATGTTTGTGGTCTGATTCCATCTTAAAATTTTACGTGGTAGAGCTCTCCCGTTTCTGTTTATGCGTTATATGTTTCTATGTATATTTATTTTCGTGAGAGGTAGGCGGGAATTTGGTTTTGGGAGATACCTCTTCGGACGGTCCCAAAATCAAATCGTTTTATAAGGACAGCATATAATTCTTTCGTAGTGAGGTCCGGTGAACAGTGCTGTGTGTTATAGCGTTCACTTCGAATCTATTACTTGTATATCCAATTTCTGTCTAATTGTGCAATCATGTTTTTCTGTGTTGTTTGCGATTGTTGTCATTGTTAGTTTATTTAGTTCTTCAGCATTATTGTGCGTATATTATCCTTCTACCCTTACTGTAATTTATTTGATGCATATATCAATGTTGTCCTGCGTTATTGTCTTGTCACTTTTGTAGTGGTAGCATTTATTTTATTTTTCACAACATTCTTTGTTTTTTTCCCTCTCATTATCTTTTCTTTGCTTCCACTATTGTCTTATATTGTCTTGGTTTGTATTGTCCTTGCTCCACATTTTTCTTGATTCCATGACAATTGTACTTGAATTTTGATATTACTGATCAAAGGAATTTGGATTACATTGCTGTTTATTAACCAGCATTGCACATATTGAGATATTCATACTTGAGAAGTGAGATACAGACTAAGTGAGGTATACTGAAAAAAGACAACATATCTACTTTTGATTATTTCTATGCGCAAGGAAAGTCGCTTGGCATGAAAGGTAAAGCACTTAATTTATTTGCACAGGCCATGAGCGAAAAAAATGAACTGGAACGTGAAAGACATTATTAACACGAACCTTGCAAAGAAATCAGACTTTGGAGTGTGTGATTAAAGAGCTTGAATTGAAGGTTCAGAAGCATAAATCATTATCTCTAAAGAAAAAGACACCAATTCAACAACATAGTATTAAGACTCGAGATCTTGTATTAGAGGTTGAGAGATTGCAATCAAAGGTTGAGGTGGAGGATAAGGTGGATATTGGTGAAAGGCATTATTGAGTTCAGAACGAGAAGATGTATAAGGATAAATTGGCGTCGTGTCAGAGCAAGATATGCTGTGGATTTGCAATCACAACAATACTAATGATAAATAAGGCTCGTCCTTCCAAAGGTACGACCACAACATACTGGCTGACATAAGAAATTAACACCTTCTGCAGGTACTTCTCTTTTATTACTGTAAGTACACAGAATCAGGCCCACACGGCCAACAACACGTATGAAATATATAAATACAAATGCCAGAGAAACTTGCCTGGATTAATTGTATTAGAGAGCCTCATACATCCCAGTATGACGGCATTATACACACTATACTGACTATCGCTCACCCCTAGCGATCCAAAGAACTATAAGAAATACCTTAGACTTGAACCACTCGTCATATGCGGCCTGAAGATAATCTCCACTGGACACTACACTCATCCAGAATTACACAGAATTCTCCAACCGAATTGAATATGGCGATCTCTGGCTAATAATCCATATGACGCCGCGCACAGCAACTAGCTGGCGACAGGGAAGAAATATAAACGTCCGCTCGGAACGCATAGCTAGAACTCACTGACTTTTGCGCCTTCGATTTCTTCCGGCTTCCGCCCTGTCACATGACTTGCGGGAAAAGTCATCAGCGTCGCCACAACTATACTTTAGACCTTCTAAAATTCAGATAGGATTTCAGGAAATTTCATTCTTGGGACACAGAGTCGGTCATGGCTGTCTTAAACCTGAGGATGCAACTGTGTCTCGTATCCTGAATCTTTCTATATTTAGAACTAAGAAGCAGTTCGGAGTCTTCTTGGGCTGATTAACTGTTATCATAAATTCATGCCAAAATTTTCTTCCATCACTTCAGTTCTGTCTTCGTTAATCACGAAGGGCTCACCTAGTGACATTAGATGCGATCATGACTGCGATAAAGCATTAAATCACATCAAAAAAATATTTTTCTGCTGAACCTATTTTGAAATTATCTGACACACGTTCTCAGGACGTCTGGATCTCAGGACGGAATCAGTTGTTCCTTGATGCAGTGTGTTAACGGAGTTTGTCATCCAATCTTATATGTCAGTAGGAAATTGAGCAGCACCGAATCAAGATACCCAATCATAAAACGAGAGCTCCTCGCTGTTGTTTGGAGTGTGATCACATTGCAGAGATATTTATTTGGAGCTCATTTTACAATACAGACTGACCAAAGACCTCTGACATATTGTTGCTGCTAAAAACTTGTCGCAACTTATTCTGACCATGCATTCTGACTATAGTTAATTTTTAATGCATGGGAAGGAACTCATGGAATTGTAGTCACTTTTATTTCTACAGTCGTCTAATCTTGATAGCTATCGTCAAGAAGTTGTCTTATCTTGATAGCTAGGGTTGCCGATAGTTGTGTGAACGATTTTTGAGTCATGTCCATTTATGGAGCGCTCAGATCGCCAGTTCTTTGAAAACAGTTGGCAATCGCAATGTTTCAAGATTCATTTCCTTTTAAGGTAAAAGGTCGTTAGTCGAACATCGTAGAACATTCTTCGTTTCGTAAATTTGGCTGAGTTGTATTCGATTCGCGTGTTCTGCGCATGTCTCTTTTTGTGGCGTTGTTTAAACGATTTCCGCCCAAGTTAGTCTGAGCAGAGAAGCTGATAAGGCGAGACGTAGCTATGTGCTAGTCTTCGCTTAGATTATTCAGGAAGGAGTCCTCATGATTGTTGTTCCTTTTTTGAGATGATATGTCTCCATGTTATTCCTAATGCCTGGAGGCATATGTGATTATGTGATTTAATTCCTGATGAACAGGTAAATGAATCCTTTTTTGCTAAGTGACTTTATCGCCATCTTGTGATGTTGACTTTCGCTTAGCCTGCCTTATGATCCACTTATATTGTCACGCATCGATTGATGCCTGTCCTACGGACTACTTGCTTCCTGAACTTTGTTGATGGATCTAGGTTTGATACCTTTGCTGTATAAGGAACATAGAGAACAATAATGTGACGCTCGAAAGACATGCCTGTCTTGTTGAGGTCAAAAATAGGAGACCAGATTTAATCTCCTAGTTGATATCTACTAGCTCTTATGGAAAGGGGAAGTTTACTACCTGACTACATGAACAGCGGTTTACGATATCTTGAAAAGGCACATAATGTACATTATTATTATGCTGTTTGCTGTGCCTGTTGAGTCGACTACTTCGATGATACAATGACTGTTGTGAAAATACCTGTGATGTTTTCTGCATAACGATGTCCATGCATTTTATATTTGGTGGCCATACATATTATATGTTACCAACAACATCACTTGCTTAAAAACATTCATTGACTTCATACGTCGTGATTTGGTGTGGCGTTCCTGTTGGAACTGTACCTGTATGACTGTGCAACTATTTTACACATGTACACCAGTCCTAAGTCTACACCATACTTTAAGTGCCAGCACTACCTGCCCTTGGCAACAGAAGATATAATACTTACGCAACACATATTTACAAAAAGCAAACCTGAATAACCGACAATGCCATCAATCTACAATATTACGATTATGACATTCAGCCAATCGATGGTGATAAGAATGTCCTGGTCGACACTCCGTCAAGATGTATCCAGACATGACACTGAAACGAACTTTGATGCTATATCCGACTGGAAGTGTTAGCTGCTCTGTGTATGATTTTATGGATCTTATTATTGACATTGCTAACTACACGTGCTCAATGCCATTTCTATAAAGACATATTACTATTGAATTACTTTATTTTCCAACTGAACATTTATTTAGTTAATGAAATTCACAGTGATATTATTGAATGTATTTTCTTAGTGTTTATAACTAAAATGTTTTGACTATGATGCTGATTGTCGTAGATATTAGTCGGACCTTGACGTGGCTGACTGTGGCGCGTTATTTTCGTGGTGCATTTTTGGCCGTACTTCTTCAGAAAACTTTCAGTGTTCTCTGGAGGGGGGTAATAATGTTGCGCCTCTTTGCGCACGGCAATGTGTTCATGATTTTGAACCATCGCAGTGCTCAACTAGAACGTCGCTAGATTATAATGACGTCAAATAAAATAATTACTTAGACGCGCGTGCAGAGTCACAACAGTTATCTTTTGGCAGTGTCTCTTGCCGGAATGGCTGCGTTTCATGTGTGTCTCTGCTGATGTATGTCATGTCCGCTGAGGTATATACATATATAGAAGATATTCCATTATATGAGTGCCAGAGATGTGCATGTGCCTACAGGAAAGTATACTACTGCTTGTATCCTGATGACTGACGATGGTGTTCTTAAGAATTAATTCGCGGACTTAGACTATACAGACGGCACAGTTATACGTTACTTCATGAACTTTGATGGCCCAGTGTAGTTGGCCGGTTTGCAACTTATAATCATGAATCGGTACATACACGTGGAGCTGCGCGTTGTGGAATATGTGATAAAATTATAAAGAATCGTCAGCAAGAGTGAGCTACAGTTATTGGACGAGTTACTGTTGTCGTTTCCATTGTAATTTTTATTCGTTGTTACCCTAGATGTTACTTGACCAATAGTATCATCACTGTTAAACACCAATATAAAAGAAAGGAACGCAACATTTATGAGTATGTGATCGAGAATAAGTGTAAGAATGTGTGAATTATCAGGAACGAGAAATCGGGATAATCGGTTATCTACAGTTTTACTTCCCTTGAAAGAGATCCAACTACAGTCTTATTTACAGTATAACTAATACTCAATAAATAAGTTCTCATCTGTTTTGGCCCAGGTAACCCCATTGAGGATCTGTCATGTTCTCATATACACTCTACGATTATCGTGGGCGTTGAACTCTAAGACATGGATGTTTTTCAGTGTTTAGTTTATATGTTTTTTCAACTGTATGATAGTGTGGGGAACAATAATAAGTGGTACTCTCTAGAATTTTAAACTAAAAAATTGTGCGTACTATTAAGACTTCAAACTAACAAATAAAAATACACTATTCAATAAATGCAATCATAAACTCGCCGTGACAAGTTTTCATGGATATTACTGTATGAACGTGACATAATGATAATTGACAGCGAATATCTGCTGAAGCAGCAAGTCATTTTCTCGTTTTTGATTATTGTGGGGAACTTCTAAATACAATATCTAAATTAGATTATAACAGTATAGTGCATAAAGTCAAAGATAGGATAGTACTAAAAATTTTCGGCGAGAATCGTAGTCGTCGCCTACGCCTTCATCGTATTATTTGATAACGCATTGGCCGAACCAAAAAGGGTACCCTATTTTTCAAATTCGTCCTTGAGACAAACGTACCACTTTTCCAAGTTCAAATGAAGTATTTGCCTAGAATACATTGTAGAAAGGAAGGGGACAGATAGATAACCCAACGCAAATCACGTCTCACATTGTTTCTAAAAATAAAACCAACTTGCTAGCCTTGCCCTTAGGCGGTTTTCAAAAATACGATGTAAAGTTAGAAAATGTGGACACTACAGTCAGGAAAACACGCTTAGCTCTTGTTGTAAATGACGTAATTCTCGTGTATTACGAGAGACTCTCGTATTTAGCTTGAAAGTACATGGAAAAAGAATTGAACAGGAGGTAGTTTAAAATAAACAACTAACATAGAAAAAAAGGTAGAATTTTGAACCAAGCCACTTAGCCCCATAAAAATCATATATTCGTGTACCTGAAGACTTGCTAACCAAGAATATGTAGTTAGTTATCTAAATAGTCCATTAGATAATCAACTATTAATAATAATACATAGAGAATCGGAGATACTGTCAGGTCAAGTCATGTCTGCTTAGATTGGATAGCATATTTTTTCGGGAAAAAATTAGGTGAAAGAAAGGCTAAGATAGTACGATGAAAGGGATTGGATGAAATTTGAAGGAAGCCGAAATATTATTGGCTAACCTAAATATACAAATTTAGTTGGTAATAGTAACGCATAGTAGTTTGAGATATTTAAAAAAAAAAAAAAGAGTTCATTCAATGAAAGAGATACTTGGTTTCATTGGCCAAAGCCTTTTACTTTAACGAAATAGTAAGCTGCTCGCTGCCATTTTTTCAAAATATTCAGAGGAGCAAGCAGCGATGAGCAGGCTTGTGCTTTGTTTTAAAATAAATACAACAGAAAGCAGTCTGAACAGAGGCAGTGATGAAAGTGTGCCATATTCTATTGCCTAATTCATCGTTACTTGTTTATATTTCCTTGATATGTGGTAAGATTGATTTTATTGACTTTTAATTAAAAAAAGGGTTGTGTATAAGAAAAAGCCATGGAAAAAGATTGTAATTAAATGGTTCCATAGCAGACTTAGGCATGGCCTAGATGTTGATCCATCATATAAGGGACTATCTTAGAAGTTTAGAACTATAGGACTATATATATGATGGTCATACAGGAACATTACACTTATCTTATTGCACGGAAAAGATTACTGCAGGAATGACAGAGGCGTAGCCTCCATTAGGGAAAAGAAAAGAAAACTGGTACAATTTGTTCCATCAAACTAAAGTGGAGAAGCAGGGTTGTCAGAGAGAGCTGACCATGTTCTTTTGTATTGAATGTATGTTTACATGTAAATTAGGAGGAATTAGTTTGATATTAAGACAGAACCATAACTTGCATTGACAGGGGTTCCTGCTGGCACTTGTCTGGTGCTGGTACTCAATGATAGAGAAATTCAGCTCGAATTCTAAGAGTCTCTGGCACCTGATTGTATTAAAGAAGTTCAAGACCAGAGGAGACTGAAGTGTTTGGCCAAACCAACTGCAACTGCTGTGATTCCAGGACCCAGATAAGTGAAATATCTGGCCTGGGACAACTCATCACGATTAAAGAAAATTCTCCTGTATATACAAAAACGTTCCTCCAAAAGACTAACATAAACAATCCTAGTGAAACAAAAGAATGTTGGGATGATGTAAATCCCCAACTTGCTTCTCAGTACCAGTAGTTAAATAGAGTAATTAACATCAACTTGAAAATTTGTAACAATGTACTATGGACATATTGTCTGTTGTATGTAAATATCTTTATATATATTTGTAAATATATCTATCCATCTAAATTGATTCTCATTGAACTGTAGTCCTGACCAAAACAACTTTAGGCTCAGGACCAATAAAGTTTAACAAAAGATATATTTAAATATAAAATTTAACAGCTGGCGTTAGTTGAGTTTATCATAGTATTTAGTATATGTTTGTATATGTTTTTGTATTGAGATTCTTTAACAACACTCTTACAATACCCTAGACACTTTATGTAGCTTTCAGTCACGCTAGTCAATAAAAATATAACCTAGAGTGAGATCGTAGGGTGGTAACAAGAAAGGTACTCTGTAACACAGCTGTCCATTGTTTACCTCAGAGACCTTCACAGTTGATCTCACTCGAGTACAACTATATACACACTATTCTTCTTAACATCAAAACCCACCACAATTATGAGTCACAATATTAGACAAACTACATCACATACACACACACACCGACTCACAAACACACACACACACACAAATCATCACTTTTCTTTCTGCTCTTAACAGAGCATAGAACCACCACTACAAATGGTCACCTTGCAGGTAATCAGCACCCATTTATTTCCCATGCTCTTGCAGCTGTCGTTTCTATAGTATTCTATTTTACATGATGAGATTGCTAGCCTCATGTACAACCTCATTCTACAGTAGTGTTCTGTTCTAGTTCACTGTCTACTGACATTCTACAGTAATGTTCTGTTCTAGTACACTGTCTATTGACATTCTACAGTAATATTCCGTTCTAGTACACTGTCTATTGACATTCTACAGTAGTATTCTGTTCAAGTTCACTGTCTATTGACATTCTACAGTAATACTCTGTTCTAGTACACTGTCTATCTACATTCTACAGTAATATTCTGTTCTAGTTCACTGTCTATTGACATTCTACAGTAATATTCTGTTCTAGTACACTGTATATTGACATTCTACAGTAATGTTCTGTTCCAGTACACTGTCTATCTACATTCTACAGTAATATTACATTCTAGTACACTGTATATTGACATTCTACAGTAATGTTCTGTTCTAGTGTCACGAAGTGTATTCGCCTTCTTTTCTCTCTGTCAATCTTTTCTCATACCAAAACATTCCTTCTCTCTAAATTCTCTAGAATATCTACCACTCGTCAAAACACATCAAGAGATCTCCCATTTCCTTCTGAAATTCCATTTTCTTTAATCGAGGTTACCAGCAAACCACTGTGACCTTTTAAAGCTGTGAACTTTAAACCGCGCCCTGAATAATTACAGTTTAGCCAATGGAAAGGAGCGCGGTATATTGTCTTTTGACCTTTGACCTCAGCAACCACCATGGAGAACCGCCTGGTATCAATGCCACGTACTGGCCAGTTTGTGTGTGTGTTGGGGAGGGGGGGGATGGAACGTAATATCAAAATTAGGTCAGGCACCCCACCCCTCACGTATGCAAATTAACGCCACCAAACAGAAACCTGGAGGAATTTTGGCGCGATTCTCAAAACGCAGGCATATTCTGGTAAGCGGCATTCTCTCACTAGCCGGCGGACCGACCAGCCTGGACACGATAGTCTGGTCTAGGCAATTGCAGAGGGGAACGGTCCAATTTTAACACAGAAATGGTGCTTGCCTGAGCGAGTAAGTGATCTATATTGTTATATGAATAACATGAATTAATCATATGTTTATCTGCAACATATCATGTCAGTATCTTTTGTTTTTCACTGTGACAGAAATTAATATCCTTGATTTTGTACAGGAGACAACAACATTATGTATACTGAAAGTTTCATGTATGAACTACCCTTGTCCTGTTTTATACTGAATGATTTCTACTAAATTCTACTGTATGATTTCAGCCATGATTATCCTTGTCATATTTTAATCCTGAACTGATTTCTGCAAATATCCTTATTATATTTTAATGTGTTAATGTGCATGTATCCTATGTTATGATGGTATTATCAAGGTATATGAATGCCTATCACATAAACACAGAAGTATGTAATGAATGGGCAACAGCACTGTAGCCAATTTTATAAATGAATATGTTGACTGACTTGTAATTCAGTGGTTCTCAAACCTTAGCAGCAATGACACCCCAACATGTTACAGAAGAATAGAAAACTATTACCCAGTGGTTCTCAAACCATTGTTGACAGTGACCCCAAATTGATTTTATTGCTCTATGGGCACAAGGTAGACCAGTGGTTCTCAAACTTTTGATGACCACTGCCCCAAACTTCACAGTTGGTGAAGCTAACAGCCCATATGTTGAAAATCACTGCGGTAAACAAGCTGGAAGCCAGATATAGGTTGAGACCCACCTGTATGCTTATAATGTCAGTTATGCTATAATAGATAATAGAGAGCACTTTGTTAGTGATGTTAACTATGAATGTTGTTAGATTTCTGATGGACGATTAGCGCCCAGCAGATATGGGAAATGACTTCTCTGGCATGATTACTAATGGAGATTCATTTGTTTGTCAATCCAGTCCTACCAGGTTGTCATACCAGAAAACCAAAGCATATGCAGTGTTCTCAAGGGCAGACATACTCCATCCCAGTTGGTGATGAGCCCTGTGTCAAGACGGAGAAGAAGCAACTTGCCATCCTCTGAAACCCTAAAAAGAACTTGCGGGACCTGGAGTGCTGGGACATATTGAACCCCTGGCAACAAGACTACATCAGCATTTGAGATGAGTATCTGAACATGCCAGCAGAACCACTACAGAATATTCCTATTGTCCTATGATGACAAATTAATTCTGACATGGTTCAGAACCATTCATAGATTAGGGAACATATCATATAGTTGTACATTTGAATATATGTGAGATTCTATCTTCATTTTTTGTAAACTTTACATAACAGAGTCTGTTGTTATTTTCTTTGTAATATTTAATTGGGTTGTATAGTTTTAGTAACATAAATCTACACCCTGGGGGCAGAGCCACATTAATAAAAACACTATTGGGTCGGGATATTTTTTAATGTGGCTGGGCACCAAATCTCTTATCCATCTATATGTACTATACATAGTCCTTTGTAGGATATCGGATAAAGAATTTATCGCCTAGAGAATATCCTGTTTAGTTTCACCAGAATTCTCTTAGAAAGTTTTTTTTTGAGTGGACTAATTCCCGAGGAGAGACTGTGCATTCAACTTGCAGTCTGGAAGAGTTTCCTCTAGAGATTATCTTTTATTCTTCCATCAAGTCTGTCATACTTACACTTTCTCCCTCTAAACAAAAAACATTTCGCTACACTGGGACGCTCGTGTCCGGGATCTACTTTTTTCATATTTAGACACTTGTCTGAGATATGAAAACTCTTATCTTTCCTAGACCACTACTGCTGTAGGTACTTGTCACTTATTGGTGTCCAAGTCTAGGATTAGATTAAAGAGGGGACATATAAATTACCCTAGACTAAATTACACATAAATTTTTACAAGAAAAACAGATTTTAAGTTATGTTATGAAAACTATTCTTGGTGGTACTGCTGGTTATTAGTTACATGTTGTTAACTAATATTTAAGTTATATTTTATGTATGCTGGTTTTAAATAACATAGGTTGTTAAAATACTTTAGTTTAGTTACGGCTATAGAAAGTATTTAGGCCTGTATTTATTTGATAGTGAGTTAGAGATCTCATACTCGCTCAGCAAAACCACTGCTGTTAAAATGGATGAGATAGAAGGACTGAAGAAATGGACAGCGCAATAATATAAGATTGGAAAATTATCTGGCTTCTCGGGAAGTTTGCTGGAAAATTATGTCTCGGAACAGGTAGAATGTTTCATGAGCATAATGGGGCAACAGAACGAATGGAGAGCAAAATGCAAGGAAGAGAATGTGGAACATGAGAGACAAAGACAAGAAAAAATCCCTCCAGTGTAAGGAAGAACTGCAAGAAATGGAAACTCAGTTTCAACCTACAAAAATGGAATCCAGGGATAAACTTGAATCTAGGAATACTCATCATGCCACTCCTTTGCCAGTTGCATCACCACCCTCAGCGGTAAATATAACGGCACCACATGAAGCCAAGTCTATGTCTCAGAATTCAGGCTCAGACAGAGCAGAGGCTAGGATATCTAAACAGAGACCTCTAGACTGTCCTGAAAACAAGATTAAGCACAGCTGTGCAAATAATCTGAAGAGACCTTCCTCATCCTCAGCAAAAACTCACAACAGGCATACTGAAAACAACCGCACCAACAACCTGGTAAATAGGATCGCTCAAGTAAATAGGATCGCTCAACCATATAGGATCAATAAACAGAAAAGGATTACGCAACCCTATGGGAAGGGAAGGGATATTCTTGAACATCACCTGTCGGCCACCCTACATCAGTTAGACTGTAGGCGCCGAGACCAAAACCCACAGACTTCATACAAAGCTAAGATCCCTACCATGGATGGGAACTTGACGAAGGCTCGGAGTGGATACAGGGATTCTCAAAATGTGGAGACTGCCACAGTAAATGGAGAAGAAATCACCTGTTTGTATTATCAAGGTCTTGGGTGTGATGCCCTTGTCTCAGTCTCTGTTATCGACCTTGATCAAGTCACCGAAGAGGATGTTGAGGTAACAGCACCCATGATTAACAACAGAAGGATGATTTTGCCTTTAGCTTATGTAGAAGTTAGGTCGAACTTTGTAAACGGCAAAGTAAAGGCCGCAATATTAGATGAACGAATTTACCCCATACCTCAAGGAGGGAAATATATCATCTTAGAAGACTCAGCACGATCCAGAGACGGCGTGACTGAACAGGCTATGGAGACTCCTATGCCTAACTCATCTTCCAATATTTTCACTGAAAAGTTGGAAGAGTGCAAAGGGATTGACCACCCCAGTGCACTTAATTCTGAACAAGTTTTGATAGTCTCACCCACTATCTGCATGCAGAAAGTGAAGCAGGGCCAGAGTTTCTTGGTACCTGGTGGGATGAAACATGTTTCAGAAATATCTTCCTTTAACATGGGAGAAGCGGCTGTAGAGGAACAGGACCCTCAAGCACTAAGACTTCACTCAATTCCGATAACCTCACCCACTCTCTGGGATCAGAAAGTGAAGCGGGTCCAAATTTCCTTGGTACCTGGTGGGATGAAACATGTTTCAGGAATATCTTCCGTTAACACGGGAGAAACGGCTGAAGAGGAACATGACCCTCAAGCACTTAGTCGTCAGTCAGTTCCGATAACCTCACCCACTCTCTGGGATCAGAAAGTGAAGCAGGTCCAAATTTCCTTGGTACCTGGTGGGCAGGAACAAATGGTGGACTTATCTGTCTCTGTCACTGGAGAAACAGCGATAGAGGAACATAAACGCTCTCATACCTGGGGAGATAGGTATGTGTCCTTAGGCAGGTCAAGTAATATGACTAAAATAAGGTTGTGTATGAGGTTGGCAATCTCATCATGCAAACCTATTTGCTATAGACCGCATTGCAAGCAGAGTGTAGGCTTTAATGCAAGCTCTTTGCCAGGAGGCAAGCTACAATGTAAGGTGCACAAGGAGGAACATAAGAGAGGGAAGATCATACGAGCAGGATTGCTTAACGTACCTCAACTCCTTGACAATGAGGAAACGGATAGAGATGTGTTGATTACAGGGAAAAGAAGAAACAATGAGATTGAATTAACAAGAGATATGAAACAGGAAGGTATTGGCAGACAGAAGAGAATAGTCGGCTCAACTTAAGTTAGCCGTAGGCATAACTTTTAAAAGGGGGCCTATGTCACGAAGTGTATTCGCCTTCTTTTCTCTCTGTCAATCTTTTCTCATACCAAAACATTCCTTCTCTCTAAATTCTCTAGAATATCTACCACGCGTAAATACACATCAGGAGATCTCCCATTTGCTTCGGAAAATAATTCTTTTTCTTTAATCGTTTGACTGCAAACCACTGTGACCTTTTAAAGCTGTGAACTTTTACCGCCACCGCGCCCTGAATAATTACAGTTTAGCCAATGGATAGGCCAGCGCCGGTATATTGTCTTTTGACCTTTGACCTCAGCAGCCACCATGGAGAACCTGCCTGGTATCAAAATGCCACGTACCGGCCAGTTTGTGTGTGTTTGGGGGGATGGAACGTAATGTCAAAAATAGGTCAGGCACCCCACCCCTCACGTATGCAAAGTATAGCCACCAAATAGAACCGGAATTTTGGCGCTATTCTCAAAGCGCAGGCATATTCTCGAAGCGCATTCTCTCACTAGCGGCGGACCGACCAGCCTGGACAAGATGGTCCTGTCTATGAAATTTCAGAGGGGAACGGTCCAATTTTAACACAGAAATGGTGCTTGCCTGAGCGAGTAAGTGATCTATATTGTTATATGAATAACATGAATTAATCATATGTTTATCTACAACATATCATGTCAGTATCTTTTGTTTTTCACTGTGACAGAAATTAATATCCTTGATTTTGTACAGGAGACAACAACATTATGTATACTGAAAGTTTCATGTATGAACTACCCTTGTCCTGTTTTATACTGAATGATTTCTACTAATTCTACTGTATGAATTCAGCCATGATTATCCTTGTCATATTTTAATCCTGAACTGATTTCTGCAAATATCCTTATTATATTTTAATGTGTTAATGTGCATGTTCCTATGTTATGATGGTATTATCAAGGTATATGAATGCCTATCACATAAACACAGAAGTATGTAATGAATGGGCAACAGCACTGTAGCCAATTTTATAAATGAATATGTTGACTGACTTGTAATTCAGTGGTTCTCAAACCTTAGCAGCAATGACACCCGAACATGTTACAGAAGAATAGAAAACTATTACCCAGTGGTTCTCAAACCATTGTTGACAGTGACCCCCAAATTGATTTTATTGCTCTATGGGCACAAGGTAGACCAGTGGTTCTCAAACTTTTGATGACCACTGCCCCAAACTTCACAGTTGGTGAAGCTAACAGCCCATATGTTGAAAATCACTGCGGTAAACAAGCTGGAAGCCGGATATAGGTTGAGACCCACCTGTATGCTTATAATGTCAGTTATGCTATAATAGATAATAGGTAGCACTTTATTAGTGATGTTAACTATGAATGTTGTTAGATTTCTGATGGACGATTAGCGCCCAGCAGATATGGGAAATGACTTCTCTGGCATGATTACTAATGGAGCTTCGATTGTTTGTCAATCCAGTCCTACCAGGTTGTCATACCAGAAGACTAAACCATAAGCAGTGTTCTCAAGGGCAGACATACTCCATCCCAGTTGGTGATGAGCCCTGTGTCAAGACGGAGAAGAAGCAACTTGCCATCCTCTGAAACCCTAAAAAGAACTTGCGGGACCTGGAGTGCTGGGACATATTGAACCCCTGGCAACAAGACTACATCAGCATTTGAGATGAGTATCTGAACATGCCAGCAGAACCACTACAGAATATTCCTATTGTCCCATGATTGACAAATTAATTCTGACATGGTTCAGAACCATTCATAGATTAGGGAACCTATAGTTGTACATTTGAATATATGTGAGATTCTATCTTCATTTTTTTGTAAACTTTACATAACAGAGTCTGTTGTTATTTTCTTTGTAATATTTAATTGGGTTGTATAGTTTTAGTAACATAAATCTACACCCTGGGGGCAGAGCCATAATTAATAAACACTATTGGGTCGGGATATTTTTAATGTGGCTGGGCACCAAATCTCTTATCCATCTATATGTACTATACATAGTCCTCTGTAGGATATCGGATATAGAATTTATCGCCTAGAGAATATCCTGTTTAGTTTCACCAGAATTCTCTCAGAAAGTTTTTTTGAGTGGACTAATTCCCGAGGAGAGACTGTGCATTCAACTTGCTGTCTGGAAGAGTTTCCTCTAGAGATTATCTTTTATTCTTCCATCAAGTCTGTCATACGTACACACCTCCCTCAAAACAAAACCATTTCGCTACACTGGGACGCTCGTGTCCGGGATTTACTTTTTTCATATTTAGACACTTGTCTGAGATATGAAAACTCTTATCTTTCCTAGACCACTACTGCTGTACATACTTGTCACTTATTGGTGTCCAAGTCTAGGATTAGATTAAAGAGGGGACATATAAATTACCCTAGACTAAATTACACATACATTTTTACAAGAAAAACAGATTTTAAGTTATGTTATGAAAACTATTCTGGGTGGTACTGCTGGTTATTAGTTACATGTTGTTAACTAATATTTAAGTTATATTTTATGTATGCTGGTTTTAAATAACATAGGTTGTTAAAATACTTTAGTTTAGTTACGGCTATAGAAAGTATTTAGGCCTGTATTTATTTGATAGTGAGTTAGAGATCTCATACTCGCTCAGCAAAACCACTGCTGTTAAAATGGATGAGATAGAAGGACTGAAGAAATGGACAGCGCAATCATATAAGATTGGAAAATTATCTGGCTTCTCGGGAAGTTTGCTGGAAAATTATGTCTCGGAACAGGTAGAATGTTTCATGAGCATAATGGGGCAACAGAACGAATGGAGAGCAAAATGCAAGGAAGAGAATGTGGAACATGAGAGACAAAAACAAGAAAAATCCCTCCAGTGTAAGGAAGAACTGCAAGAAATGGAAATTCAGTTTCAACCTACAAAAATGGAATCCAGGGATAAACTTGAATCTAGGAATACTCATCATGCCACTCCTTTGCCAGTTGCATCACCACCCTCAGCGGTAAATATAACGGAACCACATGAAGCCAAGTCTATGTCTCAGAATTCAGGCTCAGACAGAGCAGAGGCTAGGATATCTAAACAGAGACCTCTAGACTGTCCTGAAAACAAGATTAAGCACAGCTGTGCAAATAATCTGAAGAGACCTTCCTCATCCTCAGCAAAAACTCACAACAGGCATACTGAAAACAACCACACCAACAACCTGGTAAATAGGATCGCTCAAGTAAATAGGATCGCTCAACCAAATAGGATCGCTCAACCAAATAGGATCTCTCAACAGAAAAGGATTACGCAACCCTATGGGAAGGGAAGGGATATTCTTGAACATCACCTGTCGGCCACCCTACATCAGTTAGACTGTAGGCGCCGAGACCAAAACCCACAGACTTCATACAAAGCTAAGATCCCTACCATGGATGGGAACTTGACGAAGGCTCGGAGTGGATACAGGGATTCTCAAAATGTGGAGACTGCCACAGTAAATGGAGAAGAAATCACCTGTTTGTATTATCAAGGTCTTGGGTGTGATGCCCTTGTCTCAGTCTCTGTTATCGACCTTGATCAAGTCACCGAAGAGGATGTTGAGGTAACAGCACCCATGATTAACAACAGAAGGATGATTTTGCCTTTAGCTTATGTAGAAGTTAGGTCGAACTTTGTAAACGGCAAAGTAAAGGCCGCAATATTAGATGAACGAATTTACCCCATACCTCAAGGAGGGAAATATATCATCTTAGAAGACTCAGCACGATCCAGAGACGGCGTGACTGAACAGGCTATGGAGACTCCTATGCCTAACTCATCTTCCAATATTTTCACTGAAAAGTTGGAAGAGTGCAAAGGGATTGAACCACCCCAGTGCACTTAATTCTGAACAAGTTTGGATAGTCTCACCCACTATCTGCATGCAGAAAGTGAAGCCGGGCCAGAGTTTCTTGGTACCTGGTGGGATGAAACATGTTTCAGAAATATCTTCCTTTAACATGGGAGAAGCGGCTGTAGAGGAACAGGACCCTCAAGCACTAAGACTTCACTCAATTCCGATAACCTCACCCACTCTCTGGGATCAGAAAGTGAAGCGGGTCCAAATTTCCTTGGTACCTGGTGGGATGAAACATGTTTCAGGAATATCTTCCGTTAACACGGGAGAAACGGCTGAAGAGGAACATGACCCTCAAGCACTTAGTCGTCAGTCAGTTCCGATAACCTCACCCACTCTCTGGGATCAGAAAGTGAAGCAGGTCCAAATTTCCTTGGTACCTGGTGGGCAGGAACAAATGGTGGACTTATCTGTCTCTGTCACTGGAGAAACAGCGATAGAGGAACATAAACGCTCTCATACCTGGGGAGATAGGTATGTGTCCTTAGGCAGGTCAAGTAATATGACTAAAATAAGGTTGTGTATGAGGTTGGCAATCTCATCATGCAAACCTATTTGCTATAGACCGCATTGCAAGCAGAGTGTAGGCTTTAATGCAAGCTCTTTGCCAGGAGGCAAGCTACAATGTAAGGTGCACAAGGAGGAACATAAGAGAGGGAAGATCATACGAGCAGGATTGCTTAACGTACCTCAACTCCTTGACAATGAGGAAACGGATAGAGATGTGTTGATTACAGGGAAAAGAAGAAACAATGAGATTGAATTAACAAGAGATATGAAACAGGAAGTTATTGGCAGACAGAAGAGAATAGTCGGCTCAACTTAAGTTAGCCGTAGGCATAACTTTTAAAAGGGGGCCTATGTCACGAAGTGTATTCGCCTTCTTTTCTCTCTGTCAATCTTTTCTCATACCAAAACATTCCTTCTCTCTAAATTCTCTAGAATATCTACCACGCGTAAATACACATCAGGAGATCTCCCATTTGCTTCGGAAAATAATTCCTTTTTCTATACCAGCAAACCACTGTGCGTTTGACTGGCCAAGTCACTGACGCTTCGCTGTGAACCTTTTACCGCCACTTACCGGCCAGTTTGTGTGTGTTTGGGGAATGGAACGTAATGTCAAAAATAGGTCAGGCACCCCACCCCTCACGTATGCAAATTAAGGCCACCAAACAGAACCGGAATTTTGGCGCTATTCTCAAAGCGCAGGCATATTCTCGAAGCGCATTCTCTCACTAGCGGCGGACCGACCAGCCTGGACAAGATGGTCCTGTCTATGAAATTGCAGAGGGGAACGGTCCAATTTTAACACAGAAATGGTGCTTGCCTGAGCGAGTAAGTGATCTATATTGTTATATGAATAACATGAATTAATCATATGTTTATCTACAACATATCATGTCAGTATCTTTTGTTTTTCACTGTGACAGAAATTAATATCCTTGATTTTGTACAGGAGACAACAACATTATGTATACTGAAAGTTTCATGTATGAACTACCCTTGTCCTGTTTTATACTGAATGATTTCTACTAATTCTACTGTATGAATTCAGCCATGATTATCCTTGTCATATTTTAATCCTGAACTGATTTCTGCAAATATCCTTATTATATTTTAATGTGTTAATGTGCATGTTCCTATGTTATGATGGTATTATCAAGGTATATGAATGCCTATCACATAAACACAGAAGTATGTAATGAATGGGCAACAGCACTGTAGCCAATTTTATAAATGAATATGTTGACTGACTTGTAATTCAGTGGTTCTCAAACCTTAGCAGCAATGACACCCGAACATGTTACAGAAGAATAGAAAACTATTACCCAGTGGTTCTCAAACCATTGTTGACAGTGACCCCCAAATTGATTTTATTGCTCTATGGGCACAAGGTAGACCAGTGGTTCTCAAACATTTGATGACCACTGCCCCAAACTTCACAGTTGGTGAAGCTAACAGCCCATATGTTGAAAATCACTGCGGTAAACAAGCTGGAAGCCGGATATAGGTTGAGACCCACCTGTATGCTTATAATGTCAGTTATGCTATAATAGATAATAGGTAGCACTTTGTTAGTGATGTTAACTATGAATGTTGTTAGATTTCTGATGGACGATTAGCGCCCCGCAGATATGGGAAATGACTTCTCTGGCATGATTACTAATGGAGCTTCGATTGTTTGTCAATCCAGTCCTACCAGGTTGTCATACCAGAAGACTAAACCATAAGCAGTGTTCTCAAGGGCAGACATACTCCATCCCAGTTGGTGATGAGCCCTGTGTCAAGACGGAGAAGAAGCAACTTGCCATCCTCTGAAACCCTAAAAAGAACTTGCGGGACCTGGAGTGCTGGGACATATTGAACCCCTGGCAACAAGACTACATCAGCATTTGAGATGAGTATCTGAACATGCCAGCAGAACCACTACAGAATATTCCTATTGTCCCATGATTGACAAATTAATTCTGACATGGTTCAGAACCATTCATAGATTAGGGAACCTATAGTTGTACATTTGAATATATGTGAGATTCTATCTTCATTTTTTTGTAAACTTTACATAACAGAGTCTGTTGTTATTTTCTTTGTAATATTTAATTGGGTTGTATAGTTTTAGTAACATAAATCTACACCCTGGGGGCAGAGCCATAATTAATAAACACTATTGGGTCGGGATATTTTTAATGTGGCTGGGCACCAAATCTCTTATCCATCTATATGTACTATACATAGTCCTCTGTAGGATATCGGATATAGAATTTATCGCCTAGAGAATATCCTGTTTAGTTTCACCAGAATTCTCTCAGAAAGTTTTTTTGAGTGGACTAATTCCCGAGGAGAGACTGTGCATTCAACTTGCAGTCTGGAAGAGTTTCCTCTAGAGATTATCTTTTATTCTTCCATCAGTATTCTAGCGGGTTTTGTCTTCCCCTGTCTGCCGTAGTGGTTCAATAATGGCCAAACTCCCAACAAAAGGGTAAGAGTTTTAGAAGGTATCAACCGTCGCTACAGATTACTCTTGACAGAGATATCAATAGGAGAATGATGCTTCCATTTAAGAGAGAATCACATGCATTTTACAGAATGGCAAGTATGAGAACAACTAAGACTATCTAAGCCGTTATAAGATTATTATTCTGTGATGAATGGTTTCGACTCGTATTTCTGAGCCCCCAGCTGAAGGCGATTCAATAAAATATTAATTACTATCTCTGTATGGTTATGCATTAAAACACGGGTGCAGACATATAATTCCCTCAGGAGTAATTAATTCAACTATATATTTATATATAAACAAGGGAGCCGCGCTAGCGTAGTGGTTACAACACCGCTCTGGCGACCTGGTGATACAGGATCAAACCCGGGCGACGGCATTTGAGGATTTTTCGTCGACCGGGATTTGGACTGGATTAACTCGAGACCTGGCGAGGACATTTGAAGGAGTGTCGTCGACCAGGGAGTGGCGGCTCCTGAGCCGACCCAGCTGCAATGGGTACCTCCGAAATCGGCGAGTATTTGCCTGAATGGCGAGGGACACCTGTCTCTGTACAAGAAATAAAGGGATACTCACGTAAAATCAATGTCAGGTTAGACATAAAATAATAACCTGAGATTTCGCCTCGAGTATTAGCGGGCGTACGCACACAAAAAAAAAAAATATATATATATATATATATATATATATATATATATATATATATATATATATATATATATATATATATATATATATATATATATATATATAAACAAGTTTAATAATCAATTAGTGGTTAAAAATTTAAAATAAATAAAGGTGTTTTCAAAACAAAGCAATGATAGTTGTCATCATCGGCAGATCTTAAGTATGGGTAAATAAGAGAACAAAATTATAAATGTCCATTAGTTGAGCTAATATGCTACTTAGCTAACGGTGAGGGTTTAGTTGAGGAGTTGAACCTTTTGGCAGCAGCATGTCCCTTGCACACGAGCCGGGGTTACTACTTAAGTTGCTTCCTCACGTGTACTCAAGAGTTGTCTGTAGTCCGTGTCTAGTGGTGACTTCTGGCAACTTTGACCAAAAACCCGATATCTGGTGAATTGTTGCACAGATTTGATTGCACAAAATGGCCGTAATTTACTGCAACTAGTTTAGGGTGCAGTTATCGAATAGAAAGATGAAGTGACAGCGTACTGAATCCTTCTACTATATTCACACAAGGATGATCCTAAAGATTTGGTTTCTAGTCCTATAATGGGAGTGTTACACTTCTCTAATCTTAAGAAGCTACTCCTAGTTTTATGGCCGGTCCTATATGAAATCCTATTTACGAGCTCTTACTTTGGCTGTCTGTGATCCCCTGTAATGAAGATGGAATATGCAGTGCAAAAAAACTTAAAATGATCTAGGTTATAAAGGGAATTTTGGCCCACACTCACATATTGCTCCTCTTCTTCTTCTTCTTCCTCGTTCGCCTTCAGACTTCCACATTTATGACTCTAATAAAGGCAGTAGTCAACCCAAGGCTCCCAACATCTCCAAACAGTTTTTCGTTGACAGAAGTGGGTTGTTGCCATATGCTACTCCGTTCATTACTGTAGGTTGGGCAGTATTGCAGCAGGTGTTCGACTGTCATTGGGCTGGTACCGCAGGTGCAGAGATCTGTTGCACCAATTTTGTATTTGTGGTACAGATGGTATCTCAATCTGTTGTGACCAGTGCGTAGCCGAAAAATGATGACCTGTTCCTTTCTGGATAGTTGATGATATGCATCATTTTTCAAATGTCCCGGGTGCTCTCTTTCCCATTTGGACTTGAATGTAGCCTTTATAGTAGTCTTTGCCGTTGCGTAAGTTGTCTCTATATCATTTTGTTGTAAGGCACCTCCTTCCTTAGCAAGTCTATCTGCCTCCTCATTTCCTGGTATGTTGCAATGGGCTGGTATCCACTGGATAGTGCACTTCTTGAAGCATTCGGCTAGTCTTTCAAGGGAGATTATCAGATCTTTCAATCCTTTAGTTTGGTGGCTCTTCAGCGCTGATATTATGGAGAGGGCATTTGAAAAGATTACAATCTGTTTTTCTGCCTGTGCTTTGCATTCAATAAGAGTTTCAGCTGCCTGTTTCAGGGCTTCTGCTTCAGCACAGAAGTTATTGCAGTATTTTCCAGTGGCAATTGCCATAGAGTGAATTCTATTCTTTAATTTTATGAGGATGCCGGCACCCCCATTTTCAACTGCATTTGTTGCCGAACCATCAGTATATGCATGTGTCCAAAGCTTTGCTGGAAATGTTTAGTCAATATACTTTGTTGCTATACACTTTCTTTGTGTTTCTGTCTGTGTTCCCTTACCTTCAATGCCTGGAATATCAGATTTTAACTTAGGAAAGCATCTTATTTTCCACAGTGGGATAGTTGAGCTTGTTGGGATTTTCTTTGCAACTGAGCTTGCTAGTATGGTATTATTGTTAATTTTTTCTTTTGCTTGGGCGACAAAGTTAGTTCGCTTGAGCCTGCCTCTTCCTAGCCTATTCATTCTTTGGTACATGGGGTGTCCTTCGAGCCTCTTAAATTTTTCAGCTTGTTTTAAGACTCTGCTGTCACGTCTATCCTCCAATGACTGTAGCCCTGTGATGTTTTCCATATGGTTGATTTGTGTAGACTTTAGGGCCCCTGTTATAATACGTGCTGCTTGGTTTTAGAGTCTGTTTACTCTGTCAAAATTTGACTTTGCTGCCGTCGACCAAGCTGTGATGCCATATTCCATAGCAGGTCTGACTCTGCCTGTGTACAGCTTTTTGAGGATATTCTCATCAGCACCCCATGTGGTACCTGCTAGCTTTTTCATGATGGCCATGCGAAGTATGGCTCCTCTAAGGTTCAGTTGGGGAAAGATCCAATCAGAAGTAGTTTAGTTTTGCATTCCAATACCAAACCAACCACAAGTAAGCGTCTGATTTCGGTAGGGGTTTCCGCACCCTTATGTTGAACATTACTACAGGACACATAAGGTATTGGCCTTACATGTTATTTTCAAAATCATTTGAGGATACTCCATGACCATTTAAGGTCTGACCACTTCCGTGTTAACTGTCATGTTTACCAGGATCACTACATCACCGATCTGTCCTAATTATTATGTCTGGTAAATCTCTACCGAGATGTTGCTTTCTCATAGTTGTTTATTACAGCTAAGTCATGAGAAGAGATTATATCATGTCCTGTGCCTTAATTTTCATCAAGATTGTTATCTTCCGACACCATTGTTTAAGAAACAAACTGGCCTTGCAATATTTCCAGATTAACACATTATCTAAAAATGCCTTCTGTTGTCCTATTATAACGCTCATACCAATTGTTTGTTCATTTGCCGGCTTTTTTCATGTCACACCCTACGTTATCTATCATGTGACAAATCTGAGTTACCACTATCAGACACATTTTCTGACTGGTCTGAAGCTTGTTACGTAATGAAAGGCATGTACGAACAGCTTAATTGGTTTATACAATGAGTCGCAATTTAACCAAACAAGTCGACAGGCGACAAAAGAAGATCAACAGGTAAAACAGTCAGGTCAACCGGGTGTGGCAAGATAACCTTGGTCGATGAAAGCTAAACAACAAAGAAAGAAATAATGTGCATGAAGAAGGGATGGTCGACTAAGTACGGACGGAGAGGATTGATGTAAGAAAAAAAGTACGAAAGAATTTGAACGAATATTTCATCATACGTATGATAACAAAACGCAAAGATTGTCACAATTTAAAACAAAACTCCAAGTACCCTAGTCTGCATAAACCTTTGGTATTTTAATTTGGTATTTTAATTTGGTATTTGACTGCTGATATACGCTTCAGGCTTTCTTTATTGCAGGCTATCCATTTCGTGTTTGATTATCATTTGATTAATATCATTTGATATTAATATGATTTGATATTAATTCCTGTTATTTCGGTTATTGTTTCTTTGTGTTAATATCTCTGGTATGCTTAATTTGTTAGTCTTCTCCAATGTTGAGTTTTTTTTTTTTTTTTAAATCCATTAAGTAATATTTTCTTGCGTATCTGATATCACTAATCAGAAAATCGTTTATCAGTTATTTTCTCACAGTCTTTCTATATTCTCACCTGTGTGTTCTGTGTCTGTGATGAAAGAAAGGTTATTCCAAAACGCCCCGTATTCCTATTGTATAGTTTATGTGGACAATTAATTCTAATACAGTTTGTTTTTTTAAATAATTGTTTAAATAATTAATTTCTTTATTTGTCTGGATAAACAAACTAACTGACAATTAAAAAATATTAGTTTAAAAAAATGTATAATGGTATCGACATTGATTTGTATACGATTGCTGAATCGCTTTAAACAAGACAGAACGAGGCGGATAAACCACGCTTTTCAAAGGTGACTTTCAGTTAACATGGTTTCTTTCTCAGAAGCAGCTTCAGCGAGGTCTCCCAAATCCGTGATATACTGCTCGGTGCTGTAAATCTCCGTCTGGTGGAGGACAATCTCCGCGTGGCGGTACACGTGTTCCATAGCGTCATCGAATATTTGGTCGTTGAAAGGTTTGGGTTTCATGAAGCGACTCTCGTACGGGTCCCAGGGAAGATCGTTAGTGTCAGCTGACTGGTCTTTCTGTCTTTGCTTAACGGCCAGGTCATGAGCAACTGTAACATGGGATACATATTCAATACGTATGTTGTAGCGGGTTAGGAGATACCAACAGATGTTAGATAGACATGAAAAGTGCCTAATGGGAGAGACTTGACGGATAGAAAGAGTGATGTAATGAAAAAAAACGGAGAGATATGATGGATACGTAGAGAGATACGATGGTTACATAGAAAGTTATAATGGATACATGGAGAAACAGAATGGATACATACTTATTTCTGTATCTGTATAAGTTTTTTTATTTCTTAAAACGTTATGCTTGTGTCGGTTTGAGATTGTTTTGTACTCTCATTTGCAAATCTGTCAGCGTCTTTATTCTCATTGCAGTGAGAAGTGATTTATAAAATCACAAATCTTTTGAACTGCCAACATAGTTTGCAGTCAATGTTCCTTTTTAGCTATGCGCTGGTGCGCGCACACAGGTTATGAAATCAGCACACTTAGAAAAAACTGAACTGCGCGCACCAACACACACACACACATACAAAAGTTAAAATAAAATAAAATGTGACAATATTAAAACAGCACGGCCTCCTATTGCCACATATGTACATTTAGTTTAGTGAGCACCAGCTTTTGTCGCTGGGAACATAATAGTATAATTTGAATTTTTTGCGCACACATACCATCCTTCTCCTGTATTTTATACTGCTGCAGCAGTTATTAAGTCGAGGAAGTTGAGGGGAATTGCGGTAAGACGTGGAGTACAATGGATGGGTGTGAAAAAAAATCGAAAAAAGGTGATTCGTCTTACGAGGACAAAAGACAAAGAAAATAGCCAACGTTACGGCCACAAGGCCTTCGTCAGGGAAAGGAAAGAAAGTGAAGGCTAGATAGGGCACATAAGAACCTAAATAAATATAAAAATAAAAATAGGTACTTCCCTTAAGACAATAAAAAGGACATGACTGCCACCACCGGATGTACACAATACATACTAAGAAACTAATAAACGAAAAAACGAAACTAAACAAGAAAAAACGAAACTAAACAATAAACTACCCAAATGTAATATTAGTGGGGACTGGAAGTAGAAGAGGACAGAGTGAGTTGGAGATAAATAAATATGAAATAAAAGATCATACATATTATAAGAAGGCGGCAGAAAAATAGAGTAAGAGTGGAAAGAGTCAAAATAGAACAAGAGAGGAAAGGGTGGCCTCAGATAAAGGTGTGCAGAGTGTTAAGACCAGCTGGCTTTAGACACACCATGCGGTGGATAGAACGGTTCTCAAGCTGTTCTCGGCTAGCAGTGTCAGAGGAGCAGGATCTGATCGCCGTGACCTGGATGCCAATGGGACCATGGTGGTCAGGACTATTAAAGTGTATGGCAACTGGTGTGGATTTGTGCTGAGAGATGTCATTCAAGTGCTGGCTGAATCTGTCCCCAAGTCGTTTCCCTGTTGGGCCAATATAGGTTTTGCAGCAACGTTTACATATGATCGTATAAATGACATTGCGCGACTCACACGTGAAGCTACTGGTGATGGTGTACGTAGCCTCAGGAAAAGACACCTTGTGGGTTGAGATGACATACTTGCACGTGTTGCATCGTGTCCGACCACAGGGTAGTGTGCCAAAGTGAGTGGCTTTCTCCTTTGGAAGACGGCTGCGAACAAGAAGATCCTTCAAGTTCTTGTCGCGTCTATATGCTACCAAAGTTTTCGGTGAAGCATCTCGTAAGACGAATCACCTTTTTCCGATTTTTTTTTCACACCCATCCAGCAGTTATTAGTGCGTCTGCCTCTGCTCTGACGTGCTTGGAAATTTGATATCATGAGATCTGTGATTCATGAGGACAAGTTAGAAAGGTGATACAAGGTAAGCATTCTGTAAGATGGATAGCAGGAATACTCATAATTTTTCCTGACTCCAGATCAGGTGTTCAAGGTTCATGCCCGGGCGTGCGCATTTGAAGGAGTGTCAGCGACCGGGATTTTGACTGAATAACCTGAATGGCTCCTGAGATAAACCCTCTATGGATGGGAAGGAGCGAAGCTCCTGACCGGGTTGGAAGGAAAGTCCACAGGCTCCCCAGCCTCGCAATGACATGTCATTGGGCCGAAGGGCTGAAAAGTGAAAGCCCAAGTGCCACTGGTTAAAAAAAAAAAAAAATTGAAGATTGTTATACACAAGGAAGAGACACAGGTTATGAGTATAAATACAGGAAACATAACGGGATTGCACTTTGAAAAAGAAACACCCCTGAAAGATTAGAATCCTACACATATCGTGGCAGCAATATAGACAAAGTTGGAATGGCAGACAGTCATATCGAAACAAAAATACAAAACACAAGATGAAATTTTCACTGCATTAGGAAATATATGGAGATAAAGTGTAATTAAGTCCAATACGAAAATCAGAATCTTCAACTCAGATGTCAACTCAGATGTCAACTCAGATGTCAACTCAGATGTCAACTTTGTCCTTTCGTATATATAGAACCAACCAATGTGGAACTGGTGAAATACACAAGACAAGTGGCAGTGGAAAAAGAGATGAGAAGAAGACGCTGATGATGGATTAGATATACACGTTGAGTACACCTGATGATGATGGATTGGACACACATTGAGGACACCTGCTGATAGTAAGACAAGCCAATACTTATTCTAGAATCCCCAGGGTATAGGAAGCAGAGGTAGACTAAAAAATACATTGAGCTGGAGACAGACATGACGATGGTGAAGAAGAAGACATGGACAGATGTTAAGAATTGGGCGCGCAGGCCCGTCGATCATGAAGAGGGTGATGTAGCGAAAGGTTGTCGTAGTGTGATGATAGTGGTAGAGAAGAAGTAGAATCTCTCTCCAGAAAGTATGAAGTTCCAGTGCCCGAGAAGTACACTGGTATCACAATTGAGTTACAGCTGTGAATACTCTGAGCTGGACAATAGATTTAGGCTTCAGAAGTATACGGTGCCACTTTCGCTATAGTTACCCTATGTGATAATATAATTAAATTAGAAAAAGTAACTCAAAATTTAACAGTTAAAAATTTACCAAGTCAAATGAGTACAATTTCAGAATTTATTATGTACATCTATATATTCTTGTAATGAGAAATGGAAGATGGTAAAATGTATTTTTGATAAAATATCTAGTGCTCTCCACTAAATCTCGACAGCTGTTTTGATCATCTTGCTATCGACAGTCGTTTTAGAAACTGCTCACAGGATTTTTTAGATGGTTATACATAAAACTCATCTGGTATTAGCCACATCTGCTCGAGGTTCCTGAGACACACTTGAATCAATAGACTGTCCTTCAGCCCGCCCTATAATTACGGGGGACTAAGGTGTTGAAGATTGGTTGACCTCTAGGCTTCAGTTAGCAGGATCAACGGTCCTCAAGTCTTTGGTTAAACTCGATCAGGAACGATCATAAACTCGATCAGCAATGATCATACAACTCGATCATAAAACCTGGAACAAAAGGTAATAGGTAGCCATGGCGTTCCAACAAGCTCACCACCCACTGCTGTTCATGAGGCGACCATGTCTTCAATGTTTGTATATAAATTAATGAATCATGGTAGTATGTTACAGAGATAGCATGATAAGATAATGTCTACTGTGCAGAAAATAACAAAATATATAAATAAATCACATGTTATGTTACATGGGTAAGATATAACCTTTGCCTTCCACTTATAGATGCCAAGTTACTTATGTACTTGCTGGTATGTCGTAAGCTTCCAGGCAAGAACTAGCCATGATATATTTGGCTAACCAAGTAATGGTTATGCTTCCTGACAATGCCGGTGGAGGTTATCTCTGGTTAGCGTCATTCCCTTTTTATTATGTCTGATATAATCAAATCGTATATAAAATCCGAAATGAAATGATATTAGTCTTATATATATCTTTAATAAACTTACATACCCTCTTAGGATTAAGGTAGTAGACTACCTTGTAGGGTAAAAAACTCAAATTTTCCTTTCAGAATCAAACAACCATGGGTATAGTGTTAGTATGGACTTAACATTTTTGTCCACATAATGACCTCATTAATTATGCAAATTAGCTATCCAATATGGCCGCCGTAGTGAATAAATTATACACCTTTTTTAAAACATTATAACTATGTTATTTTTACAAGGATCTGACTGAAACTTGGCAAATTGAATTAGTATATATAGCTTGAGGTTTTGACCTAAAATAACAGATATTGACCGAAAGGTTGATTTGTAATGAATTTTCAAAATTTATATTTCTTGAATGTTTGATATTTGTGCCTCATTATATATGCATGATGGTCATAAAACTAAAATTTTGAATTCAATTGTATCCATTTTAGGTCATAATCTGTAAGATTATATGATAACCAACTGTGTTAATTTTCATGTCAATTGAATGTACAGATCCAGAGATATCTTGTTTCAAAGATCACCAATTATGCTAAAAAGGCAATTCCGAGAAAACAAAGAAAAACAGAAAAAGAACTCACAAAATGAAGTTTAATGAGCTCCTGTTGAATAAAGGTCTCCTTCTACTGCAGCTGCAGTGTCTATGAATCCCATTTTCAGTGCTCTCAGGGTCTTTCCATTGCAATGTCCTTACTTGCTGAATAGATCCTGTGCAGCGTTCTCCTGTATGCTTTCTTTGCCATGCGTTGACTTGTGTTCATGTATATCGAAAAATTCTGCAATGCACTGTGGCCTTTCCCAATAGAACGCACAAATGCCACCATTCGCACATTTACTTCTTTGTTTGTGAGTAGCTGAAGATGAAACATCAGAAGTATTGAAATTGGCAGTCCATTCGCCACTGTTTGTGCGCTTGATACTGATTTCATGACAAAAGCCATTCCGAGTCTCTTCGACGATCTCACAGGTCAGTGAGTACTGATAACATTTGTCACATCTAAAGTTAGCGCATAAAAACCCAAACAGTAGTTTTACATCCATAAGGATAAACCCATTTCCTTTGTTGTCATTTTTAGCTTGTTCTTCACTTTCTTGGACCTTTATGACCTTTATTTTCTTTGCTGAGGAGCACAGAGGTTTTATAGCGTCACTATCGACAATAGGTGTCTCATTTTCAGGCAACTGTTTGTTGGTGTACACGCCTCCCAGTCTTTGTCTTATTTCTCATTGTGAACAAAAGAAGCTCTGCTAACTACTATTATACAGAATCAGTATAAAACTAGCAATAAATAGAGTTGATGTTGGTGAAAATGCACTATGCATGTAACAAATGTTGAAATTTACGATCAAAGCTTTCTAGACACACACTTTTGAAAAATTCACAAGAAATCATTGAGTGATTCTCCGTGGAAAAGTTATAAATATCTTTTTCCTGTTGCCTATGTATAATTATAATTTCGCAGTTTTACAATTACGCACCTTCTTGTTGGGTCATTATTCACATGGTAACCAACTATAAACATTGGTTGCTATGCAAATCACTCAAGGGGGCGTGTGTAGAAAAACACTGATTCCTATCAAACCAGAGTATCTCTAAGCTTCTATGAATTATTTTTAGTTCAAGAACATGTTGACGATGATTTAAAGCATGAAAATGAAAATTGTTGGATTTTTATTTTTTTTAAGCTTTTCTGGGTATACTTCTACCTTAATAAGCTCACGGTGAGGCTGTATTGGTTGAAGTTTATCTGCCCTGCATGCAGCGTGAAAAAAGAACTTTTCATGCAGATGCTGTCTTCCAGTTTCTCACTCTGGCTTCTGGATTTGGTGTGTGTGATTTTCAACGAGCCGCTCTGTCCTTATATTTGGGCGTCTCTCCCGTACGAGAAAGCACCGCCTGAAGCCCCATAAGATTTTCGTTTAATCTCTCGGTTTGAGGCGATCTGTGCTTTTTCTGTACTTGTTTTCTCTTCTTTTCACTACACACTTATATCCTTCCTTCCTTCCTAGGTATCCTTTCATTTCCCCCATATGAAGCTTTCATTCTATCCAGGTTTTATTGAAATCCGTTTAGGTATGTAGTTACAATAATTTTTTAAAGATTATTAGCTAACTTTTAGCAGATGTAATGACGATGAAAAATGTTAATTATTTTTAAAACTATATTTGAATAATATCTGATAAGATCTTTCTTTGGGAGACAGACGTCATCATCATCAGTTGACAAACTCTTAATACAAGACCCTTGCCCTGAGCAAGAGACATGCTGAGAAATCTGAAGCTCGCTCGAACATCACCGGAGTTAAATACTGTGTTGTTGTGTTGCTCGTGGTTCGAGTATGGAATGTCAACTTGACCTACGCAGTGGTGTGTAGACATAGATTGAGTGTGTAATATGCGAATGATAGGAAGAGTTCGTGGTGTTGACAAATGTTCTTTTCTCACACTCATGTATGGCTGGAAGTCATCGACACCAACGACTGTGTACCTTTACTACAGTTTAATTGGACGTACACACTCGACAGCACAGATAGTGACAAATCACAGGTTGGCATAATACATCATGGTACAGTGGATAAATGGTCTTGCAATGTTACATGGGCACTCATGTAGAATAATAGTATAATGGACTGTCAATAGCCAAGCACTCAGTATTGCCCATATATATATATATCATCTGAGTTTACTGACAAAGCACGTCAGATTATAAACAATATCCAAGATGACTTCTAGACCTAATCTCGTCTAGTGAAGATTCCTTAACATAATGTCCAGCACAGATTTTTCCATATAATCAAACTGAACCGCTAGCAATGGGTTCTCATGTGTAGCAGTGATCTCTGGACTAATCAAGCGATAATACGGGCATCCCTTTTCTCTTCTTGAAAGTCACTAAATGTTTTTACAAGATGGCTTCTCTCGTGAGCTGTCACTCACGTTTGGATACAGATAATGAATCTGTCTTAAAGTTAGTCGTTCATTAAATGTTTCATTGCTCTGTAGATTCTATCATGATACAATTGACTGCATTCTACAGGATATAGTGCTGCTAGGAATTAGAGTCGTTTTCCATCTAGTTAAATGCATCCTCTCAGATGTACAAGTCATACCTATCGAAAAACGGTGGCTTCGTACGAGAGTTCAAAAGAGTATCTTTTATTACCTGCGTATCAGAAATATGATTCTGCCATTCCTTGGCAATAAGAATAAACACTGGGGTAAAGCATACACGATAGGTCTAGACGACTATCACTTTCCCCATAAATATAGAGATCACTTTTTCCCGGCGACAAGCCGACATAGCAAAACACAGCCCCCATGATCAGGGCGAAGCCAAAACACACCTCTCTAGAAACACATCCGCCGAACAGCCTTTGACCTCTCTAGAGACAAAAGAACATATAGTTCGACTTAGATATGTAAAGATATACAGATATAAGACAGACTCGTCCTACTCAACCAAACAATACACATAAATTCAGGCCATAGATATTCTGAAGCAAGAACAATCTATTACTACCCAAACAAAGAATAAATCGCAGTAAAACTGGATTCATCCGCGGAGTTCGATCGAAAGAGACGACACAACTTTCAAGGGAAGTAACTCAATAATGACTTTTCCTTAAGCACTAAAAGTATCTATTTTGTTTACAAAATATTTGCGAACATAACAAGTATACCAATGTATAATATTGTAAGATATCAAAGACTGCACGTAACAGTCTTACCACACCTCCCGGGAAAAAAAATGGAACATTTTTTTTTTTTTTTGAAATACATCTAGGAGCAACGTACAATAGGCTCACAACGCATGAATAATGCGCAGATGAAAATATCAGGAATAAATATAACGCCTAATATGAGGCTAAGTCGACATATGGAGCGACTGGTGAGAATGTGTCTCATAAACAGAGAAATTATTTCTCTACAATTATATTTTTCCAGGAAGGTGTCATCAAAGTATAATACAATTCTGGCAATTACACGATGCCTAAAAAATTCATACCATAGTTTCGTATTAGATATCTTACATTTATGATTTATGAAGAAAAATCATCAAAGCACAGCGGTGAATAAACATCAATGAACCGCTATGTAGTGATACAATCATTATATTATTAAATTACAAATGTGTATCTATTATGATATAGAAAAGGAACTACTATAGAACTAGACATATCAAGAATTCTAAGCCCTAATAGTTATGTGGAATCATGTGGGCATCTTGACAGAATGTCTGCCATCACATTATCTGATCCACGAATAGCTCGCACAGAGAAATGAAAAGGTTGAAGAGCAATTGCATATAGAGTAGACCTCGAGCTCTTCAAATTCTTACTCTGTATAGCAGTAAGAGCTTTTTGGTCGGTTTCTACTATGAAATGTGCGCCTAGAAGGAATCTCTGTAGTTTGAGGATCGACCAAACCATAGCTAATAGCTCACGGTCTAAAACCGAATAATTCCTTTCTGCCGCATTAAGTTTTCTGGAAATATACATTACAGGATGCAGAGTTCCAGAGTACTCTTGCATTAGTGCCGCTCCAATCCCAGTGGATGAAGCGTCACTACGAAGAACGAATGTCTTATCTTTAGTAGGTAGCACTAAAATAGGTGGTGTTGAAAACAATGTTTTAATCTTATCCAGAGAGCATTGGCATTCCTGAGACCAGTGGACCATATTAGGCGAACCTTTCTTTAGAAGTGTCGAAAGAGGTGCCATGATAGAGGATAGATTCTGAATGAATCTGCCATAAAATTGAATAAGACCTAACAGACTTCTCACCTGTTTTTTAGTCTTAGGGATCGAGATGTTAAGTATCTTACTAGTATTATGGTCCTCTGTCTTTAGGAAACCATGACCAACTCGGTGGCCTAGGAAAGAAATTTCGCTAAAACCAATATAGGCTTTAGAGGGTTTCGCTGTCAGGTTGTGCTCGCGCAAAGTAGACAGCAATTCATCTAACCCTGAATAGTGATCTTCCCAAGTATCGCTGAAAAGACAGATGTCGTCTAGATATGCAATGACATCTGACCGATAAGATAGGATTCGGCGCATCATGCGTACGAATGTAGCTGGTGCGTTCATAAGACCGAAAGGCATAAAATTCCATTGGAACAAACCTCTAGGTGTTGAAAAAGCCGTGAGAGGTTTGGCGCGTTCAGATAAAGGAACTTGCCAATATCCTTTAGACAAATCAAGTTTAGTGAAAAAATGAGATTTGGAGAGTCGAGTAAGTAGCTCTTCCAGTAAAGGCACAGGTTCGGCATCGAACTTCGTTACTTGATTCAATTTTCGATAGTCAACGCAAAGACGTATGTTATTGTCTTTTTTACGAACAATAACCATCGGCGAAGAATATGCAGAGGTGGATGGTTCGATTATTTTCAAATCTATCATCTCATCCAACACTTTCTCGACCTGTGCTTGAAAATGTATAGGTATAGGATAAGGTCTAACCCTAATAGGAGTATGGTCAGTTAGAACAATGTCATGTTCAATGACATGCGTTTGTCCAGGGATGTCAGTGAGTACATCCTGAAATGTTTGCAACATAGTTGAAACTTGTCGCTGTTCTCCTAGAGACAAATCAGGAGAGACAGTAACGTTCTTCCATGATTCACTAGAATGAAGTGGGATCATTGGAAGAGGAAGATTTACATCTGAAAAACTTGTTTCCTCATCCTGTATCACGGACAGTGATGAGTAATGACCATGTTGTACTGGAGAATTGTCCGTTGCTTGGAAAATGGGTTGCAAATAATCCGGACGTTCATGGAATTCAGTAAGCATATTGATGTGGAAGGTTTTATGCTTCCCATCAATATTGACAATATAGTCGACATCGGAAATTTTCGATATTATATCGTACGGACCTTTCCAAGAAATAAGTAATCTGTTTTCCCTACAAGGTAGTAATACAAATGCTTTGTCACCAGGACAAAGTTGTCGTAAGCATCTCTTCTTATTGGCAAATTGCCTTGCCTTCTGTTTCGCAAATTCAGAAGAAGAAGTTGCTAATTTGCATGCTTCGATAATCTTTTGTCTCAACGCGATGACATATTCGTAGGATGACTTTGTGTCATCGTCAATATTGTCAGCTGTTATGAGATCATGAAGCAGCGACATAGGACTACGCGGGCGCGCGCCAAAGACGAGTTCAAAGGGAGAAAATCCTGTATGTTCATTGGGTACCTCTCTGTAAGCGAAGAGGGCCGCAGGTAAAACTCTGTCCCAGTCTTGAGGATGATCCTCAGTTATCTTCCCTAGTAAGTTTTTAAGTGTTCTATTAAGGCGTTCGACCATACCATTAGACATTGGATGGTAGATACTACTTAAAGATCTATCTATCTGCAGAGTAGACATTACTTGAGACATGGTATCTGATATTAGTTGGGTGCCATGGTCTGACAATATCTCTCCGGGGAACCCCAGACGAGAAAATATAAGCCAAAGAGCATCTGCAATATCAGCAGTAGTAATGCTCTTCAGAGGAATAGCCTCTGGCCAACGTGTGCACATATCAACACACGTCAAGATAAACTGATGTCCTCTGACAGACTTGATCTTAAATGGACCAATAATGTCTATGGCCATTTTTTGAAACGGCCGAATAGGAATGTCCGCCGCCTGAATGGGTGCAGCATGCCGTGGACCTTTGGATTTAACTTCCTGACATACTTTACAAGATCGACAATAAATCCGTATGTCCTTGTTTACCAATGGCCAAAAGAAAGCCGCAAGGACTCTTGACTTAGTACGGGAAAAACCCATGTGTCCAGCACACTGAGAGTCGTGAGCGTGCTGCAAAATTTTAACTCTCAAATTCTTGGGAACCAGGATTTGAGAATGACTTGACGTAATGGAGTCTTGAACCATACGTACAAGTACGCCATTCTTCTTTGTAATCCACGATTTACGACTTGTGTCTTTATTCGGATCACCTTTAGTTGCAAGAATGAAGAATTTCTTCAGAGTGGGATCATCTTCTTGCTGTTTTATAAACGAGTCACGAGAAATTACCAAGGGATCACCTTGGTTATGCACTTCATTATCTTCAGTAGATGAAGTTTGAGGCATATTAAGAGCCTGCGCTCTAGTGACTACAGCGTTAGCAATCTGCATGTTTTGCCTTTCCCACGCGGAAATTTGTTGCGGAGTGCATTCTTTGACTCCATGAATGCGACCGATGATGAGGTCAGCGATCGGATTCGGAAGAAGACATGCGTGTACATCTCCTGTAAAGAAAGGAGTAGCAATCCTAATGATAGCAGTAGAGTATTTCTCTAATGTGCCGCCAAATGTTACACATTTGACTACTTGTCCAGTGGCACGGGAAGGATCTACGAGTGACTGCCTAACACCAATTGTGGTGCATCCAGAATCAAATAGCACAGAGACTGGATTGTTATTTACTAAACCCTTATGTAAGACAAGAGAACCTCTTCCATCATGCGCGACTGATGCAGGAAGAGCAGGAAGAGGATGGCCACAGCTTAAAGTAGACACTGTGGTTGGCTCAAATAATGTTTTGCATTGGGGGCACTGAGATGCTCTCCCAAAATCAAAAGCGGCACATGCCATATTACTAGCATCATTATTATCTTTACTCTGTTTATAGGCTTCATGGGACTCTTGTTGTGCAGAGTTTGCCTGAAAATGTGGTTTATGTCTTTTGTTTTGAGATCTACCTCGGTTATTATCACCTCTGTAGTTATTGTTACCTCTATTGTAACCCCTATTTGGGTTTGAGTCATAGTTCCCTTGGTTACCATTATCATATTCATTATAATGAGTATCTCTGTAATTATGATCTTGTTGACTCCAAGACGGATAACCCGGATAGTTTCTATAATTACTTCCTCTACGGAAATTCCTATAATTATGACCACCCCTGTGTCGAGAGCTATCAGCTCGTCTCCAGTTCTTTAAAGAAGAACCCTGAAATGATTGGTTACCTTGGTTTTGATAACTATTATGGTTACCTTTTTTATCAAATCTGTTTTGAGGTCCCTGAAATCTGTGTGAATGATTGGGATTGTATGGTGTTGCTGAAGCAACTGGCATACTCTCCTTAATCTTAGTGTTGCCAAAAGTCACGTCGGGGTGTGCAGTGACATATTGGGAACAATATTCTTCCATTTCCTTTAGAGATTTGGGTTTACGCTCATGTATAAATTCCAGGAATGGTTTGTTAACACATGACATAGTCTTATCTCTGAGCAACAAATCCATAAGTCCTTCATACGTTTTTTCTGTTTTGGAAAGCTCAATCCAACGATCAACTGTGAGACGTGCCTTTGCAGTGAATTCTGAGAATTCTACACCTGTCTCAGGCACCATCGTCTTAAATAAAAGGCGATAGCCTTCCTCACTTAGCTGGTATTTCTTTATCAAAGCCGCCCTAATGACATCATAATTATCCTTATCTGCTTCTCCTACAAGGCATAATCTAGTCAAAGATTCACCTTTCAAGTTTTCTGCTAATTGATTAGCGTATTGTGATTTATCCACATTATGTGTACGACAAGAACGTTCAAATCTATCCAGCCAGAATGTAATATCGTCACTGGACTGATTGAACGGTGGAACCTTAACCTTGTAAGTAGAAGGTTTACCATTACCACTAGATGCCTGATTAACATTACTCATACTTGTCAATCTCAATTTCTCTAACTCAAATTCATGTTCTCTTATTGCTTTTTTTTCTTCAGCTTCTCTGTCTAATCTTTTTTGTTCAGCATCCCTGTCTAATCTTTTTTGTTCAGCTTCCCTGTCTAATCTTTTTTGTTCAGCTTCCCTGTCTAATCTTTTGTTCAGCATCACTGTCTAATCTTTTTTGTTCAGCATCACTGTCTAATCTTTTTTGTTCAGCAGCAGCTTCTCTTTCTAATTTTTTTTGTTCAGCTTCAAATCTCCTTTGCTCCACCTGCATCTGCAATTTCTTTTGTTCAGCAGCAGCCTCAGCTTCTCTTTCTAATCTTTTCTCTTCAGCCATAGCTTTTCTCTCTTCTGCAGCAGCTTTTCTCTCTTCTGCAGCTAATGCTTTGTCATATTGAGCAACTGCCCATTCTTCTAATTGTTGACCAGTTTTATCAAGGGATTTCCCTTGTGTAATGAAGTATTCTAATGTAGACATGATGTCTAACAATAATACTAATCACTTGAAACAATAATAATACCACAAGTTCTTAATGACTTGATTAATCATATACTATCCCAATATCTGTGGGTCACAAGCCTTAATAAGGTCTTGTATAACAGTAATAATAATCAAGTACTGGTTTATACCATAATCCAAGTGCAGTGCACAGGCAATAGTGTCTTATGAAATATACCTATATAAAACATATGTCAACCAACAGAATACATAAAGTACAAATAGGACTGACAATACGAAAACGTTTGCAGAAATCAAATAAATCAAATAGGGAAATCAATGAAAATAATCACTGAATCTGCAAGGGATAACAACACAAATGACGTCACAGTATATGAATATAAATTGTGAATAGAACTGAAAGATAGAAAAGGGTAGACCAACAAATTACAAACAAATCCAAACAAAACTAAAGAACAAAGAAATATTACAAAAATAACAATAATTACAGTCTTCACAGCTAACACAAATAGCAACTAGTTGTTGCAAGCAAATTTCCAATTAAGGAAATTGCACCTAAAGAAAACGCCCACAACGGACCCTCTATGACGTGGGATATTCTGTTGTGAGGACTCCGCCCAACCTTAAACACAACCCGCTGACATATAAACTAACATACTGTACAAATAAATAACATGTAAACATAAATATCCACCAGTTGATAAGATCTTTCTTTGGGAGACAGACGTCATCATCATCAGTTGATAAACTCTTAATACAAGACCCTTGCCCTGAGCAAGAGACATGCTGAGAAATCTGAAGCTCGCTCGAACATCACCGGAGTTAAATACTGTGTTGTTGTGTTGCTCGTGGTTCGAGTATGGAATGTCAACTTGACCTACGCAGTGGTGTGTAGACATAGATTGAGTGTGTAATATGCGAATGATAGGAAGAGTTCGTGGTGTTGACAAATGTTCTTTTCTCACACTCATGTATGGCTGGAAGTCATCGACACCAACGACTGTGTACCTTTACTACAGTTTAATTGGACGTACACACTCGACAGCACAGATAGTGACAAATCACAGGTTGGCATAATACATCATGGTACAGTGGATAAATGGTCTTGCAATGTTACATGGGCACTCATGTAGAATAATAGTATAATGGACTGTCAATAGCCAAGCACTCAGTATTGCCCATATATATATCATCTGAGTTTACTGACAAAGCACGTCAGATTATAAACAATATCCAAGATGACTTCTAGACCTAATCTCGTCTAGTGAAGATTCCTTAACATAATGTCCAGCACAGATTTTTCCATATAATCAAATTGAACCGCTAGCAATGGGTTCTCATGTGTAGCAGTGATCTCTGGACTAATCAAGCGATAATACGGGCATCCCTTTTCTCTTCTTGAAAGTCACTAAATGTTTTTACAAGATGGCTTCTCTCGTGAGCTGTCACTCACGTTTGGATACAGATAATGAATCTGTCTTAAAGTTAGTCGTTCATTAAATGTTTCAGTGCTCTGTAGATTCTATCATGATACAATTGACTGCATTCTACAGGATATAGTGCTGCTAGGAATCAGAGTCGTTTTCCATCTAGTTAAATGCATCCTCTCAGATGTACAAGTCATACCTATCGAAAAACGGTGGCTTCGTACGAGAGTTCAAAAGAGTATCTTTTATTACCTGCGTATCAGAAATATGATTCTGCCATTCCTTAGCAATAAGAATAAACACTGGGGTAAAGCATACACGATAGGTCTAGACGACTATCACTTTCCCCATAAATATAGAGATCACTTTTTCCCGGCGACAAGCCGACATAGCAAAACACAGCCCCCATGATCAGGGCGAAGCCAAAACACACCTCTCTAGAAACACATCCGCCGAACAGCCTTTGACCTCTCTAGAGACAAAAGAACATATAGTTCGACTTAGATATGTAAAGATATACAGATATAAGACAGACTCGTCCTACTCAACCAAACAATACACATAAATTCAGGCCATAGATATTCTGAAGCAAGAACAATCTATTACTACCCAAACAAAGAATAAATCGCAGTAAAACTGGATTCATCCGCGGAGTTCGATCGAAAGAGCGACACAACTTTCAAGGGAAGTAACTCAATAATGACTTTTCCTTAAGCACTAAAAGTATCTATTTTGTTTACAAAATATTTGCGAACATAACAAGTATACCAATGTATAATATTGTAAGATATCAAAGACTGCTCGTAACAATATCCTTTTGGATATCATTTATAGTCTATCTCCTTTGGTGAATTATTATACGAGGGACGGTCAAAAAGTAATGCCTCGTAATTTTTAATTTCATTCAATAGGCAAGAAAACAGATAAAATTCACATTGAAATGTAGCCCCAAGTCTGAACTTCAAAAATTTATTTCTCAATGTAGTCTCCGTTATTTGTTACAGTTTTTGTCCATCTTCTCACAAGGGCATGTATCCCCGCACGGTAAAAATGTGTGTCCTTTTTCCTAAACCACTGGCGTACGGCGCGTTTAAGGGTCTCGGTGTCCTCAAAGTGATGTCCGCGAAGATCTTCTTTCAGTGGTCCAAACAGATGGAAGTCAGAAAGTGCAAGATCGGGACTGTAAGGGGGATGTGGTAATAATGTCCAGCCAAATTCTGCAATCGCATCAATGGTGCATTTAGCGGTGTGTGGCGTGGCATTATCGTGCAACAGTAGTGCGGTTCTCTGATCTTTTAATGGGTAAAGTCGCCGAAGACGACCTCTAAGCTTCTTCAAAGTTTCAATGTAACGGTCTGCATTCACCGTGTTTCCCTGTTCCAAGAAGTCGAGAAGAATCACACCCTTCTCATCCCAAAAAACGGAGGCCATAACTTTCCCTACAGATGGTGAACTTTTGAACTTCTTTCTTGTCGGCGATGTTGTCTGTCTGTCAACATTCTGGGTACCCACCGTGCACAAACTTTTGAATAACCCAGGTCTTTAATGATGTTCTGGACACTGCCTTCACTAGTGGACAACATGGAAGAAAGTTCATCCAGTGTTACCCGACGGTCACCACGAATGATGCCATCAACTCGATGAATGTTGTGTGGAGTCACTGCGGTAGACGGACGGCCAGTCCGCTTTGCGTCAGCCATTGAGGATTGACCTACTTCAGCTTCGTCACAACGATGTACCCAACGTCGGACAGTGCTAACATCCACTGTTGAATCTCCATAAACATTCTTCAAACGTTCGTGGATGCGAATTGGGGTCTCGCCTTCAGCATTGAGGAATTCTATGACATAACGTTGTTTCAACCGAACGTCTTTGTCAGCCATTTTTAAACTGTTACAGTGGTGCCACCTGTTACTGAAACAGGTTGGTAATGCTATACAGTGCAGAAGAGTGTTTGAGGAATCCTGCTAAATTTACAAATTGCTCACCGATGCGATGCAGTATTTACATACATAAAAAAATAGAAGGCATTACTTTTTTACCTTCCCTCGTAGTTTTAATAACTTTCATCCAGGCTTGCTCTTGTAGCTTTTAAATTTTCGTTCCTGTTAATGCAAACTTTTAAAGTCGGCCATTCCTATATTCGCTATTTCCTCTTCAATACCGTTCCTGTGGTGTGGTGTGCGTGGTGTGTGTGTGTGGGTGGGTGTGTGTGTGGGTGGGTGGGTTGGGATGGTGGGTGGGTGTGTGTGTGTGTGTCGCGTCGCGTCGCGTTACACATCCTTTCACAAACAAAGCAAGAGGTACCAAATCTCGCTACAGGTGAAGATGAAGACATGGAAAGATGTTGCGCTGCTGGCAAGGGAAATGAAAAGACCTGACATAATTTGTTTATGCCCCTTGGAGAGTTAGTGTGAAACTGATGACGACAATAATTTAATTTTACGTTAAAAATCTCCACGATAATACAGCTAATAACACTTAAAGCCACGCGCACTAGTAATGATGATGATCTCACCTCTGTATTTGGATAGAGCATCCAGCACATATTTCCCAAGGGTAGACATTTTCCGGGCACTCAGCAATTTCCACCCTCCAGCCGTTATTTCAGAACCTTGACTCAAGCCTCTGTGAAATGTTAATAGACATACATTGTTACACTTCATCTGGCTACGTATCTTGACACTTGACTCATACATGGTATCAAGACCTAAACAGGTTAAAACAACAAATTCAGCCACATAAATGGTGTTCACTGGACCATGACAACAACAGCTCCATCAATTAGGCTTTGTCCACCAACTTGACCTTCTATTCCGTAGCGCATTGTTTCTCAACCTTTGTGACCGTGTGCCCCTGGAGAATCAGCCAAGTCTTCAGGTATCTCTAAAATTGTTATAGACATAGAAAGCTAAGAAAGGGGTGCTTTGGCTTTTTTAATGCTTTAAATATTATATTGGAGGCCAAAAATAATCACTGTTCTGAAAACGTTCAATATTTTAAAAATGTGAATATTATTACCACAAATTAAAAAAGAAAAAAGAAAATAGGCAAACAAAAAAAACACCTCGTTCCCCTGTCATAAAAACGACCACTCAGAGCGGTGCTGGGAATTCCCCCCCCCCCCCCCCCCCCCCCCCCCCCCCCGCCCCCCCCCCCCCCCCCCCCCCCCCCCCCCCCCCCCCGCCCCCCCCCCCCCCCCCCCCCCCCCCCCCCTCCTTGATGCGACTGTACAGTGGCAATGCTAGCAAATAATTGAACCAGGGCCCACGTTACTGCAGACTCAGCTGAATTCCCTACCATCCCAGCTGCGTACAGATTTCAGCGGAGAGATAATACGCTCTGCAACTTCGCTGCCGCATCCGAATTTTTAGCCGGAAGTACAAACTTCTGCTATTCCATTCTCTCCACATAACATTAGAAATAAGAATGTCGTAAAGGCACACAATCTAAATGTTCCACAACTGGCTGATTAATATTGTCCTCAACTATAAAAATCCACCATTTTTTATCCAATCGCTGAGGTAACCACTGGTACGCGTATCACGTGGGGTTCTACCAGACGTACGTTATCTCCCCGGTTGAGGACCATGGCTATAACCAAAACCAGGTGCAGGATGAATTGAACATACTTGATGAGAGCAAGTGAGTCAAGATAAAGATTATGAAAATTAATGCAGTCCAGGAGAAACATACCTTCAATAAATACTTACTTAGTCGTTCCCCTTCTACCATGAGGTGTAGAGGTTTGGAAGAGAAAGCGCCAGACTATCCTATCGGATGTCTTCCTCCTGGCTTGGTTCCATTCTAGTCGTTGGTCCTTCAAAGATTGTCTAATGTTGTCCTTCCAGCGGACTCTGGGTCGTCCTGGGGGTCTAGATCACTTGGCTCTTTGTTTCCCATGCTTGTCGTGGTAGCCGATGTTCTCCCATTCTGCAGACATGGCCAAACCATCTTAGTTGAGACTGTTCTACTTGGGTCTGCAGGGGGCGAGATTTTAGGCCTTGACGTATCGTCTGGTTGCGAACCATGTCTCTTCTTGTTACTTCAACCACCTTCCTCAGATACCTCATTTCTGAGGTTTGGATCTGGCTTTTGTGGGTTGTAGTCATTGCCCATGACTCGCATCCATATGTCAAGACTGGGACATAGGTGGAGCGGTATACAGCCATCTTCGTTTTCTTACCAACCTCTCTCTTGCTGAGGAATCCTCGATTTATGGCCTGAAAAAGTCTCCCAGCTGCTGCTTTTCGAGTGGCCAACTCTTCTTTGATGCCTCCCTTTCGGTCTATAATAGCTCCGAGATATTTAAAGTGGTCAACCTGCTCCAGGACCTGTTCTCCCTGCTTAATCTGATGTCTTCTTTCTTCTCGTGATATCACCATGGATTTTGTTTTAGAGCTGCTTATGACCATCCCTCTCTTCTCCAGCTCTTCCTTCCAGACTTGCAGGTTGGATTACAGATGGGCCTCTAATTTAGCAATCAGGGCAACATCATCAGCAAATGCCAGCTCTGAAATACAGACCTGTTTCATCTTCCAGTACCCCACAGAATATTTTCTTGTTCTCTCCTTACATGCCTTGATGACATCGTCCATGAGGAGTATGAAAAAATAAGGTGACAGGATATCATTTTGTCTTACACCAGTGGTGGTCCTGAACTCTTCTGACTGATGGTTTGCTGTCCTCACATAATTTCTGCAAGACTTGTAGAAGCTCTGTATAGCATGAATCAGAGGTGCTGCAATGTTCTTCCTTGCCAAACATTGTCGATTGTCACCCTTGTTGAAAATTGGTATTATGATGGCAATCTCCCAATCCTTTGGTATTGTCTTGTTGCACCACGCTGCCTGTAGGAACCTTATAGGTAAATAGGAGTAATAGGTCGCCTGATGCTCCCATGTACGTAACCATTTCTGGTGTTATACTATCATGCCCTGCTAGCCCATCTTGATTTTCTCCAGTGCTGCCTTCAGTTCTTCCATCTTTTGTCATCTTCACCATCATTGGTTTTCTCTTCTGTGCTAGTGGTTATCATTTCTGATGCTTCACCATGCTCACCATCCAGGAGTTCTGAGAAATATTCTTTCCATCTTTCCATTACTTCCTTCGGGGCTGTAAGCAATTTGCCTTGCTTGTCCTTTATAAATTTGAGAGGGCATTGTTTTTTCCTTCCTCACGTTCTTTAGAGTCTTGTAGAACAATTTCCGGTTTTCTTGCGCATCTTTTTCTGAGTTTCACATATTCTCTATATTTCTCCATTTGTCCTGTTGTGTTTTTAGCTCCAAAGTATTGTTTCCATGCCATTTTCTTCTTTCTTATTTTCTCTTTGACTTCCTCTGTCCATCAAGGTGTCCTCTTTTTCTTGTTCCCAAGTCGGACTTCACCACATGCTTCTGCAGCAACTGTCTTTATGATGTCCTTGAATTTGGGCCAGAGGGTTTCCAAGTCATCAGGTTGTTCTTCTGTGTTGTTCACCGTGCAGCAATAAGCATCTGATATCTGGTCTTAATTTCTGGCTCTCTCAGCTTGTAGGTCTTAATGCTCATTTCTCCCGTTCGTTTACTTAGTTTCTTGCGTGATGTTGGGCAGTTCCTAGGCTGAGCAACTCTTTCAGTTGTTCTTTTGATTGTAAGCAGGTAGTGATCACTTCCAATTTCTGGCCCCCTCCAGACTCTAGCATCCCGGACATATTTGAATGAGCTCCTCCTAACAATGGTAGGGTCGATCACTGACTTCTCATTCTTTGTTGGTTCACGTCTAGTGTATGCATGTATGCGCTTATGGGGGAACTTTATGTTTGTAATGATCAGATTCTGCTCACTGCAGAATCTAAGGAGTCGCTTTCCACTGTCATTGAGAGTATCCTCTCCATATCTTCCGATAACTCCACCCCATCTAGCATGGTCATTTCCAACTATGGCATTGAAATCTCCGAGCATGATAATTTCATCAAGGCAGCCATCCACTGTCCTTTGAAGCAGCTCGAAGAATTCCTCCTTGACCTCTGCTCTCTCATCCTCATTTGGCCCATACACTATGACTGTAGTAAAGTAAATCTGTGTGACACCCCGCTTAAATTTCCCCGCTTGAAAATTAACTAACGTACTCCTAAAATCTATTAATAACTACCGCATTTGAAATTTGTCTCAAGGCCGCCGTAAAATCAACCGCCAACAATTTGACTAAAGAATTTGAATTTTTCTACTACACCAAGTTAAAAAGGTTACTACCCCTGTTACGTTGGGATAAATTAGAGGATCATGCATGGATACACGAATGATAGCAGGTGTTCATTCAGGACAAATATTGTCAGTACACATAACAAAGCCGGTAGGTGAACAGGTCCACGGGAAAAACATGGTTGACATTTAATAAACAAAGTCACTTCACAATGGTCCATCAAACATCAAAAGTACATGGCAATGGATAAGCGTAGTAGATTATCTCTGGTCCGTCAATAAGGTTCAAACGTTAGGCATCTTTAAGTGGCAATAATATAATAATAATACAATCCTCTCATCTCCACTCAATTCTGGCCGTTGTACTAAAGGTTCGGTAATCCACGAAAACCAAAGTAATGCGGCAGAAGCAATCAGTGCAAACAAATATTAGTTGCCTCATATCTCAAAGTTACGTTTAGTAAATTAGGGTATGAACTTCTAGATAAGTTTATGAACCATCTTGCACATAACGTGGCAGCTCCGAGAATCAACAATGCCACAATATATATTTATAAATCACGCTCCATTATCCCGGAGCCTCGAAAAATTACATCTCTCTCGGACGCAAACACAAAGACGTAAGCCCAATTAATTTACACACTGAACCCCACGACATGTGACCGAAACGTCACTAGTTGACCGTCGCTCATCAAGGGTGAACGCCTCGTGCAAACCGTAGTTTGCCTACAGGCGAACACAATTCCTCACATAAAAATGGAAATGTGCTAGCGTGTAGTAGCATGCCTTACTATTTTGACTGCACCCCAAATCTATCCTTAACATATCACCCCCTTCGCGGTGTTTTTTCCAATTCAAATATTTCCTATGCGGAAATAGCGGCCAAAATTGATTATATCACAAATATTGGGCCACATCGAAATTAATCTAGTCGCAGTCAGTCTGCATAATGTAACTTATCATTAAATAACATGCTAGATGAATTTGTCATCAGTCATAAACTGTCATATGTCCATAAGTAAATGTCATATACAGTCGATATTCCAATGATGCAACAACAACAAAAAAATACATAAATGTATGATCAATGTGAGTTTACAATAACCATATAAAAAATAGCATGCATATATGAAAATGGTATGAGATATATAAAATAAATAAAACAAAAAATCGAAATCAAAAATTCAAAAATGCATGAATTATAATTTTGAAAAAATAATTTAGAAGGTTATATCTCCACGTAACAATGCTGTCAAAAATCCTAAATTAAGCTTAAATGTAATTTAAACATGACATGAATCAAATAAGATATGAAGCAATGCGATATGACATTAATGTAACTAAAGTACATGAATATCTCACAAAAAGAGAAAGAAGAGAGGAAAAAAAATAGTACAAGAACGCAAGGATAACTAATTAACACAATTATTACATTACTTAATTATTCTGCTCTAAGTACCTTTGTACGTTGTGGCAAGACAAGTAATGTCCAAAACAAATTTGCAATAATACAATCATACTCCAAACTATCCGTGTTAGGAGTAGATTTCTGGTACGGTATTAATATAGCAATCTTAATTAATGTGAATGTGCATTCCAGAATAATAACATGATGTCGTAGTTGGAAATTGTTCATGTCTGCAAGTAGTATAATACTGTTTATTGTACCACTAGTTAAAGTGAATAATGATTATCTCAAAGTCATGTAAATCACAAATGTTAATATGAATGGTTTGGAAATCAACTTAGTGTTCATGTATTCACCGTTCTTTGTCATAGTGACTAGTAGTGGATAAACACCATGGCTTCACACATGTATAATATAAAGTCAATTAACTAAATCAATATGAATCTTCAAGTTCGAGCTGTGGGCATCTCGATAAAGCATCTGCGACCACATTTGCAGAACCTGGTATTGCCTCGATTTCATACTGAAAAGGTTGAAGCAGGATGGCGAAACGGGCTAGCTTTGGATTCTTGTGATTCGCCTTCTTCAATGAGGAAAGGGATTTCTGGTATGATTGTATGATGAAAGGGGCGCCCAACAAATACCGCTCCAGCTTGACTACCGCCCAGATAACAGCCAGCAACTCTCTTTCTATCACTGGGTACTTTCTTTCTGCATCATTGAGCTTTCTGGATATGTAGATGGTTGGATGTAATCTTCCCTCGAACTCTTGCATCAGTGATGCGCCGATACCTTTTGAACTAGCATCTGTGCGGAGATAACACTGTCTAACAAAAAAAAATTTTTTTTTTCTTTCTCTAACATTTCTATGTTTTTCTGGTCAATTTTAATGCGCTGTTTTTAAATCTGCAAACCGTTTTTCTCTATCAGGTCGGGATCTCTACAAATACGCAATTGAAGTTTTTTAACAACGCATATAGTATTACAACATCATTCGTACAAGAAGTGTAACAGTTATCTAGCTTGAATTTCTTCGCAGTCGACTTTCGTCGGTGAATGGCATGTGGTACATGGCGATGAAGCATCCAACAATAATCGGCAAGCATGGTCACACTCCACCGTCCTTGATAACGTGACTCCATTACGGCGATATCTTGATGGAATCGTTCTCCATGTTCATCGCTGACTTCGCCAAGGTTGTCAGGGAAAAAGTCAAGATGCGAATCGAGCAAATGGATTTTGAGGGACATGTTACAGACCATAATTCTGTATGCATCTATGCACTGCTTAACAATATGCACATAGTTGACAGATTTGTGATTTCCCAGAAAGTTATCGACGATCGATTTGAATGCCATCCATGCGCGAAGTTCACTACCATGTAACAAGTTCTCGAACTGTTTGTCTGCAATAACTTTCTTAACCTGAGGTCCTACAAAGATACCTACCTTTATCTTTGCATCGCTAACTTGCGGAAACTTTTCTCGAAGATAAGTGAAAGTTTTGCTTGTTTTATCTAAAGCTTTTACGAAATTCTTCATGAGCCCCAACTTTATATGTAACTGTGGTAAAAATGATGCTGTCTGTGTTAACTAATGGCTCGTGTTTTACATTTTTATGCCCGAGCTGCATACGATCCCTGATAGGCCACACCTTTCTTGCATGATGTTCCTGTCTGTTGCGGCTGCCCCATTCACATAGGAAGCATCACAATTTAGTATACCCAGTCTGCATGTCTGTGAGAATTGCAATGACCTTTAGGTCTCCACAAATCCGCCATTGGTAGTCATTGTACTTTATTTTTGCCAAAAGTATAGCCATATTGTCATAAGTTTCTTTCATATGAACAGAGTAGGCGACTGGAATTGATGAAAATAAATTTCCGTTATGCAATAACACGGCTTTTAGACTAGTCTTGGAAGAGTCGATGAAAAGTCGACATTCGTTGACTATGTGCTCATGACCGAGGTGCACCATTAGACCGTTTACATCTTTGCAATAGCAAATGTCATCATCCATCTCAAAGTATTGAACAAGTTCTCTGTGTCTATGACGAAATTTAGATATCGGAGTATTGGGCGCTAAAAGATTCCATTCTTTGAGTCGCGAACCGAGTAATTTCGCTTGTAATTTTGGTAAGAGCGAGATCACGTATTAGATCTGAAAGTTCTGAATGGTTAATTAAGTGAACACCATCATTCACCGGTATATAATCCGAGTCAGAATTAGTTTCTAAAGCTGGTAAACTATCACTTTCTGATGGTTCATTCACGTCCAATGGATATATTGTTCTGGTGGAACTGGGATCGGACACGTGATTTGATCATGAGGCACTGGTTTCGAAACCGATTCAATATTTGGATAAACCACAGAACTTTCTAATTTTAAAAGTGAAACCATGGATATATGTCAAACAGAAGTAACAATCAGTAGCGTGATTTGTCGGTTCACGCCATATTACTGGCACTCCAAAAGGCATCGACTTATGCTTCGGCGATTTTCGTAACCAACCTGCCAATGTATTTGAACAAGTCGAACAAACTGCATTTGGCTTCCAAGATTTATTTGCATCATCAACTTTCGAATCGAAATAAAGTTCATATGCTTTCTTTAGTAATGGTGTAAAGTTTTTCTGGTGAACACGATCAGTAAAATATCCGCACACGTAACAGAACAGATTAGCCGAATTTCTACAACTTCTAGAAGCCATATTTCGCTCAGAATTATTTCAAAATACAGTAACTATTTGAAAAATAGCGTAACATATGTCATGCATCTTTTAGCAGTATAAAAAGTAGAATTATTTTGCATTTTATTAAATTTTAATAAGTTATATAGTAAAAATGAAACGGAGCAAATAACGGTTTCCCAAAAATATATTTTTTCACAAATATCTTAAGAACCCGACGTGATAGAGATAAACGGATTTCAGATTTGAAATCAGCGCAAGAAACTGACCTAAGAACACTTATTCTTATATAAGAAAGAAAAATGTTGTTTGTCAGTGTAATAAGTCAGATTTGTATCTGGTAACCTCAAAATTGGTGGCACAGAAAAAATATTTTGAACATAATTTAACGCAGCCTGGCACTCTGGTGTCCAGTGCACTTGGTTCGGTAAGCCTTTTTTAAGCAAGGCAGAGAGGTCTGCAGTGATTGAAGACAAGTTTGGTATAAATTTACTATAATACTGAATCAAGCCGAGAAGACTACGAACTTGCTTCTTAGTAGTGGGCACAGATAATTTTAGGATTTTGGAAACATTCTGTGGCACGGTCTGAAGACAACCGTGACCCACCTTATGTCCCAAGAATGAAATTTCCTCAAAAGCAATAAAGATCTTTGAGGGCTTGGCTGTTAGGTGATGGAGACGTAAAGTGTCCAGAAGAGAATGTAAACCTAAGAAGTGTTCCTCCCAAGTGGAACTGAATAGACAGATGTCGTCTATATACGTGATTATATCGGACCGATGAGAGAGAATTTTTCTCATCATCCGGACAAACGTTGCCGGGGCGTTCATAAGTCCGAAAGGCATTACGTTCCACTGATAAAGACCCTGCTGTGTAGCAAAGGCAGTGAGCGGTTTAGCTGTGTCAGTCAAGGGATTTTGCCAGTATCCCTTGGTAAGGTCAATTTTAGTAAAGAAACGAGACTTGGCGAGACGAGACAAAAGATTTTCAAGTAGGGGTAAGGGTTTAGCATCGAAGACTGTGATGTTATTCAGCTTCCGGTAATCTACACACAATCTGATATTTTTGTCTTTCTTACGAACGATGACCATAGGTGATGAGTAAGGGGCATTGGAAGGTTCTATAATTCCTAAATTAAGCATTTGTTTTAATTCTTCTTCCACCTGGTGCTGGTAGTGAATAGGGACAGGATAGGGGCGTAGACGAATTGGTCGATCATCTATAAGGGTGATGTCATGCGAAATGACTGATGTACGCCCTGGGATGTCTGTGAGGACGTCTGGAAAGGATTCTAGAAGATTAGAGACTTGGGAATGTTGTTCAGAAGACAAAGCTGGACAAATAGCAATATCCTTCCATGTCTCAGTCGATTGGAGAGGAAAGACAGGTAAATTCATGGGAACATCAGGAAAAGCCGATTCTTCCTCCTGAATTACTGAAAGCGCCGAGTAGTGAGTACCAGGTCTAGGGTGGTCATCAACTGCTTGAAAGATGGCTTGAAGATGTTCCGGTCTAGTGTGGAATTCTTTAAGCATGTTTATGTGAAAGGTCTTCCTTTTCCCTTTTATCTCTAAGGTGTAGTCAACATCAGAAATGCGTGACAACACTTTATATGGACCATTCCAAGCAATTAAAAGTCTATTTCTTTCCTTGGAAGCAATACAAAAGCTTCATCGCCAGGCAATAGTTGACGTAATCGTCTATTGCGATTTTGGAACTGGCGTGATCTTGCTTCAGCAGCCTCGGAAGAAGCTGTAGCCAGTTGGCATGCATCTATAATGTTACGCCGGAGGTTAACGACGTATTCATACGATGACTGGATGTCCTCGGTCATCTCTGAGTCTATGAGCAGGTTGAGCTCCAAACACAAGCTCAAAAGGCGAGAAACCGGTCTGTTCATTCGCTACCTCACGGTATGCGAACAGCACGGCGGGTAAAACCCTGTCCCAATCTTGAGGATATTTCACTGTAACTTTTCCCAATAACTGCTTTAACGTCCGGTTAAGACGTTCCACCATGCCATTGCTCATCGCATGGTAAACACTACTGAGAGACCTGTCGATATTGAGGCGTTTCATAACAGCAGTCATAGTGTCAGATACAAATTGGGTACCTCGATCTGAAAGAAGTTTTCGAGGAAATCCAAGTCTAGAAAAAATCAAGAAAAGGGCATCAGCAACGTCATTAGTGGTGATGTTCTTAAGAGGGATGGCCTCGGGCCATCGAGTGCACATGTCGATACATGTGAGCACATACCTGTGTCCTCTAGCGGACATAACAGGTAAAGGACCGATAATATCTACGGCCATTTTCTCAAAGGGGCGTACAGGTATATCACACGCCTGAATCGGGGCCGTATGATAGGCTCCTCTTGATTTTACCTCTTGACAAATAACGCAAGAGCGACAATATATGGAGGTGTCTCTGGAAATTCCCGGCCAAAAAGAAAGAGGACAAAAACTCTGGATCGAGTCCTAGAGTAGCCCATATGGCCAGCACAGTGCGAATCGTGTGCATGTTGTAGAATGTACAGACGAAGTTTTTGGGGAACCATCACCTGATGTCTGATTAAAGATGAATCTTTAAAATTCCTAACCAATACATCATTTTTAAATGTGTACCACTGTTTTGGTGACAAACTATCATCAACGTAATCATTATCTTTGACTAATCTAATGAATTTCTTCAAAGAGTTGTCTTCTCTTTGAAGTTTGATAAAGGATTGTCTGTCTATCTCAGAGTGAACGTGAAAATTGTCCTGAGTTCCAGGACCGGTATCATCATTTTCCTTTTGTGCCTTGGCCTGGGCACGCTTAGTAACTGCAGCAGCAGTTGATAAATTTTGACGTTCCCATTGAACAATTTCTTCGGGTGAGCAATCATTGCTGCCGTGTATCCGGCCAAGTGTGACATCCGCTATTGGGTTCCTTAACAAACACACTTTAACCTTGCCTGTAAAAAATGGTGAGTGAATATCCACCACGGCTGTGGGATAAAATTCCACTGTACCGCCGAAATTTACACATTTAACAAAGTCACCCGTTGCATGAGACGGATGTACTAATGACTGTCTCACTCCGACAGTCGTGCAACCAGAATCACGGAGTACTGTAACTTGAGTGCCATTCAATAAACCTTTATGAAGCTGTAGTACTCCTGTGCCATCATGTGCTGATGAAGCAGTAACCGCTGGGAGCGGATGACCACATTTTAACAAGGAAGTCACATTAGACTGGAATAGAGTTTGGCAATCTGGACACTGTGAAGCAGTATCAAAGTCAAACGAACAACATGAAGCTGAATGATTAACAACATTGTTGTCTTGCGCGTTCTCAGGTGTAGCAGCAGTATTTGCTGAGTTGGCATTCTCTTCTTCTTCTTCCGTCCTTAGCCACCGACCGTCAAAGCAGTCAGTGGCCATTACGCCTAGTGGCGTCTTAGGGCAACAGCAGATGGGTTTTCTTTGCCATTGTTTCCCATCACGCCTATTGGCGTCTTTAGGGCAACGGCAAATCAATCCATTTGCCGTTGTTTCCGTAATCGAAGTGACTGGCAAACGGGTGATCAACCCGTTGGTTGAGTTGGCATGGTAGTTCGAATTTGCATTATTTCTAGAGCGTGATCTATGTCTCTGATTGTAAAAAGAGTTATTTTGACTCCCGTCATTATTTCTTTGGTTCCTATTGTTGTTTCCTTGATTTCTATAGTCTTGTGACCTATTACGATGTGAATAATTTTGGTTATTGGGTCCCCAGTTATTCCAATTCTTAATATAGTTACCAAAATTATCATTCCTTCTCTCTCCTGAGTTTTGTTGGAAATTACCTCTGTTTTGGGGTGAGTAGTTTCTATATGGTTGTCTACCTCTATATGGTTGTGAGTTATTGAATTTGCTTGGTTTGAAATTCCCATCACAACTGTAGGATCTTTGTCTATAATTGTTGTGGTTCCAAGTTGTAGCTGCGGCAACAGGTAAAGCTTCCTTAATATTGTTGTTACTGACACAAACTCCCGGATGTGCATTACAATATTGCCTACATAATTCCTCCATTGAACTCAAACTTGACGGCTTCCTTTCCTGTAGATATTCTTGCAGTGGTCTGCTCACGGAAGACAAGACTTTGTCTCGCAATAACAAGTCCTTAAGGCCCTCATAATTCTCTTCAATGCCGGAAAGTTGTATCCATCTATTAAATGTTAATCGAGTTGCAGCTACAAACTGTGTAAAATCTTTACCAGTTTCAGGAATCATATGTTTGAACTTCATACGATAACCTTCAGCGTCTAACTGATGAAGTTTTAATAATAATATTTTAGCAGCATCATAATTGCGTCTATTCGGCCCGTCCAATTGGCACAGAGCAGTTAAGGATTCACCAGTCATGAAATCCATCAATCTTGTACACCAATGAGATCTATCAAGCTTATTTTCTTCACAAACATTTTCATAGCGTTGTAGGAAGGACGAAATATCGTCTATTTCTGGCTTAAACTCAGGCAAACGAAATTTAACAAAACCGCTATTGTGGTTGCTAGAGGAACCTCTACGTTCAGAGTCGTCATTTTGTCTACTCTGATGTTGGACTTTTTGTTCTTCAATACGTAAAGTCGCCATTTTTTCTTCATGTGCAAGCTTTTTCTCTTCTAATTCTTTTTCATGAGCAAGTTTCGTTGCTTCTGCAGCTTGTTGAATCTTTTTCTCCTCAAATTGTCTTTCCAATTTTTTTTTCTTCTAATTCTTTTTCATGAGCAAGTTTCGTTGCTTCTGCAGCTTGTTGAATCTTTTTCTCCTCAAATTGTCTTTCCAACTTTTTTTCTTCTAATTGCTGTTCTGCAATCCTTTTGTTCTCTTCTGCAAGTAGCTCTGCTTTTCTGAGCTCTCGCTCTTCATACCGTGCATCTCTTTGTCTCTTATTCTCTAGGGCTTCTTGATTTTCTTTGGCATTGAATTCCGCTTTGGCAAAGTCCATTAATTCCTTCGCCTTATAACCATATTCTTGGCCCATAGTAATAAATTCCTGATACTCCATTATTTACTTCTTCAGTATCTTACTATCAATATTATAAATTATGTAATAAATGTATCTCGATTAGAACGTCTATACCAATTCACTAGCTTTGTGCTTTGCAATATTATCAATGCAAATATATTCTTAATATTACTAATTAATAACAAAATAGTATAGTATGAAAGACCAACAGTAGTAAAGATACGAGGGAAAAGAGAAAGAGAGGAGAGAAAAAAAAATTATTATAATGTACAAGAACATAATTGATGGAACTAAACAAAAAGACAAGTACAAGTGACCAAGACAATGTAATAACAGCAGCAAGTAAACGAAAAAGAATGCAAATGGTAAACTAAAAGAAACAACAAATAGAACAGACTTACTGCTTAAAAAAACAACAGGACAGGAACTGTAACAATATATATAAATGGAAACGAGTGATAGAAGGTTAGACTAGCATTACGAACAGAATGGTTGTCAACTAAGGAGAAGAAAAACAAAACCAGCACACAACAAGAACTGACAATTAGCAGGACGAAGCAGCACAGCTAAACCATTTAGGTCACACTAAACAGGCAGTGAACCACATCGGTGAGATAAACTCGAGCCGGAAATTTCACTGCTTGAGAAATGTAAGCAAAAGCTATAGAAATATCTGCTGAGCGGTCATTTTCCAATGACATGTGTCGTTAACAACAGATGTGTACAAAGATATAGAAACAAAGAAAACAAATAACATAGATATCAAAAAGGCTTACTCCACGGCAAAGTTACAAGAGTGTAATAAACAGGCACTTATCTTATCGCAATCTGATCAGATGCAAGTCCGGAAAAAGGTGTCAACACTGGAAAACGCTGTCCCTCAATACAAGTGAAGCACGGATAAAATGTAAATAGTACACGGTCTCAATCAGATGGGCATCATGAACTGTGTAGATCTTGAAACGTTGTGTTGACTTGGTACAAAGTAACTTGATATCGCCGTGGCATAGACTTGAAACTTGAAAGAATCTTATAAACTTTGTGATGTAGACTGGAACACGGAGTAAACTTGCAAACCGGTTGGCTTGAAATTGTTATCTTGAACGTTACAGCGAACAATAGGACATTGAAACTGGAACATTGGATATGCGCAGTGGCAGCGTTCGTTATCCAAATGGACTCGTTGATAATGACTGAGTTCACGAAGCGGTGTGTTCACAATAACACGCTGAACATGAGTGACGATCGCATATACAGATTAAATGTCAGTTGTATTTTTGCAAAGTACGAAGGTATACTTGCTTACGTGAATTTGAAAACTATGTCCTGATGAAAGTATCGATCCGATACCATACTGGCTCACCAAATTATATGGTGTTACGTTGGGATAAATTAGAGTATCATGCATGGATACACGAATGATAGCAGGTGTTCATTCAGGACAAATATTGTCAGTACACATAACAAAGCCGGTAGGTGAACAGGTCCACGGGAAAAACATGGTTGACATTTAATAAACAAAGTCACTTCACAATGGTCCATCAAACATCAAAAGTACATGGCAATGGATAAGCGTAGTAGATTATCTCTGGTCCGTCAATAAGGTTCAAACGTTAGGCATCTTTAAGTGGCAATAATATAATAATAATACAATCCTCTCATCTCCACTCAATTCTGGCCGTTGTACTAAAGGTTCGGTAATCCACGAAAACCAAAGTAATGCGGCAGAAGCAATCAGTGCAAACCAAATATTAGTTGCCTCATATCTCAAAGTTACGTGTAGTAAATTAGGGTATGAACTTCTAGATAAGTTTATGAACCATCTTGCTCATAACGTGGCAGCCTCCGAGAATCAACAATGCCACAATATATATTTATAAATCACGCTCCATTATCCCGGAGCCTCGAAAAATTACATCTCTCTCGGACGCAAACACAAAGACGGAAGCCCAATTAATTATTACATCTCCATTATCCCGGAGCCTCGAAAAATTACATCTCTCTCGGACGCAAACACAAAGACGGAAGCCCAATTAATTTACACACTGAACCCCACGACATGTGACCGAAACGTCACTAGTTGACCGTCGCTCATCACGGGTGAACGCCTCGTGCAAACCGTAGTTTGCCTACAGGCGAACACAATTCCTCACATAAAAATGGAAATGTGCTAGCGTGTAGTAGCATGCCTGACTATTTTGACTGCACCCCAAATCTATCCTTAACAACCCCCAAAAACGCACCCAAACCCCCCCACCCCCACCCCCTAATATTTATTAACGAACGGCGTAAAAATTAACAACCAATCGGATTGTTATCTCGTTTTATAGTGACGATAAAAATTTTGGTTGGAGTGAGAAAATGTCTAATATGTGTTTTTAACAAAAATTAAATAATTTATTCCTCAAAAGCTAAAGAGAATTAAAAGGAAAGAGATATCTGGAATTGTAGCGTTGATATTGATTAACATAAACCATAAAGATTTCCCATTAATAAAACTATCTTGACGTAGAAACATTTATTTTATTAATATTTTCAGTTCGGGAAAAAGCACAATTAATTAATTAAAAATTACACAGATGAAAACGGGGAGAAATAAATAAAGGAAACTTATAGGGGTAGATAGAGGACAGCTGGCCGATTAATAATCAATTCTGATATTAAAAATCGGTCTATAAATAACTGAGATATATAATATATAAATAAAATCAGACGAGCGAACACACTGAACAACGCTCAATGTTTATGGTCCAAAATTAGTTAGTTCTTTTGATTGGCTGGTTGGAATTGATAACTTTTAACCCTGCTTGAATAAGTCCGCCATTTGAGAAAAACTTAAGGACAGACTGGTTTAGAGCAGATGCAAAGCGTTGGTGACAAATGCCTTTGCCGTCTGGACGACACAGCAGTCTGGAATTGAGCCATTTACTGCTAGTCAATCCTGTGATTGTGTGATTATTCTTTACTTGCGGTAATATAAATAAGTATTAGTATTTCATTGGCATGTAACTGGCCACAGATTGTGCGCCATATTTTGTTGTTCGACATTGCCAGTTGGAAGAGGTTACGACAGCCTAAGTAGGAAGTGCCTAAGCAGACTTAGAGGGAAATGAAACTAATTTGTGTTTGAATATTGCTATAAAATCTTACGACTGTAAGTCCAGAGGCCTCTAGCAATCTTCTGCAGTGCCACAGTGTTCTAATGACACATGAAAACATACCTAGGATGTTTGAACAAAAGATTTAACAGGTCACAAGAAGAAAATTGTATACCCCAGCTGATTTTAGGGAGGACAATCAATGCTTAAGGTGACAGGGGCGTTGCAGCCATATGGGAAGAAGAATGTAAACACAGGACGGAGTGAAGTCAAAGAAAATAGGGTCTGGTGCAAATGGTTCGCACACGTGACTGATCCCAGAAAATCTTAGTATTGATTAGTTGTGGAATTGTTATAGCCAGCATATAAAAGGGAGGGAATATCCTTCTTTTTCAGGGTTATATTGCCTATTACTTAGTGGTGGCAGGAAACCTGGTGCATTCAGACCTTGTGTACATTGAAGCCTCAGTAAAGCTGCATGCTGCATCTGTGGTCGGAAGACAACTCTTGTGTTGACCTTGCATAGTCTACAGTCATCCACCTCAGACAGGCTGTCAGGTCAAGTCCCTTTTAATGGGCATATGATACCTCATCTTAACAATTTCCACAACCAGAACAGAAATTCCTGTGGGCGTGATGATACCAACAGACCCTCACATAATTGACTCTTGGTTATAGAAAGTATTAAATCAGACTGTGGGATACACATACAGTGACACTTTAATATACCAGTTATGGACAAAGGGTCCTCTTTATTTATTTATATGTTGTAAATAAAATTTTCCTGATTTGAAAACATTCCTGTCCCAAAAGAATTGAGGTACAGGAAAATAAAAAATTGTAATATATTAATATAACTTTACCAACAGTCTTACTTACTTCATTTTTATTGAGTTAAAGTTATGTTTGACATTGTTCATACATCACAATAGATACATTACCCTAGACACTTGCCACACAATATACAGAGATTATTTTACACAGAGTGAGATCTTAGAGAGGTAGCGGATAGGGACCCTGAGAACATCATCATCATCAATTAGACTCAGGGAACTTACACAGCTGGACCTCACTTTGTTTACCCTTAGTGTAGTAACATCAATAACCTCTCACTTACCACAATGACCAGGTTGACTATGGTTTCTCCTTCTTTTAGTTTTACAACCATAATGCGCTCCGAGACAAAGTTCCATCCCATGATACTATCTTTTTGGTTTTTGGCCACACTGCAACCCACGCCCCCTTTAGCTCTTTCAGATGTGGGTACACCACTGTAGAGCAACGTGTTGCCATCGAGATCCATGACTCCTTGTCCTTTTTTCCTTTGTTTCCGTTATAGCCAGGATTTCTAGTTTTGCTTTCCTCATCTCTTCCACCAGTTCCTCTTCCTTCCCATCTATACTTCTTGTGTTCCAAGTTCCATAAGTCGTAGTCCGTAGTCCGTTCCAGTTCGTCGCCTTTAGAATCAGTCCGGTTTTCTCTCTTGTAGTTCTCATAATGAAAAGTTTAAAGCAAACAGGTGATTGGCCTGTTGTGCCTTTGCATGGTGGATGGGCTGCCTCCTTACGGCCTCCATGCAGGCCGCCCTCCTCCTTTTTCAGCCAGGCTTGGGACCGGCCTAGGCGGAGTTTTCAAGAAATACACTCATCCTTAATCCGACACACTAGGAGGAGCGAACACCAATAGCAACAAAACAAAAAAAAAGAAAGGAAAGCTTTCATTTTATTTGGAAATATATGAAAATATTTAAAAAATTAAATAGAACACAAAATTTAAAAGTTTCAGTTTAAGCGACAAGAAGGTCATTGTATATGGATATAAATAAATGAGGAAGAAGAAAAACACCAACAACTAAATAGTTAAAGACTTTCATAAATGGGTGCTGCGTCAAATGTATTCATTCATTGTCCTTCAGATCACCAGTCAGCTCCATATGTTTTAAACAAATGTACCGTCCTCTTGACTTGTGCCATCTGTTTGATGTCTCTCCATGTCTTTATCTGTTACTGTTTGTCTCCATTTCTCTTCTCCATGTGTTTTTCAGTCTATGCCTGGCAGTTCTAAAACAAAAACTACTTTCCATTGCTATGTACAAAGGACTGCCTTGTAATGCCGTCAACAGGTTTCTTCAGTGTCCATCCCGTACCACTGCCAGTGTCTTCGTGTCATGTCTGTTCCGTTGGCACTTGTCTGTTTATTTTGTCATAAATTCCACATGTTATCATATCATAACATTTCATTTCTTCTATTCTGAGCTAACATCCATTTATGAAAGTCTTAACTTCTTTGGTTTTTTGTTTGTTTGTTTGTTCTCCATGTTTCAAAGCCATTCAATAGAAATGGCTTGACCTGTGAGTTAAGGTTTCTTATTTTTGTCTTGGACTTTATTTCTTTTGATGTACACATACTTCCGAATTAAATGAAAGCTCATTTTGATGTCGTATTCTTACTGTGATATCATTCCCTGTTCCTCCCACTTATCATTCATAAAACAGAAAGATTCAAATGGTGTGACAAGATCATAAATTAGGAACTGATGGACAGAGACCAAACAAAAACAGTGGAATAAAAGATGAGGAAAAGAAGAATAGGATATACATTGAGTAAACGGGCTGGTAGCATTACAAGACAATCCTATAGTGTGAGACCCCCAAGGTAAAGGAAAATTAGAAATACAGTACCTCAAACCACACTGACATGGGAAATGGAGACTCTTGGAAACTTTAAAGCAGACATGAAAATAACGAGCTGATGCAATACATCGGTAGGGCGTAGATGATCGTTGGCCCACGCTCGACATGGAACTATGGGTTCATGTTGCTCGACATGGAACTATGGGTTCATGTTGCTCGACATGGAACTATGGGTTCATGTTGCTCGACATGGAGCTATGGGTTCATGTTGCTCGACATGGAGCTATGGGTTCATGTTGCTCGACATGGAACTATGGGTTCATGTTGCTCGACATGGAACTATGGGTTCATGTTGCTCGACATGGAGCTATGGGTTCATGTTGCTCGACATGGAACTATGGGTTCATGTTGCTCGACATGGAGCTATGGGTTCATGTTGCTCGACATGGAGCTATGGGTTCATGTTGCTCGACATGGAACTATGGGTTCATGTTGCTCGACATGGAACTATGGGTTCATGTTGCTCGACATGGAGCTATGGGTTCATGTTGCTCGACATGGAGCTATGGGTTCATGTTGCTCGACATGGAGCTATGGGTTCATGTTGCTCGACATGGAACTATGGGTTCATGTTGCTCGACATGGAACTATGGGTTCATGTTGCTCGACATGGACCACGGGGTTCATGTTGCTCGACATGGAACTATGGGTTCATGTTGCTCGACATGGAGCTATGGGTTCATGTTGCTCGACATGGAGCTATGGGTTCATGTTGCTCGACATGGAGCTATGGGTTCATGTTGCTCGACATGGAACTATGGGTTCATGTTGCTCGACATGGAACTATGGGTTCATGTTGCTCGACATGGAGCTATGGGTTCATGTTGCTCGACATGGAACTATGGGTTCATGTTGCTCGACATGGAGCTATGGGTTCATGTTGCTCGACATGGAACTATGGGTTCATGTTGCTCGACATGGAACTATGGGTTCATGTTGCTCGACATGGAGCTATGGGTTCATGTTGCTCGACATGGAGCTATGGGTTCATGAACAAATGAATAAAACGCGCATAAAATATCCCCCGAGATGTTGACTTCAGTTTTGGAGTACAAATATTTTGTGCATATTTTTGACAGTTACATTTAGTATCACATTTTAGTTTTAGTTAGGTTTTTGCCTCATCGCAGCGAGGCACTGTTCTTATAACCTATACCAAAGTCCGTCGGTTATATCAGAAAGCAATCACCATTAAAAGATAAGTGAACACTGCAAGTGAAGTATAGTGATAACACATAAGTCATGAAAAGGACTTCTAGCTTGTAACAGTGTGACAGAATTATCCGTTCTCTGTTCTTGATCTTCTCTCCTCTCCGGTATTATTAATCTACCTCTCATTTTACGTACTTAATTCTGTGCGCCATTTATTGTTTACACTTTCTTCCTTCAATTCATGTCATGTCTGGGCACAATAGACCATCACTTGTGAGATTAGACACCGATAGGGCAATACTGGCCTTAAGTCATGATGGTCAATGTCGTGTAGTGATACCAGGTGTTTATAGGAAGATAACGACAGTGAATTGAAGCGTACGGATTTACAAGTAAAAGCAGAGAAGACACAGTGAGTTTTTCGTATCGCTAATATGGTTATTGTTACCTCCAATTTTCTGTCTGGGATGGTACAAGAAAACCTGGCAGTGGCCTGAAAAGTTGTTCGTTTCCATATGAACGTATCGAAAAATATCAGTCTGGTGACATATTAAGACACGGACAGGAAGATAACGAATGGGATTTTGGAGCACGAAAATGACGTAATCGTTCCCGGCGACATTTTGTTGTAATGGATAATTACAAGAAAATGAAATATTGAAAGAGATTATCCATAAGAGATCTACGATGTAATTAGTGTAAACTTGATAAAAATCAACGGAAGAGGCAAAACCTTAACGATCTGTAAGTCAAGATATGAATTCGTTGATGACATGCAGAGGATATTAGTTTACATTTGTCTTGAAGAAGATTCTAGATAAACAAGGGTAGTGGGGATATACCCTTACCAAAATCAGCAAGTTATTTGCTATTTGTTTGGCATTTTAGATGTTAAAATACAACTTCTTGGATTGGACGAAGCAATGTTGATGCGTGGGCCGAGTGTTGTTTGAAATCTTCATTATTCTTAATATTACTTTAATGCTGTTTCAGCTCATCAAGAAGACAATTCCGACAAGCCAAGATAAAGAACAGAATCAGGATTCTAATTTAAGGAGCAGACAACGTATTTGAGCATCTTCTGGACTTAGTAAGAAATCTTATTTACTAATACGGAAAGCCCAAAATCCTAGAATCCTGAATACGAAGTCATAGTGGGATTCTATTGTAAGGTAACACCCCGGATTGCATGTAAGAGGCATCTTAACCAAGTTGCCGAAAATATTTCCCTGAGCCAGACGTCTGCACTGCCCAAAGTATTTACGTCAGTGGCACCAACTGATGATCCTAGTCTGTGGAAAAAACGTGTGGTATAAGTGGCCATCAGTCAAAGCTAGACACCAGCATCAGACGAGTCTTGAAGACGCTTGACCATCTTCGTAATTACCCCAAAATACTACTTGGGACGTTTTACTTGACCAGTGACGAGAAGAATCAGTTTACAACCTGCAAAGAACCAATATCAGCTGGAGCATCATCAAGCGGCGTACGTTGTACTATTTTGTTAGGCATGTGAATATAGAAGGTTGTTTTACCAGATGTAATGAGCTATACTGGGACTGTTACAGTTGTAATGCTGGAAAGCCCATACTGGTCCTCCTTAGACACCATGGATGTTGCAGGTTGTGTAGTAGGGTGTCTTGTCTGGTATGTATGCTTGATGTAGGTAAGATGTAGGTACAAATGAAGATACAGTCCACATAGGACGTCACTGACTCACAAGAAGGAAGTCATATAAGCTTTTAACTGCTGGTGACGTTTTATGATCATTTATTAAGACGCCACAACGACGGTTACGTTTACATGGTGTCGTGAAATATTCTAATCCACATATATAAATTAAAACGTAAATGTAAAGCCTAACAAATAACTTCAATAAAAGGAAAGAAGAATGGTAAAGAACAGTGCTGTCACAATGACTGTACTCGAAATCCCCTTGTTTTCTAATTCGTCTGCAAATTATAACGTTCCACGTTGATAGTAAAAGCCTACTGCATCACTACACGCTTTCTTCCATAAAACGTGTACTGCCTTTCTAAGAAAAACCTTGAGATACGCAAGCTGACCTAGATTTAAAATTCCATTCATGTCATTTTATACACTACGTTACCATAAACGAAAGACAGATGGACTAAGAATAGAAAGAAAGGGAGGGGCTGAAAGCCGGAACGCAGACAATACTACCACAGTCTCGCGATACACAATTAATGCCCTAACACGCGTGTAAGGTCACAAGCACTAGCTTTTTTCAAATCGACAGTGATAAAAAACACTACACATGCGAGAGTTAGTTTTTAAAAACTTACAAAACGCTTATTAGGAAACATGACATTCTACTGTTTTATGTCTAAAATCCTGACATTAGTCTGACAGTACAGCAGGACAGGTGGCGGTTCTAAACATAAAAAAATAAAAAAACTACACGACTATCCTGGAAAATGCATATTTTGAACGCAGCCCCTTAGCCCCATTAAATTTATATATTTGGGTTCCTTAGGACTTGCTGACAAAGAATATGTTACCTCCTATTTGATTGGCGGAAAGTAAATGTAAAGCTAAACACGATTAGTCGGGCTATAAATATTGATTCTTTGTTGTTAGGGAAACGTGAGTAAGGGTACTTTTTTTTTTGAAAAGCTGCGTAAACATGGCACGATTGGTTAGACCCGCGAATATAGTCAATCAGAGGCGTCAGGTCAGCACCACATTTTCAAATAAACTTACTAAAGAACCAGTGCGTTGAGCGCCAGTGCATATTTTTCTAAATAAAAGCCTGGGACATCGGTGTGGTGAAGTGGGATGTTATAAATATTTATAGGGGACTTAGTGTACTGACTGAGATCAGCTGTGAAGGTATCTATATCTAATAAGAGTAGTGTATGATAGATAACCTTACTTGCTGCCATATATGTATACCTCAGTCAGAATTATTCTGGAATAGTGTGATGACTACGTTATATGTCTAGGGTATGTGTATGATGAAGTGTAAGTCATAACAACAACAGACAGATAAACAATTTAATTTATTCCACCACACTTGACAACACTGTGACACTCACATACATAAAACACTCTACGAGGATATCTTAAAGGAGTCACTGATAACTTTTCAAATAACAATATGTATTCAGTGCTGTCATGAATGTATATGTGTCCTGATTCAAATACAAAGGGAACCAGGAATCACAATCAATTTTAATTACAAGTTATATGTACAGAATTTATTAATATGATTCTTGTAGCGACATATATTATTAATAGTATCCTATGTGTGTCAGTTGTGTAGTGGTAATATGAGGTAATACTGGTTTTGTTTTGTTCAAGCTCTGTTGGTATTTGTCATCATGACTTCAATAGTTTGTTTCTATTGGAACTAGTATTGGAGATGTTCTCAGTTCCTGGTATTAAAACAATTTAATTTCCCTCTTAATTTTATTTTACAATGTCATTTTAAGATGGGGGTACATAATGTTGAGCTCCATGGCCACACTCTCTTATCTTTCGTGATGACTGCAGTAAAAGACTCCTCTGCTCGATTACTTTAATGAGTTCTGGAGCCACCCCACTGGTTGCTATATGGACCAAGGAGTATGCTGTCCACCTCTGGCTTCAGCAAAGCTCTGACCAGGTGCTGCTCAATAACTTTAAGACCACGGTCCCACAATTCATGGAAATAATAAACAGTTTCGTTGACTGGCAATGAATATAGCACAACTCCGATCTGCCGATGTCCCAGGCTTTATTTTATAAAAAATATACACTGGTGCTCAACGCACTGCTTCTTAGTAGGTTTATTACAAGATGTGGCAATGAACAGACGCTCTGAATTGAGTATATTCGCAGCTCTACCCAATCAAACCATGTCTACACATCTTTTTCAAAAAAGTACTCCTTTTCACGTTTCCCCTGACAACACAAGATAGTATTTATAGCCCGACCAATCGTGTTTAGTCTTATATTTGTTGCGCTCCAATCAAATAGGAGTTAACATGGTAGGCTATTTCCGTAACGTAATGTTTTTTCAAACACGTTATAAAAAAATGTTATGAGCAGAAATGATTTCATGCTGTCAGGCACCCCCACTATTTTATTTTGGCCATAACTTGGTAATTCCTAGACTATTTGCGTAACGTTTTACATATTCTTTGTCAGCAAACCCTAAGGAACCCAAATATACGAATTTAATGGAGCCAATATGCATTTTCTTCTAGGATAGTCGTGCTGTTACTACCTTCTCACTTCCAAACTTGAGGGTGTCTGGGTACTGTCATGTTTTCAAACGTAAACCGATATAATGTCATAATTCCCAATAAGCGTTTTTCAGGATTTTAAAACCTAACTCTGGTATGGGTAGGGTTTTTATCACTGACGATTTGAAAAAGTTAGTGCTAGTAGCCTTACACGCGTGATGGCAGCAATTGTGTATCGCGCGACGCGTGTTTATTGTTGCATGTGTCCTGCCTTCATTCGCCCCTCTCTCTCTCCTGCTTTATCTGTCTTTTAGTTACGCCGTGTATGGAATGAATGAAATATTAAATCTAGGTCATTGATCAGCTTGCGTATCTCAAGGTTTTTCCAAGAAATACAGAACACGTTTCATTGAAGAAAGCGGGTAATAATACAGTAGGCTTTTACTATCAACGTGAAAGCGCTACAATTTGCAGACGAAGGAGAACACAGGGGGATCTCGCGTACAGTCATTGTGACAGCACTGTTCTTTACCATTCTTCTTTCCTTTTATTAAATTCATTTGTTAGGCTTTGCATTTACGTTTTAATTTACATATGTGGATGTAGAATTTCACGACAAATCCTCCCCTCTTAAAACAGACGTTATACGTCAGTCTATAATTCTACATATACATAGAGAAATTTATGTCTATGCCTGGTGATTTCTTTGATTTTCATCGCACGGATGGCAGCTTAAAAAATCTGCATCAACGTTTCTCTAATTTTATTTTGCTCATGGATTAATGCAGGTGGGTCAAGTCAAAGTAAGCACTACTGACGAAGGTTGCCTCAGACCTCTGCAATCCAAGAATCCATTTCAGATATGTTACTGTACAGCTGCAAGTGTTACTGCTTGTCTTACTACTGCTTAGCAATCAATATTCACCATTTTCTCTTCGCTGAGTCTGCTCAACGACATGTCCCGAGAATATTAGATGTTCCTCAATTTGTACGTTATGAGGAGTTGATCTATATGGTGCTATCTGAGTTGTGGAGGGGATCCATTAATTTCCGGATCAGCCTTAATAAACACTCGGACTATCCTGAATTCAAAAGGTAACAATGGAGACACTCTGCTCCTCCGAAATGTTCACAGCCAACAATTTGTCTGATCACAGGCGGGATTGAATGTGGAAACACCCTTCTAATAATATATTTATAATGTTCTATAATGTGCCGCTCAAATGGAGGCTATATTCACCAACTATAGTTTCGCCTACCGACAATCTGGAGAATTAAGATAATATGTGGGGAAATGAGTTTCTGCATCAGAAATCAATTCGCCCTTAGCATTGCTATAAGATGTGTGGGTTATCTCCATCCAGGGTCCGATCAATAATTTCCCTTGGACGGTGTGGGGTCGGGTGACTACCAATGTCACCAGAGCCCTTTTAATGCTAAGTTAATAGCCATAGTGTGAAGCGCTGTGAGCATTTCCCTAATCGCTCACTCGTCCACTGCCCACTGTTCTTATGTTAACAATTTGTTTCGGTTTTAACTTAGGCGGATCATCTTTAATGTCAATGTCAGCCAGCTCCCTAAATGCGGCTTCAAACTGTTCCTGGGGTGACTGGTCTGAATTTCTATTTTCTCTGGATGCCTTTCTCAGAGTTGCGAATCTAAATATTTTTGGTGAACACTGTTGGGGGAAAGGGGGATACCTATCCTCTATGTCAACCTTATTATTGTTATTTTCCTTGTTAATGTTAGGCCCATATGTTTCAGTATGCTTGGCTGGCATCTGATTATGATTTTCCCAACTTGGGGACTGTACCTTGCTACATTTTTCACAGGCCCTCACAAATTGTGCAATATCAGCAGCTACTTGGGGCCAATAGAATTTTTCTGATGTCCTTTGACGGGTAGTCCCATTTCTCTGGTGTCCACCGTCTGGTACAACATGTGATTTTGCCATCACTTCTTGTCTGTAGGGAGTTGGGAGTACCAACTGTCCATATCCTTTGGGTCCGGCTCCCGCCTTCCTGTGGAGCAGTCCATCTTTCAAGTAAAATTGTCCTTTCTTAGGGTGTGCATGGCTGTTTAGTAATTTGTCAAAGCAAGGTTTTAATGATTTGTCCTTTGCCTGGGCCTTTCTCATCTGTTTATCAGAAAAGGTTAATGGGGGTTTCCCCTCCTTTCTACTAGGGGTCGACCTGACCTGAAGCGTGGCCATTACCACAGGTTTTACAGGGCTTCCTAGAAAAACATATTTACTTCCTAACACCAGCGGGTAATTAGGATCGTCACACACGGCTGCTCTAATCACTCCTTCCACGTACCTTGTCTCTACATTGATCTCGGCTACGGGAAGTGTCATGGTGGATATTCCCTTTACGGCCCCTTGTATCTCCACTTTCTCTGTGGTATACTGTTCAGGGTGCACTAGGGTTGCACTCACAACTGAGTCATATTCTAAACCTGAATCGTAAAGGCACCTAACCTTGGCCCCATTACATGTCACTTCTTCACAGATGGGGGGATGTTGAAGATTTATATGATTCTCTGTCAGTTTCTTCTTCCCCTTGTCCACTGTTATCATGCATGCCGCGTGATATGGAGGAACCTTCCTACCACATTCACTAGTATTATGATTATGCATCCTGCATATTTGACAATATTTTCAATCCTGTCTGAAGGGTTTCCTGTTATCATATTTCCTTTCATTGAATTGTGGGGTTTTATTTTTATAGTCATTTCGTGGCCTATCAAACTGGTGCTTACCTTTGTTTTGATCTCTATGATCAAATTCATTAAAGTTTTGTGGTGCCTGATAATTATCTACTTGCCTCTTCTTATTACCTGTTACTTCTGCTTGGGCTGCTTGATACCTTTCAGCAACATTTAGCAACTCACCCAGCCTCTCTGCACCTTGTTCCATGAGAAACTTTCTCAGGTCTGGAGCCATGGACTCTCTTAATTGCTCTATAAGGACCATTTCCTTAAGATCTTGGGTTTTCCCCAGAGAAGTCCATTTCTCCAAGTATGTCTCTATTCGTGCAGAGAACTGGTGATAGGTTTCACCTGACAGTAGTTTAGCATTCCTAAATTTTTTCCTATAAAATTCTGCATTCTTTTCATATCTTAACAAAAGAGCCTGCTTTAGCATGTCATAATTTTCCTGATCACTTCTGCTCATTTTTGCAAAAACTTCATAAGCTGCCCCACGAAGTCCCTGAGATAACTTTAAGCTCCACCTTTCTCTCTCTAACCCATATGTGGTAGCTAATAGTTCATACCTATTTAGATAGCTCTCTATATCATCGTCTTTCTCAACAAAATGATCTAAATGAAAATTCATAGCTGAGGTTGAGGCTCCTTGGCTAGCAGTGGCATCAGAGGCAAAGGGACTGGCACCATTTTCAGGAGCATGGCCTTGAAACTCAAACTCCCTTAGTCGTAACTCATGTTCCCTTTGTAATCTCTTCTCCTCCTTTTCTGCTTCCCTCCCTGCAGTCAATCTTCTTTCTTCTGCAGCCTGTCTTCTTTCCTCGGCTTCCAATGCTTTAGCCTCTTTGTCAGCCTCAATCTGCAACCTCTTAATTTCTTTTTCAGCCTTTAACTTTCTTTCGGCCTCTTTTTCTAATCTTCTTTCTTCCCGTTCAATATATTTGTCACATTCAGCAGTGACATAAGAAATCATAATTTGCCCGTCCATTCCTAACTCTTTCGCAGTCTGTACAGCAGCAGATCGAAATTTTGCCAGGTCGGCCATTGTCTAACAGATAAATGTCTAAAATATTTAACTAAACAATTTTATCTATGACTAATTAACTCAGGACAATACAGGCACTGTGAGCTCAACCTTATTTAATTCCACCCAAGGATACCTTTTAATTCTTATATTCCCTGAAGTTAATTACCCCCAATATTTTTAATAGGGAAAGATTCAAAATCCCAAGAGCGAGACCCCAATATATGTGGTGAAGTGGGATGTTATAAATATTTATAGGGGACTTAGTGTACTGACTGAGATCAGCTGTGAAGGTATCTATATCTAATAAGAGTAGTGTATGATAGATAACCTTACTTGCTGCCACATATGTATACCTCAGTCAGAATTATTCTGGAATAGTGTGATGACTACGTTATATGTCTAGGGTATGTGTATGATGAAGTGTAAGTCATAACAACAACAGACAGATAAACAATTTAATTTATTCCACCACACTTGACAACACTGTGACACTCACATACATAAAACACTCTACGAGGATATCTTAAAGGAGTCACTGATAACTTTTCAAATAACAATATGTATTCAGTGCTGTCATGAATGTATATGTGTCCTGATTCAAATACAAAGGGAACCAGGAATCACAATCAATTTTAATTACAAGTTATATGTACAGAATTTATTTATATGATTCTTGTAGCGACATATATTATTAATAGTATCCTATGTGTGTCAGTTGTGTAGTGGTAATATGAGGTAATACTGGTTTTGTTTTGTTCAAGCTCTGTTGGTATTTGTCATCATGACTTCAATAGTTTGTTTCTATTGGAACTAGTATTGGAGATGTTCTCAGTTCCTGGTATTAAAACAATTTAATTCCCCTCTTAATTTTATTTTACAATGTCATTTTAAGATGGGGGTACATAATGTTGAGCTCCATGGCCACACTCTCTTATCTTTCGTGATGACTGCAGTAAAAGACTCCTCTGCTCGATTACTTTAATGAGTTCTCGAGCCACCCCACTGGTTGCTATATGGACCAAGGAGTATGCTGTCCACCTCTGGCTTCAGCAAAGCTCTGACCAGGTGCTGCTCAATAACTTTAAGACCACGGTCCCCACAATTCATAGAAATAATAAACAGTTTCGTTGACTGGCAATGAATATAGCACAACTCCGATCTGCCGATGTCCCAGGCTTTATTTTATAAAAAATATACACTGGTGCTCAACGCACTGCTTCTTAGTAGGTTTATTACAAGATGTGGCAATGAACAGACGCTCTGAATTGAGTATATTCGCAGCTCTACCCAATCAAACCATGTCTACACATCTTTTCAAAAAAGTACTCCTTTTTTCACGTTTCCCCTGACAACACAAGATAGTATTTATAGCCCGACCAATCGTGTTTAGTCTTATATTTGTTGCGCTCCAATCAAATAGGAGTTAACATGGTAGGCTATTTCCGTAACGTAATGTTTTTTTCAAACACGTTATAAAAAAATTTTATGAGCAGAAATGATTTCATGCTGTCAGGCACCCCCACTATTTTATTTTGGCCATAACTTGGTAATTCCTAGACTATTTGCGTAACGTTTTACATATTCTTTGTCAGCAAACCCTAAGGAACCCAAATATACGAATTTAATGGAGCCAATATGCATTTTCTTCTAGGATAGTCGTGCTGTTACTACCTTCTCACTTCCAAACTTGAGGGTGTCTGGGTACTGTCATGTTTTCAAACGTAAACCGATATAATGTCATAATTCCCAATGAGCGTTTTTCAGGATTTTAAAACCTAACTCTGGTATGGGTAGGGTTTTTATCACTGACGATTTGAAAAAGTTAGTGCTAGTAGCCTTACACGCGTGATGGCAGCAATTGTGTATCGCGCGACGCGTGTTTAGTGTTGCATGTGTCCTGCCTTCATTCGCCCCTCTCTCTCTCCTGCTTTATCTGTCTTTTAGTTACGCCGTGTATGGAATGAATGAAATATTAAATCTAGGTCATTGATCAGCTTGCGTATCTCAAGGTTTTTCCAAGAAATACAGTACACGTTTCATTGAAGAAAGCGGGTAATAATACAGTAGGCTTTTACTATCAACGTGAAAGCGCTACAATTTGCAGACGAAGGAGAACACAGGGGGATCTCGCGTACAGTCATTGTGACAGCACTGTTCTTTACCATTCTTCTTTCCTTTTATTAAATTCATTTGTTAGGCTTTGCATTTACGTTTTAATTTACATATGTGGATGTAGAATTTCACGACAATCGGCAGATCGAAATTGTGCTATATTCATTGCCAGTCAACGTAACTGTGTATTATTCCATGAATTGTGGTAAGCTTGAAATATTTGATATCTTTTTAATGAAAATTGAATGTAAATTGATAATTTATGTCTGTATATATGTGTGGTTCAGTAGCGAACATGAGGTAAAGCCTATATAGTGCTCCAACCTGAACAGAAGGTGTCGGAGGAAAGTAAAACTACATGGAATTGCCAAACAGTACACTGACACCTATCTTATTAACTAGAAAGAAATAATGCTGGAATTGCAGAGGCGTAGTAACCATTAGGGAGGAGTATACTGGTGAAAATTGTTTCAGATGAAGATAGCAGTTGGCCTACCGCTCTGAACTCAGTGTTTGTTATGTATTGTGTTCAGTCTGGAAATTTATAATAAATTAGTTCTGAAATAGGAGGTACAACCTTCTTGTTTCAGGGACCGTGGTCCTAAAGTTATTGAGCAGCACCTGGTCTGAGCTTTGCTGAACCTAGAGGCTGACAGCATACTCCTGGGTCCAGATAGTGACCAGTGAGGTGTCTCCAGAACACAGGGAGGCTATCGAGCAGAGGAGTCTTTTCCTGCCGCCATCACGAAAGATAAGCGTCTGTGGCTAGGGGAGCTCAACATTATGCCCCCCTCAAAATCTGACTTTATAATAAAACAGAGGGAAAATACAGTGTTTAAATTGATAGGAACTGTGAACTTTTCCCCATACTATTTCCAAGATAAACAAACACTTGAAGTCATGATGACAAATAACAACATAGCTTGAGAAAACAAAACCAGTATTACCTCATATTACTACTACACAACTGACACACATAGGATAATATTAATAAAATATGTCATTACAAGGTTCATGTTGATAAATTCTGTACATATAAATTGTAATTACAATTGATTGTGATTCCTGGTTCACTTTGTATTTGAATCAGGACACATATATTAGTAAAAGTAATTAATACATATTTGTATTTGAAACTTTCCCAGTGCCTCATTTAAGATAGTCTTATAGAGTGTTAAATGTGTGTGAGTGTCACAGTGTTGTCAAGTGTGGTGGAATAAATTAAATTGTTTATCTGTCTGTTGTTGTTGTGACTTACACTTCATCATATACATACCCTAGACATTTAACGTAGTCATCACAATATTCCAGAATAATTCTGACTGAGTTATAATGTGGTAGCAAGTAAGGTTATCTGTAAAACACTACACCTATTAGATACAGATACCTTCACAGCTGATCTCAGTCAGTACACTAAGTCCCCGATAAATATTTATAACATCCCACTTTACCACATATATTGGGGTCTCGCTCCAGGGATAATGAACTTTCTCCTGTTATAGATATTGGGAATAATAAGAATTAAAAGGTATCCTTGGGTGGAAATAAATAAGGTTGAGCTCTCAGTGCCTGTAGTGTCCTTAGATAATTATTGAAAGATTGAATTGTTTACAATTGCATGTTAGACAATGGCCGACTTGGCAAAATTTCGATCTGCTGCTGTACAGACTGCGAAAGAGTTAGGAATGGACGGGCAAATTATGATTGCTTATGTCACTGCTGAATGTGACAAATATATTGAACGGGAAGAAAGAAGATTAGAAAAAAGAGGCCGAAAGAAAGTTAGAGGCTGAGACTAAGAGGTTGCAGATTGAGGCTGAGGCTAAGAGGTTGCAGATTGAGGCTGAGGCTAAGAGGTTGCAGATTGAGGCTGATAAAGAGGCTAAAGCATTGGAGGCAGAAAGAGAAGACAAAAGATTGGCTGCAGAAAGGGAAGACAAGCGATTAGCTGCAGAAAGGGAAGCAGAAGATAAAAGATTACAAAGGGAACATGAGTTACGACTAAGGGAGTTTGAGTTTCAAGGCCATGCTCCTGAAAATGGTGCCAGTCCCTTTACCTCTGATGCCACTGCTAGCCAGGGAGCCTCAACCTCAGCTATGAATTTTCATTTAGATCATTTTGTTGAGAAAGACGATGATATTGAGAGCTATCTAAATAGATATGAACTATTAGCTACCACATATGGGTTAGAGAGAGAAAGGTGGAGCTTAAAGTTATCTCAAGGTCTTCGTGGGGCAGCTTATGAAGTTTTTGCCAAAATGAGCAGAGGTGATCAGGAAAATTATGACATGCTAAAACAGGCTCTTTTGTTAAGATATGAAAAGAACGCAGAATTTTATAGGAAAAAATTTAGGAATGCTAAACTACTGTCAGGTGAAACCTATCACCAGTTCTCTGCACGATTAGAGACATACTTGGAGAAATGGACTTCTCTGGGGAAAACCCAAGATCTTAAGGAAATGGTCCTTATAGAGCAATTAAGAGAGTCCATGGCTCCAGACCTGAGAAAGTTTCTCATGGAACAAGGTGCAGAGAGGCTGGGTGAGTTGCTAAATGTTGCAGAAAGGTATCAAGCGGCTCAGGCAGAGGTATCAGGTAATAAAAAGAAACAGGTGGAAAATTTTAGGGCACCACAGAACTTTAATAAATTTGATCCTAGAGATCAAAACAAAGGTAAGCACCAATTTGATAGGCCACGGTATGACAATAAAAATAAAACCCCACAATTCGATGAAAGGAAATATGATGAAAGAAAATCTTTCAACCAAGGGAAAAGGTGGTGTAAAAATTGTAAGATGAACAATCATGACACTGACCGTTGCAGAAGGAAACCTGTGTATATGGCAACCCTTCAGGTCAGGTCGACCTCAAGACAGGAGGAGGATATTATGTTGGATACCACTCCAGAAGAGATGAGGAAGGCACAGGCTGGGGATAAGACCCTCAAGCCTTGTTTCAGGAAATTGTCAACTTGTCATACAACTCCAGGCAAGGGAGATTTTTACATGAAAAACAAGTTGATGTATAGGAAGACTGGAGCTAGACCCAAAGGTCACGGACAGCTGGTTCTTCCTAAAAGATATAGGGCAGACTTAATAAGGAGCCTACATGTGAAACCAGATGGGGACCATGAGAAAATAGGTACCATCATCCAAAAGGTGGCTCACAATTATTATTGGCCCAAGGCAAGGTGGGACATTGAGAATTTTGTAGAAAGGTGTAGCATAGCACATGAGGGAACACCCACAAGTGGGAACATTGATCAGGACCTGGACACGCCAAGGGGCAAAATTAGGCCTGACAATAAAAAGAAAAATAAATTTGATAAAGTGGACCAAAGGGAATGGAAAGCCCCTTTTCACGGACAAGCTTCACTTAACTGTTTTACAATGGCCACTATGCGGAGAGTGCAAAAAGATGTCTTACCCCAGGATAAGCCGAAAATCCCTCAATCGGACTTAAACAAATTGGAGGAAGAAGATGTAGAGAGGAAATCTCTCATCAAGAATTTTAAGTGGGGAGAAAGCCCCAAAAGAAAAATTGGTAGCGGTCGTTTTGTGCATGATAATTCTGGGAAGAAAAATCATCACTACCGCGCTTGGGGTGGAAAGGTCCTGGCATGTGCCAGGAGAAATAAGTTTCCGAATTTAAAAGTCCATATGTAACTCTGTTAAGAACGTGGACTGATGAAAAAGCAGAGGAAAATATTACATCCTCATACCAATATGTGAATGAGCTGACCACTCGTTTAAAAACTGGCTGGAAACTTGCCAATGAAAATTTGAAACAAGCCAGGAAGAAACATGCTGCCTATTATAACAGGAAAGCTAAAGACAGAGATTTGGCTGTGGGAGAGAAGGTACTGCTTCTTCTACCCGGTAGCCAGAATAAGTTACAAATTGGATGGCAAGGTCCATATACAGTTCTAGAGAAGGTGTCTAGAACAAATTATAAGATAGATAAGAAGGGGAAAGAAAAAATCTATCATGTGAATCTCCTGAAGAAATATTTGGAAAGAGAACATCAGGAAGAGACACACTTGTTGACCTTGTCCATTGCCATGGAGATGAAAAAGGAACCACTTTCATCATTTGAATATCCATTACACCCCTGTGAGACAGCGGCACAGGTGAAAATCAGTACACATTTAACGAAAACTCAGAAAGAGAGAGTACAACAGGTTCTAGATAATCATGCAGAGGTGTTAACAGACCGACCAGGGCATACAAACTTATTGGAATATGATATGAAACTGATAGACCCCACACCTGTCTGTATGAAACCCTATTCGATTCCTTTTGCTAAGGAGAAAGCTTTGAAGGAAGAGATAGACTATTTGTTGAAGGAAGGAATTATTTCACACAGTGAATCTTCGTATAGTTCCGGTGTTGTACTCTTAAGGAAGCCCTCTGGAGAACATAGACTCTGTATAGATTACAGGAGACTGAATGCTATTACAGAAGGACAGGTGGATCCATTGCCGGATACAAATCAGTTGTTTGCCAGGCTAAATAAAGCTAAATATTTCTCAAAAGTGGATCTGAGTAAAGGATACTATCAGATTCCAGTAAAACCTGAGATCAGACAAAATTGTTGGATGTAAACAATTCGGAGGAACGTAATGAATCCCTGAGTTGCCTCTTTGATTGAGGATATTCCGAATGTTTCATACAGGCTAATAAGAAGATTATTGGATCCACTACGAAAACTCTGCTATCACCAGGTATATGTTATCTCCTCATAACGTACATTTTGGGGAAAATCTAATTTTCTCTGGACATGTCATTGCGCAGACTCAGAGAAGAGAAATGGTGAATACGGGTTGTGAAGCAGCATTAAGACAAGCAGTCACACTTGCGGCTGTTCAGTAACATAACCGAAAAATATTATTGGTTGTAGAGGTCTGAGGCAGATTTCATGAGTAGTGCTTACTCTGAATGGACCCAACTACATAAAACCATGATAGCACAACAGCAGAGTAAAGTCAAGTTGACTTACATTTATCTATGTGTATATAGAATAAAGGACTGACATAAGATGTCTGTTTTAAGAGGGGAGATGTCGTGAAATATTCTAATCCACATATATAAATTAAAACGTAAATGTAAAGCCTAACAAATAACTTCAATAAAAGGAAAGAAGAATGGTAAAGAACAGTGCTGTCACAATGACTGTACTCGAAATCCCCTTGTTTTCTAATTCGTCTGCAAATTATAACGTTCCACGTTGATAGTAAAAGCCTACTGCATCACTACACGCTTTCTTCCATAAAACGTGTACTGCCTTTCTAAGAAAAACCTTGAGATACGCAAGCTGACCTAGATTTAAAATTCCATTCATGTCATTTTATACACTACGTTCATGTCATTTTATACACTACGTTACCATAAACGAAAGACAGATGGACTAAGGATAGAAAGAAAGGGAGGGGCTGAAAGCCGGAACGCAGGCAATACTACCACAGTCTCGCGATACACAATTAATGCCCTAACACGCGTGTAAGGCCACAAGCACTAGCTTTTTTCAAATCGACAGTGATAAAAAACACTACACATGCGAGAGTTAGTTTTTAAAAACTTACAAAACGCTTATTAGGAAACATGACATTCTACTGTTTTATGTCTAAAATCCTGACATTAGTCTCACAGTACAGCCGGACAGGAGGCGGTCCTAAACATAAAAAATTAAAAAAACTACACGACTATCCTGGAAAATGCATATTTTGAACGCAGCCCCATAGCCCCATTAAATTTATATATTTGGGTTCCTTAGGACTTGCTGACAAAGAATATGTTGAACGTTACGCAAATAGTCTAGGAATTAACAAATTATAGCCAAAAGAAATAGTGAGGGATGTCAGACAACACCAAAATCAGAATCGCTCAGTGGCAGATTTTCACACCACCATTGTACGGGAAATAGGCTGACATGTTACCTCCTATTTGATTGGCGGAAAGTAAATGTAAGGCTAAACACGATTAGTCGGGCTATAAATATTGATTCTTTGTTGTTAGGGAAACGTGAGTAAGGGTACTTTTTTTTGAAAAGCTGTGTAAACATGGCACGATTGGTTAGACCCGCGAATATAGTCAATCAGAGGCGTCAGGTCAGCACCACATTTTCAAATAAACTTACTAAAGAACCAGTGCGTTGAGCGCCAGTGCATATTTTTTCTAAATAAAAGATCGAAATTGTGCTATATTCATTGCCAGTCAACGTAACTGTGTATTATTCCATGAATTGTGGTAAGCTTGAAATATTTGATATCTTTTTAATGAAAATTGAATGTAAATTGATAATTTATGTCTGTATATATGTGTGGTTCAGTAGCGAACATGAGGTAAAGCCTATATAGTGCTCCAACCTGAACAGAAGGTGTCGGAGGAAAGTAAAACTACATGGAATTGCCAAAGAGTACACTGACACCTATCTTATTAACTAGAAAGAAATAATGCTGGAATTGCAGAGGCGTAGTAACCATTAGGGAGGAGTATACTGGTGAACATTGTTTCAGATGAAGATAGCAGTTGGCCTACCGCTCTGAACTCAGTGTTTGCTATGTATTGTGTTCAGTCTGGAAATTTATTATAAATTAGTTCTGAAATAGGAGGTACAACCTTCTTGTTTCAGGGACCGTGGTCCTAAAGTTATTGAGCAGCACCTGGTCTGAGCTTTGCTGAACCTAGAGGCTGACAGCATACTCCATTAAGCTCAATTCCCAACGAGGGTAAAGTCTGAGGTAGATGGGATGGTGGAATAGGAAGAAGTGGAAACATAACTATGTATCGGGAAACTCAATACTCATAGAGTATTTGTTTCTATTCTTTTACCATACTAGTTGGTGGTACCAGCTGAGGGTACTATCCAGACAAGAAGGGTACAAGTGGCCTGTAGTCGAAGCTAGATACCATCATCAGAAGGGGCTTTAAGACGACGGACCAATTTCGTAGACACTCCGTGAAACTTCTGGGAACGTGCTGCGCCCTACAACCTTGACAGGGACGAGCGTGATCAGCTATCCAGTCTACCGAGAACCAAACCATCAGAAGGAGCAGAACAGCGAAGTAACACATAAAAGCTGCCACGTGACCTCCTTTACAAACGGCCAGTACATCCCACAGTGGTGATAATTTCTGATAAATAATTATTCAATTTTTAAAACCTTGTTAAAACCTAAGGGATTATTAAATCTGTTATTTGTAATTATAAACATTTAACGTCGATTTAATCATTTTGAATGTACTGTATGTTTGTCTCAGTCAATTTACTAAATACGCTCTAAACAGAGCTATAGCATAATAAGAGGAATTCCACTGAGTAAATCAGGTTGGGGGCTTGAACGAGTTGAAACTAATCATTGCTTAGTTCTTCATAAAAGGCGGCGGATCGGGTATAAGTTAACGATTGCCCTGCCCAATGCAGCATTGTTCTTGACTTCTGAAATATCTTATGAAGACTCACGTGAGATAGACGCATCATTATTCTTCTATCTACAAATCTTACTTACTTACTTAGTCGTTCCCCTTCTACCGTGAGGTGTACAGGTTTGGAAGAGAGAGCGCCAGACTATCCTATCGGCTGTCTTAGTTCGTCGCCTTTAGGATCAGTCCAGTTTTCTCTCTTGTATTGCTCGTAATCGTGATTTAAAGCAAACAGGTGATTGGCCTGTTGTGCCTTTGCATGGTGGAGGGGCTGCCTCCTTACGGCCTCCATGCAGGCCGCCCTCCTCCTTTTTCATCCGGGCTTTGGACCGGCATAGGCAGATTTCTATCTACAAATCTGCCAAGAGTAATCTTGTGCGAAGGTAGACACATTTGAAGACCCACATTGGACACTAATGGGTTTTGGCCACTGTTGGACCACTACTGCTAAGCAGTAGAGGCAATTCCGTGATAATTGGGAGCTCGACGGGGATTGAACTCGGACACGCAAGTGTGATAAATCACAATTGGTGCCCCGTCCCGGATTATAGAACTTGTCTAGTAATTCACTAGACGCGATTGACATAAATTTCAGATTTACTGAAAGAATATTATCAAGTGTGTATTTGTAAGACTGAGCATACGGTGCATTCGTAAATAACAGCAACAATATATTTTATAAAGAATAATTGAATAATCAGAAAGAAACAACATTTTTTGTAACAAAAGTTTAAGTTACAGTTAAATAAGAAGTCCACTTGGTGTGGCTAACTCAGTTTACTAGCTAAGTAGCAATTGCAAATTTCTGTGTGTGTAGTTTTGTAAACAAACATTTTGCTCAGAATGGCAGAGTCCCAAAATCTCCACACTTTCTATCTGAATGTCCCGAAGGAACTGGGCATGCCCGGTCAAACTCTGACAGATTTTGTGCTTAGTTCGGTTAAAGCCGAACAGGAGAAAGCAGAGAAAGCGGCTCAAAGGGAAAAGAGAAGGATGGCTAGAGAGCACGAAATCTAGAAAAGGCCTGGTCCTGAAAGGGGCCGGTCCTGAAAAGAGCTGGTCCTGAAGAAGACTAGTCCTGAAAAGTTTTGGTTCTGAAATGGTCTGCTAGCTGATGAAGCGCTGATAAATACGTACTAAGCCCTGAAAATAACATAAAGTACATATGTAATAATGTGGTGAAGCCATGAAAAGGACTTGTTCTAAAAGAGTGTGCTAGCTATGCCAACAGTGCCCGGACTTGCCAGATAGTATCACATTTGCTTATATGCAATTCGTCATAAATGCAATCGCTTGTACACTTGCTCTGCTATACTTAGCCTGGACATAAATTCACAATGTGACATCACAAAACAAAATCTCACTCTTCTGTCTTGATCGAGCGCCTGGTGTCAATAAGCAATTCCCTCTCATTCTTATCAGCCTGGTGAGGATAGATTATCATAAGCGGGTTGACTGACAGCAAAACGGTTATGTCATGAGTAGGGAGAAGCAATATTCATAAATATGAAATTGACAGAACTTTTAAATACAGGCTATGTTATAATCAGGGCTGTGGAGTCCGAGTCAGAGTCGGTTAAAAAATGTCCTGACTCCAATTATGAATTTTATGAGACTTAAGCCAAGGCAGATCCACGTTTGATCCATCTAAAAAAATAATTTAAAAAAGGTGGGGGGGGGCCGCTTAAAAAAAGTGAAATAACATTTCAAAGGAGTTGTTTATTATTAATAGTACATTTCAAGTAACGGAAGTAAAAAGTACTTTGTGACGTTTTTGGAAATTGGGAGTTAACAACAAAAAAGGTCTTGTGCTGTATAAATAAGAAGCGGCAAGACTTCTGCTCTATCATTACGTTATCTAGCACTGAAAGAAGTTGAGAAATGTGACTGTTAAACTCTGTAGTTGTTAAATAGTTTGTCACGCTTTATTTGTTAAATTGACGCTCAAAATGCAAGTGTAACGTTTCAAATCACCCAGTTTTGTCATTCAATTGTTGCTCCGACAAGAATGTGATAATGAGTGTGTATATGAATGAAGCGGCAAAGACATCACTCATACTACACTGTCTCTATGAAACATTTAATGAGACGTTTTGTATGGTTACAGCAAATGAGACATGAAGCAGAAGGAATTGAGAAATGTAAATGAGCATTCGTAAATAAGCATTCAGAGTATCAAATTTGAGACTGCACGTCAGACCATAACAATAATGCAGGCTCCTAGACTAACCTCGTCTAGCCATATCCCTTCACGTAAAGTTCAATATATATATTTTCCATAAAGATTAGGAATCCCAGACATTTTCACATGTAGGATCAGTGATGGTTTGTCGACGACCAACATTTTCTCACTGTGATAAATACAACGTTTGTTTTCTGAGCTTCACTCAGACTTGGATACAGTTGGTCAATCAATTGTCCTCATTTTTCATAGAGCATAATATCATAATCAAGTGCTGACCTAGTAGAATATTTTTTTAAAAGTACCACTTTGTTTTTGTGCGAAGCCCAAGTTATAAATTATGGTTTTAACCTTTCTATGCGAAATTAACAGTTTAAAATGTAAACACTGGGGTAAAGTACTACGACAGTCGAAAATTCTATCATTTACTTATAGATCACACAAAGCCGGATAACAAAATTCGATACCTAGACATTGAACTCCATATAAAAGTTCCGCTGCATCATTTTAGAAATGGATATCATATATAAGACAGACTTTAAAAAAAAAAAACTATTCTAGGCCATAGATATACTGAAGCAGTGGGTAGGCCCTATTTGGAGTCCGATCGAAGATGACGGAACTCCTTTCAAGGGAAGTAACTCAAAAATGACTTCTCCTTAAGCACTTAAAAAGGAAATACTTTGTTTACAAAATATTTGCGAACATAATAAGTATATAAATGTATTATATTGCAAGATAGTAAAAATTGCACTTTACAGTGACCTTACTTATAAATTGAGCGCTCAAAATGCAATACCCGTCTTCCACCGAGATCATTCAATATGTTGCTTTGACTGTCATGGCGTTACGACCAACATAAGTCACTGTGAAACGTTTGTTTTCTGCCTTCAGAAGAATCAATCTACTTTGAGAGCATTAATCAAGCTGGACCTAGTAGAATATTTTTTTAGTTTTTGTTTTGTATTATTATAAGAATTAACAGTTTAAAATGTAATCTACGACAGTCGAAAATTCATTTATTCACACATATACCATACCTAGACATTTAACTCCATATAAGTGCGTCATTTTATGGCACATGACTTTAAAAAAAAAAAACTATAGTGGGATTTGGAAGTCGGATAATGTTTGAAACGACTTGATAACCCTGGTTATAATTATGATCTCAGCTCCAAGAGATAGGGCAGATAGAGAGGGAGAAAAGGGCAGATAGAGGGAGAAAAGGGCAGATAGGGAGAAAAGAGCAGATAGGGAGAAAAGGGCACTCAAGTATTACACAGGTGAAGGGTGCAGACTGACAGACAGACAGACAGAGAGAGAGAGAGAGAGAGAGAGAGAGAGAGAGACGTGTAGACAGACAGACAGACAGACAGACAGACAGACAGACAGACAGACAGACAGACAGACAGACAGACAGACAGACAGACAGATAGATAGATAGATAGATAGATAGATAGATAGATAGATAGATAGATAGATAGATAGATAGATAGATAGATAGATAGATAGATAGATAGATAGATAGATAGATAGATAGATAGATAGATAGATAGATAGATAGATAGATAGATAGATTACAGCAACTGAAATATGAAAGTATGACCATTTATTATCTTACTAAATGTCATCTGTATGCTACCGTAAACCTCCAACAATCACAAATGCTATGTTGTTTGTTAAATCCTCTTCGTTGATAGGTCTTTCTTTCTTAATTTGTATTTTACTTCCTTATTTATTGTTATCTTTTCCCCGTGTTACTCGTGTTCTTTCTACCTTTTCCCCTTTATTGTTTTTGTGTTCATATACCTCTTCACTTTGTCACGGAATTGCCTTCCCTACTTTGCAGCAGTGCTCCAACAGTGGCCAAAACTCAAGAGTATCTAATATGGGTCTTCAAAGGTGTGTAACTTCGCACAAGATTACTTTTGGCAGAGCTGTAGATAGAAGGATAATGATGCTTCTATCTCAAGGGAGTGTTCATAAGATATTTCAGAAGTCAAGAACAATGCTGCATTGGCAGGGCAATTGTTAACTTATATCTGATTCGCCGATGTTTATGAAGAATTAAGCAATTATTAATTTCAGTTCGTTCAAGCCCCCACCATGATTTACACAGTGGAATTGTTCTTATTATGGTATAGCTCTGTTTAGAGTGTATTTTGTAAATTGACTGAGACAAACATGCAGTACATTCAAAATGATTAAATCGACGTTAAATTTGTATATTTACAAATAACAGATTTAATAATCATTTAGGTTTTAACAAGGTTTTAAAAAACTGAATAATTATTTATCAGAAAATTATCATCACTGTTGCGATGTAATGGAAGTTTGTAAAGGAGGTCACTTGGCAGCTTTCATATGTTACTTAGCTTCAGTGAAGGTTCTGCTCCTCCTGACGATTTGGTCTCGGTAGACTGGATCACTGATCACACTCGTCGCTGGTCATGGTTGTAGGGCGCAGCACGTTCCCAGAAGTGTCAGGGAGTGTCTACAAAGTTGGTCCCTCGTCTTTAAGCCCCGTCTGATGATGGTATCTAGCTTCGAGTTCAGGCCACTGGTACCCTGCTTGTTCCAGAGATAGTACCCTCAACTGGTACCACCAACAAGTATGGTAAAAGAATAGAAACAAATACTCTATGAGTATTGAGTTTCCCGACATATAGTTATGTGTCCCTTTCTTCCTATTCCACCATCCCATTTACCTCATACTTTACCCTCGATGAGAATTAAGCTTAAACCCTCGAGATAAAACTTTCTTTACATTTAAATTGAATAGCTTTATATTTACTTTACAATCAAATGAAAAGGTTAAAAGTATAGATAGAATATGTTTACATTTACATCTACACTGGTTGAAGAATGTTCACAATATAGATTGCATATATTTTCATTGACATTTACACTGGTTTGTAGATGTAAATATTATAATTAGAATGTACATCATTTCTTTCATCATTCCCTCCCTGCTCCATATGGAACGTGCGACTACCTATGATTTTTAGTTCTATTTAAGAAACTAGCATAAAGCAGTCACCAGCCCTTGCAGTGGTGGTTCATGCAATCATCATTCTATATGGTGAGGATTCCAGTCTCAAATGACTTGGACATCCACTAGCAATTTTCACATATTAATATTCACATGGCAATATACTTGTATTACATATTAGTTCACATGTTAGTAATGAAAAATATAGAATGTAAAATGTAAAACTTACGCCAATCTTGGCTCACAGACTGTTTGCTCGGAGATATAGGTTAAAACACTTGCAAATGCCTTTTTCACTTGTTCTTGGGGGGGTCCTTACTTTAACAATAAATTCCCACTATGAATCTGTGTTTTAGATTCCTCAGATTCTGGTTGTCCTTGTAAAATGGTAGAGTTTATTCTGGGCTCTGAAGTCCTCAAAATTGCTCAAACAATGGTCCGGTCCGATATAAGAATCTTGATTCTAGGCTTAACTCTCGCAGTCTGGTTGTTTCTTGGCAAAGCGAATTTCACAGTGTCTTAAAACGGAAACGTGTCAGGTTATATTCCCTTCGCACCCCACGTAGTTGTTGGTTATGATTTAGGCAGGGTCCAATCAGGAATTTGATTGTTTCTCTATTTCGAACCCCCGCCAATCGTTTTAAACTGCATATATTTAGGTGGGGTAAATCAATATTATTTCCGCCTAAAATGCTGTGCGTGATGCACGTCTCCTGGACAGGAAATGATGATGTTATTCATGTCTGTCCAAAATGTGTCGCACAGACAAGTAATCTCTTTATCCGTCGCTTGTGCACACAAAATCCGTCTTCGGGCGAGTAATTTTTTCGCCTGGCACGGCTTGGACAAACAAAACTATGTGAACATTGACCAGGCCCATATGGGTTTTACCTGCGTTAATCTCCGCAAAGCTGAGAAGCGCCAAGCAAATGTAAAGAAAATTATCACCAAAAATGAGTGTCAAATGAAGAAACAATATCAAATATCTGTTTGATAAGAGCAGAAGGAAATATGTTGAACCGGAAATTTCTCGTAATCAGTCCTTACTTCAATTAAAAATGACTACTGTCGTAGTGGAAATGGGATTGAACCCAAAATTCCGTTACACACTGTTTGAAGTAGTTATTGGGTATTTCTTTTAAATGATCTGTATTTCTCATCAATGGTAAAGCTAACTACAAACATTTGTGTGTGTGCTCATAAATAAATAAAAATGATGTCGGTACTCAGTCCATGATTCTAATAAACATATAAAATACAACATTGACTCATCGACTTTCTTCTTGTATATATCCGTGCTAACTAATACCCCAGCCATCGCTCTGCCTCGTTTTAAGAAATGATGTCAGGGAATTAGCTTTTTGCCCCGCGGGTTCTCTAGAGGGGCGAAAAAAGAATAGATCTATTGCTATATTTGGCATGTCCTAATAAAGTGACTCAAATTGTGTTGTACATGATGGCTGCCAATCTCATTGTCATGGGATTGCCTCCCCTTGCTTTGCAGTGGTGGTCCACTAATGGTCACAACGCAAACGTATCTAAAAGTAGGTCGTCCAAGGTATCTATCTTCGCGCAAGATTACTCTTGGCAAAGATGTAGATAGAAGATGAATGGCGCTTCTACCTTATTGGAGGCTTCACATGATATTCCCAGAAGTCAAGAACAAATGCTGCTTAAGAGCTGAGCAAATTTGTTAACTTATTATCTGGTCCGTCGCCTTTTGTGAAGGGGTTATGCAATGGTTCTGGCACGTCAAGCCCCAGTTGGAGTAATCCACCGAATAATAATAATAATAATAATAAATTCTTTAAGCGCCAAACACGGCGCATAAGGCAGAAACCAGTGCTCTCCAGGTTGTTCGTTGTGACGCCACTCCTCTTAGCTCTTGCACATTATATAGGCCCAACGTTCTTCCTTCTCTTATCCACCGAATGCCCTCTTATAATTAATGGCTATATATATATATATATATATATATATATATATATATATATATATATATATATATATATATATATATATATATATACACTGGTTTGTAGATGTAAATATTATAATTAGAATGTACATCATTTCTTTCATCATTCCCTCCCTGCTCCATATGGAACGTGCGACTACCTATGATTTTTAGTTCTCTTTAAGAAACTAGCATAAAGCAGTCACCAGCCCTTGCAGTGGTGGTTCATGCAATCATCATTCTATATGGTGAGGATTCCAGTCTCAAATGACTTGGACATCCACTAGCAATTTTCACATATTAATATTCACATGGCAATATACTTGTATTACATATTAGTTCACATGTTAGTAATGAAAAATATAGAATGTAAAATGTAAAACTTACGCCAATCTTGGCTCACAGACTGTTTGCTCGGAGATATAGGTTAAAACACTTGCAAATGCCTTTTTCACTTGTTCTTGGGGGGTCCTTACTTGAACAATAAATTCCCACTATGAATCTGTGTTTTAGACTCCTCAGATTCTGGTTGTCCTTGTAAAATGGTAGAGTTTATTCTGGGATCTGAAGTCCTAAAAATTGCTCAAACAATGGTCCGGTCCGATATAAGAATCTTGATTCTAGGCCTAACTCTAGCAGTCTGGTTGTTTCTTGGCAAAGCGAATTTCACAGTGTATATATATTTATCAAGAAAAACTGGCTCATGCGTTTGCTTTCGTACATATAAACTGAATCAACTATTATTGTTTAGTTTAGAATAACATACACCAAATTTAATAGTCAATTAGTCTTTAACATGGGAAAATAAATATGGAAAATTGGGTGAAAATTGAAATTAAGGTTTCCTCACTGAGGTTTAGGTAGGGCGTTAATATTGACTGTATTTTTTGCTGTAGCCTTTTATATAAAACTTAGCTCCAGATGCGCCTGGCAGCTGTGGTTTCCGTCACTTCTTTTTGGTGATGAGTACACTTCTCCACATAATTCGTAAACTGTAGGCGGTTGGTGGTGATACTCTTCTCTCACACTAGTGGCGTAGGAACTTCAGTTCTTAAGTCTGATGTCTTGTAACCACGAACTGTGACACATTAGAAAGAAACAAATGTCTCAGTAAATTTGTTCTCCGCAAACTAACAGGCCCATTTTCATGCGCTCCACCAACGAATACCAGAAGAATTAAATTCACGAGCCCACAATGTAACTCAGGGAACATGATGACAATTTACCAATATCCTTCTGGGTATTAACTTGGAAATTGCGTCTGGGGTGCATGAATAATGATTTGCCTGAACTACAATTAAAAAGGTATATAATTCTCACAAGATAATATGTTACACTTTAGGCACATGTGATGCAATCATCACCCATCCCTGCTCCAGTCAGAGTCTGGGGTCGCTCTGCTGTCTCGTTTCCCGCGCGACTAGTCAGAAACAGTCACCAGCTCTTGCTGTAGTGGTTCATAAATATATTATTTTCATATGTTGAGGTTGCCAGCCTCGTATAAAACCACTTAGCAAAAACCTGTAAAATTTACATTAGTAAATAATTGTTTATACTTACCCCAAAATTTTGGGAATACACACTTCTCCTGGCACAGATTTAGAATGGACCCACAGCCCTGTATTTAGATGCTGTTGGAATCACTGGTCTGGAAATATGAATTAATTTCTCTGAAGGCTGATGTTCTGCAAATTCCTGGCCTGTGAAAACTTTGTTAAAACTCCTCTCTGACTCCTTGTGATATAATTCCTAAGTTTCCAGTCTTGTATTAAAATTGCGGGTTTACTTGTAAACACCAAAGTTGCCCAATACTCGATCTGGTATTTCTAGTTGTGGAATGATAAGTCCTATTCTCTTTACTCTGGCTTGTAGGAGGTGTTTAGTTGACGCTGCGATGCAGTCTGTCTATGTCTCCGAGTTTGTTAGATTATATCTCATAATCCTTAGTTTCAAATCCTAGCTGTGTTTCCGCCGAAAGTTCCAATCAAATTATAGTAGATTCTGAAGAACCAATCCAATCTATCTAGCACTGTTTTGGTGGGGAAGTTTATCATTACTCATCCCACGCGTATTTAAAATATTAATTTTAATATACACGCGTGGCCTGTTACCACAGTGATGTCAAATCGTTACATAAGACTTCCGGCGCACCTCTGTTTATCACAATAATGTGACCCTGTGTTCCTGGCGTAATGTTTTCCGCCCAGACGCTTATCCAGACAGATTATTTAATTATCCCCTTTATCTCCGTGCCTCCGCCAGACAGATGTCTGGTCAGACAGTGTTGTCTTCTTTCATAGTAGCACAATACAAGCTTGTGTCAACACGATCAACAGCTTTCCAACGGGGTCAGACGTTGGACCGACACGTTTCAACAGGTGGTCAAACGGATTCAACGAGATAAGTGGGTGACAGGTCTGACTGGGTATTGTTACTATAATACCACAGTTCAGCTGGCGGTACGTAAACACGTCTGAGGAGTGGCAAAGAACATAAAGACAGCCCTTTAGCAAATACTTTCGTAGCAACTACTGCCATAGGGGAGTGGCGTGTTAGAGACTTCACCATGCTATGTCCAGCATAGAGCAAAATAGTGAAAATAACAAATGAAAAGGCATGATTTATGTCAAATAAAATCGATGAGTAAGAAAATGAAGAAAAGGAAAGGATACTGCCGGAGGGCTGAAGGTGTGAGAGATCACACAAAAGAGTATGTTCAGACATTTTGTCACACTCATCATTTAAAACAAACTGCCATAGAAATAACTGTTGCAAGAGCGTGTGAGAACTTGGTGTAGGTTTCCTGCTGCAATTGTGGTTCTATGCTCCGTAACAGCACAAGGAAAATGATGATGATGATGATGATGATGATGATGAATTAACTGTTACCATTAGTTGCTTGTCAAGTTCGGTAACTTCTTGCACTAACTGACGATACTTCCGGCAACAATAGAGCGAGCTTTGGTCCCAAGTTTTGGACTTCACGTAAGGAGTTGGCATCGGCACGATATCTTTTCCTGTAAAACATATCGAAGTCATTAACGTACTCGATCGGAATATTCGATACTATATCCAATATTATTCACGATACAAAAAGTTTTCAACAGTGATATTCGGAAACGATTGGTAAATCTTCACGGCGATATTTTCTACCCTGCCAGCGATGGATAAATCAGAAAAACCATATCCTATGAGATTAAAGTATTGTGCTTCATAGGCTTATAAAATATAAACATTCTGACAGGAGACGTTACAATGCTGCCACATGAACAACAGAACCACAAACACGGCTATCAAACCATGACAGTTTTATAGCCGTGGTCTTCACTCTGGGCGATATTGCCCACTAGAAGGCGTTTCGTTATTTTTGGTGGGCGCTACAAAAATTAAGGAATTAGTGGCTATTTCAGAAAAGTTGTTAAAGTTGGGTTTTGCCCAATGAACTGTAAACGCTGCTGTTATATGTTATTTTAACTTGTATGCCTTTGCATGTGAGTAGATCCGGAAAGTGTTTTTCCATCTCTTACACATCATTTTAATTTTAGTCTCCAGTTCTCTCTCCATGTCTGTGTTTCTTTTCAGTCCAACACTGCTTCTATTACCTCAGGGATTCCAGAATTATGACTGCCTCGTTATGGCTATCAATATGTTAACTGGCTGCCCTGGCAATATTTAAAAATTAGAAACCTACCAACCACAAAAAAATATTTATAGAATGTGTTTCCTATATGCACACATTGTGATTCTCGCCGGTTCTACGGAGTTCGTGTACTGTGCTGAGATAATCCTTGTATGGTCAAAGGGAGGAGATCGAAGCACTGATGGAGTTGTCCGTGTGCAGTGAAGATAGTCCTGAAAACTAAACCAAACATGGTAACGTCACATGTTCCATTTTAAATTGTATATGGCTGGCGCTCGAAACAATGGCCAATATTTATGTGGTAGTTGACTGTTTTGAACTTTTATGCATCCCTACAAATGCTGTCCCTACCACATACACCAATATCTTTACCATTATGTTGCAACTTCTGCACTTGACCATGGTGTCATCATTATGCTACACAATATGACCCCACACTGCACATAACACAGTTTTATAAATGGGTGTTTGTGTAGAATAGAAGGGCTAACATGGCACGACGATGTCACCAATGTTGAGCTGATGACATCATCACCAATGTGGACACTGATGACAAGATCACCAATGTGGACACTGATGACAAGATCACCAATGTGGACACTGATGGCAAGATCACCAATGTGAACACTGACGACAAGGTCACCAATGTGGACACTGATGACAAGGTCACCAATGTGGACACTGATGACAAGGTCACCAGTATGGACACTGATGACATGGTCACCAATGTGGACACTGATGACAAGATCACCAATGTGAACACAGATGACAAGATCAGAAATGTATTCTTTTCGGTGTACTTAAAATTGTGTCACATGCAGTCATGACCCCATGTCTTTACTTGCTACACTTGTGTGTGCATGTGTATTTTGCTTGAGATCGAAACTTACCACACCATTCACAGAAACCTTTTCTCATTCCTATCGGGTTTCCATCTGCATCCAACGGTATGTCCAGGAGATCCACTTGCAGGTCATCCTGAAGTTAGTAAGTTGTATTTGTTAAATGTATTCATTACTTTCACAAGTTCATACATTCAGATAGACAAGCACTCTATGAAATGAAGACCATTCAACGTGATGCATATTGTAATAGAACGTTAGCTTGAGAGTATTGCGGTGTTAAATAAAGAGATCTTGTCATTTGGAAGGAAGTCATTGACAATCTGCAAACCAGAAAAATACAGGTCATTAGAAACCACAGAGCCGTGCCGGTTTTAGACATAAGCAATGGATACTTTTAGAGACCTCGCGAACAAATATATGTTTGTAGATATAACACAAATTTATTTAAAGGTGGCCTCGCAAGTTCACATCTGCCTAAGGGCATTACACAGCTCACAACTACCACTGGCTCAGAGATATGATCTCACAGAATTATGCTAAGAACACTGAAAGCGAAATAAGTAGATCTTGAAAAAATGTGACTCGGCATACCGAGCTTAACACATATCATGGGAAGGCGCAGTTGACTTTGTTTGGGCTGGATGTGAGAAGAGAAACGCTAGGATACACGGTGACAATCGGAAAGATTAATGGAAAGAGAGAAGATGACGGCTAAAAGAGAAGACACTGGAACTTATAACATCGCAGGCATGGAAAAAAAGTAACAACTGGATTGAAATGAATAAAAGTGAGCCGCTGCTCGATACAGCCTGAAAGAAGAATTAAAGACACAGTAAAAAATGTGAAGGTTAGGGATTGGCATAGGAATCCTAAGCCTAATCCTAAACACTAACCACATCCTAGCGACATTGGCGACTTATTTTGATGACAGCAAAGAATGTGACCGCATGGCCTTCCACGCTAGCATTATCCATGCTACGACACTAGCATTTATACGTGCTTTAATATGTTACATATAGGAATGACCGACATTAAAAGCAAATAAGACGTTTTCACACAAAACGCAGTATCATTCAAAGTTCAGTCAGCAGGCACTGCTCTGAGAGGGCAAATATAGAGCGTCCCAGATAATAAAAATGAATGAGAGCTAAACGCGGAAAGTGGGAATTGAATGTTGTGATTTGGGTTTTTTCCATTGTTTAGGTGGAAAAGAGAGTTGTGACAAAAGTCGAAAAGAAACCAAAGACGTGTGAGACAAATGTCGAAATAACAGAAAGCCGTGTGCAAAATGTCGAAAACAGAGAGCCGTGTGTAGAAAATTGTAACGTGTGAAAAAAAGAGTGAGTTGTGTGAAAAATGGCGGGAAAAAGAAGTAGCTGAGTATAAAACGGAGAGATGTGGGCGATAGACAGGCTTTTACAGATTTTTAGGACTTTAGGAAGGATTTTTACAGAGAGTTTATAGTTTTTAGATTTAGAAGAAGGATATTACATATAGACAAGAAATTTGTGCTAGGTAGTTTGTAGTGTTAAATGAACTTCGTCTTTGAGATTATCAAGACCAGTTTATTATTTTCTTTCCTTCTGTTGGATATATTTCTTTTGGATGTATACACTATTTTGTTTATAAGTGAGTAACGAACATGTCAAATTTGTGAAAATACCGGTACTTGTCAAACGACGGTCAATAAACATATACTGCATTGCTGTTTGTGGAACTTTACAGTATTTCATTTGGATTATACCTTGTCATGTAGAGACTGTTTTGCTTATCTCTTAACACAAAAGGGAAGAACAAACCTGGAAAGAAAATTAGCAAAAGTCAAGTATTACCATCTCTGGCGGAAGGCCAGTTAGCACTTGAACTACAACAACATATAAAGGATTAACTCTGACCAAATAAAATCAATATAACTACTAGTGCCGTATAACATCGATCTACACGGCCACAAGAACACTCCCCACTATTCTTCATTTTTACCCAAAAACTGAATAGATAATCAGGACCATTGATAGGTGGTTGTAGGAAGAAATGATCACTTACAGCCAGATGGCATGGCAATGAAGAAGAGTATAAGAATAATACATCACACCGAATACATCATCGCTGTAATCATCTAGATTAACCTCATTATTAAAACAGATCGTCCACAGCTGTCATTGATAATACTATCATCACTTCAGCGCCATGAGAAGAACGCGCCTTCATCTAATTTTTGCAAGCCTTCATGCCTTGTGCCATCGTTAAAAATATATCAATGTCTTATTTATAGCTTCCATCTGTTATCCGTGACCTTTTCTGTCCGTTTTAGGTCTTCGTTGTTCATAGTGTTGAAGTTTTCTTGGATGAACGTCTCTGCTGAATGGAGCAGTCAACTAATGTGCCCAACGATTATTCATAGCCTTCTACGATCACTTGGATGCATTGTTGGTATCTTTGTTCTTTTTATTCATGTCTTACGTTTGTCTGTTTACTTTTTCATACCGACTGACAGTGGTTAGACCGGTGGTCTCTCGTGGCAAAGGTGTCAGGTTAGAATCATGGTTTCGTCATGCACCCTGGTCGCATCTCGAAAGATATCTTCTACGGACAGCTGGCAGATGGCAAAATAACAGTTGGGCGACCGCTGTTGAGATCCAAAGATGTGTGCAAGCGAGACATGAGGTCACCGAACATAAATCAAGCAACTTGTGAAGATGAAGCTGCCGATCGCACAAAGTGGCGGTGCTATCTACGACGCCACCTCAGATTGGGCGAAAAGAAACTCTCACAGCAAAAGAAGAGAGGAGAAAATGTCGAAAGTAACATCAGGAAAATAAGCATCTGAGGGCTGTCACCTCATGGGCCATTCCCATCGTCAGTTATGACTGAAAGGGCTATTATTATTATTATCATTATTATTATGCTCAGGTTCCAGTCGACTTAGTTGTAAATGGGTACCTGCTCTGCTCTTGAATTATCGAAGAAAAAGGCCGTAAGAAAGAGAAGGTCACCCGACCTCTCGATGATGGACCTAGTATTTCGAAGTCTCTAATGCTTCACTTTCCTACGACAGTAACCGCTATGTGACGATCTTTACCTTTTCTTACCTATTGTTGTAATCTGTTATCTGCTGATGTCTTTATTGGTCTTTATTCTGTCTAGTGTGTTTCTACAAATGATTATATGTCTGTTATATGTACGTTAATATAGTATGTTGATGTTTTATTGAATGTATTTCAGCGCTATTTTAGATCTTTGTATTTTCTTGATTATATTTCCCTGTCATGTTTATCTATTGATGTTTTTTATTTATTGTATTTCCGCGCCCTATTATTTGTTGATGTCTTTATTCATAGTATTTTTGTGCTATGTTATCTCTGGATGGTTTTATACATTGTATTTCTGTCATTTGTTATTTGTTCAAGTTAGTGTTGACTGTTTTTCTGTTCTTTGATGTTTTATTGATTGTATATCCATGCTTTGTTATTTGTTGATCTTTTTAATTGTATTTATCTGAATGTTATTTTTTAATGTTTGCATTGATTGTAACATGTTGATGTTTTTTTTAGTTATTCATTTTCTAATAATTTTGTCGACGTTATTATTTCTTCATTCACATTCGAATAATGGACTTGTCAGTTTCATTTTGTTTATTCTCGTGAATTAATGTGAATCAATGTTCTCTTTTCGCTCCCTGTCGAGCATGTAATCACCATCGCTGTTAACCCACACAAGACATGTAATCACCACCGCTGTTAGCCCACACAAGACATGTAATCACCACCGCTGTTAGCCCACACAAGACATGTAATGACCACCGCTGTTAACCCACACAAGACATGTAATCACCACCGCTGTTAGCCCACACAAGACATGTAATCACCACCGCTGTTAACCCACACAAGACATGTAATCACCACCGCTGTTAACCCACACAAGACATGTAATCACCACCGCTGTTAGCCCACACAAGACATGTAATCACCACCGCTGTTAACCCACACAAGAAAGCATGTGCCAAAGCACTTCATTTGCTCTTGCAGAGGTTGTTTCTGTATCAATCTGTTTTACATCGTCCTCGTAGTTTATATGGCATACATTTACACACACACACACAACACTTACGTAAATATATTTACAACCTCGTACAATTTCTTGGGTCTTTGATTGGACACAGAAGGAATAAGTCTACTGTTCTATCTATCACGGGTATAAAGTCTACTGTTCTATCACGGGTATAAAGTCTACTGTTCTATCACGGGTATAAAGTCTACTGTTCTATCACGGGTATAAAGTCTACTGTTCTATCACGGGTATAAAGTCTACTGTTCTATCACGGGTATAAAGTCTACTGTTCTATCACGGGTATAAAGTCTACTGTTCTATCACGGGTATAAAGTCTACTGTTCTATCACGGGTATAACGTCTACTTTACATTTTCAATGGTGGTTACCTTCTCTTGTGTCCTGACTCGCCGGTCCATTTTTTTCGATCGATGTCAGTTCATTCTCCTTATATGGTAGCATCTGTCAACTGTTTCTTGGAATGATTGAAACCAGAGTTGATGTTTTATTCCCTGTCCATATAAGGCGTGATTTCGTTATATCTTTGCCTGGAATGTCTCCTACACCGTCTCGTTTTGAGGGTTACTCAGGTGGTTGCGTTCTGCGCATGTCTGAACTTTAAGTTAGTTGGGAAAATCTTCCGGTCCGGGGATTCGACAAGATGTTTTGAGCAGAGAGGACGCATCCTGCGTCTGTGATCTTTTGATAGGGAATTGGTAGTCCTCCTGTGAGTTAGTTTAGCTAACGAGGTCTTTCCCTATATGATTCGAAAACGCCTGGAGGCGTATATGTTGTGGTGTGATTTCGAAGCAAGGTAATACCCTCCTTATGTTCAAATCTGTAATCTATTTTGATGTTTGACATTGGTCGTTCTCTGCTTAGTTACCAGTTACAGGAAGGAGAGGTTCTTCTACTAGAGATTACACCTCAGGTATCTTCATACCTGAGATTTAGATGTATACGGGTCATGCTAGGCCCAGAGAACAGTTTCTATGCTCTTTGAACTTCGCAATGCTAGCGACGGTATCTACAGCGAGGTTAGACTTAGAAAATCTACAAAGGTCAATCTGACCTGTACTCTTGAAACGCCATTCCCGTGCGTTCAGTGGTGAACTCATTTACATATCTGATCGGATAGCATCAGAGAGGAGTTTGTTAGACTTATGTACATTATGATATTAAGCTGACGCTGTTGTAAGCTGGAATATATATATATCAGCTCATAGGATTTGCAGGATCCATTGAATAACTTTATGTATGCACATTACCATGTACTACAGTGACTATGACTTTTGTAAAATGGATGTACAGTACCTGTCTTGTGGCGTCAGAAAATAAACGATGGAAAACGTCAATAGCAGTTTACACCCTTCTATGACTTTTCATGTCATACCACATGTGTTGTGAACCTGTGAAACCACATCACCTACACTCGCAGCCAGCACCCATAAACCAGACAAGACACCTCACACTCCAGCATATAACCTTCCAGGTGTCTATAGGAGTGGGACTTTATATGGCTACACACTAGCAACGACTTTGGACTTAATACCTACAACGTTCATAGTGGCCAGTAGTCAGCCATAAACCACCCTTATCACTTATATCTGTCCGTCGCCTTTTATGAAGGATTTAAGCAATGGTTTTTAGCCCATTCAAGCCCCCAGCTGAGTTAATTCGGCGAATTCCTCTTATAATGGTATAGCTCTGTTTAGAGGTAAATATATGTCTAGGTATACTCGTGTTAACAACTTACCCCAAAGTTTTGGGTTATACAATCTCCTTGCACAGCTTTGGATGGACGAAGATGGGAATTAGAAGCTTCGAAATCAATCTGGGAAATTAGAGTTAATTCCTCTGTCGGCGGGTGTTCAGCAAAATCACTTGGCCTGGGAAAACTTGTGTTTAAATTCCGGTAAGACTTGGTCTGGGAAATTAGAATTAATTCCTCTGACGGCGGGTGTTCTGCGAAATCACTTAGCCTCGGAAAACGTGCGTTTAATTCCTCTTTGACGGGTGGTCCAATTCCTTTAGGTGTCCAGACTCTGTATTTAAAGTCCTGGTCCCTTAAGTTTTACAGTCTCTGTATTTATAAAGGTGGGCTTACTTTTTAAGGTTTTAAGTTTCCCAAATATTTCGATCTACCGCTTTATAAATATGGAATTCTAGGCCCGATCCTTCTCTTTCTGGCTGTTTGGGAGTTGCTTAGCTTGACGTTGCGAATGCAGTCTCTCTGTGTTCCGTGTCTCTGAGTTCGCTAGATTATGTCTCTCATTTCTCAGTTCAGTCTCAGATTGTGTTTTCGCCGAATTTTCCAATGGAATTCATTGTTTATTCCACCTCTCACTTCAATCCAATTGTAAGCTCTTTTTCGCACTACGTGGATTGGGGTGTTTAAATTCAGAATATCCCCCACTTGTTTAAAATATTAAATTTAACATTTCCACGCGTGACCTCTTTATAATAATTCGTAAGACTTCCGATTGCAAACAAACAAATCTGTGACTAATTGCCTGCCCAGATGCTACCTGTCGCCAATATTGTCTCTCCAGAAGGATTCTCGGTAATAATTTTACACCGGGATGGTCCCGTAAAGGCGATAAACGCATCTACCACCTGGGTAATCTTCCAGACAAACAGACATGGTCGTTGGCAATTTACACAGACCATCTTGGGTTCTTTTCATGTCGATCGGACGAGACCGTATAAGCGAATCGCTCGCTGGCCGGTTCAATTACCTGGCGGAACGTAAACATGTCTGAGGGCTGGTAAAGCAAAAATGTAAGAGACAAAGATAGTTCCATAGCAGATAATTCCGTAGGGGAGTTGAGTGTTAGAGACTTCATCCTACTAGATCCAGCAAAGAGAGTAAAATAATGAATGAAAGGACATACAAATTATGCCAAATAAAAGCGATCGGAGAGGAAATGAAGAAGACGAAATGATACTGCCGTAGTGGCAGAGAGAGAGCCACCAAAAGAACACGTACAGACGTTTCGTCACACTGGCAACCTCGTCATGTAAATCAAATTGCTACAGGCACCACCGCTACAGGAGCACATGGACACTTTAATGCAAAGGACCAGCTACGATAATGGCTCCATAAGGAGCGAAAAGGAAGACGAAGATGATAGTGATGATGAAGAAACATATTTACAAGCATACACACACACACACACTCCCGTACGATAATACATCCATGTGTCTCATGAATGTTTTGCTGTAAGCTTCCTGCTAGTGGGCCAGTAGTAGTAATGTTGATGATGAGGATACACTGTCATACACACACACACACCCACACAAAGATACATTCCTGTTTGCTGCTGATTGTTATCCATGATCTATTCCTGTCACGTGACCTGTCAAACAAGGACACGTCTTCTATGCTGGATGTCAAGCAAACAAATACTCACATCTGAAATGAAAGAACATGAATAAACATTTACAAGTTACAGTTGCTCGTATCTAAAACATAAATAACAGATCAGAAGGTTAAAGCAAACATTTCGCTTACTTTTGGAATATGGGGAAAAGAGAAAAGTTACTTTCATCCATATCTAAAACTGTGACGAGTCAATTTTCGATCGTCGTATTTTCCTTCTTCTTCTTCTTCCGTCCTTAGCCAAAGACCGACCAAGCAGTCAGAGGCCATCACGCCTTGTGGCGTCTTAAGGGCAACAGCAGATTGATTTTCTCTGTTGTAGTTTCCCATCACGCCTAGCGGCGTCTTTAGGGCAACAACAAATAGATCCATCTGCCGTTGTTTCCGTAATCGGTGTGACAAGCCAACGGGTGATCAGCCCATTGGGCCGTATTTTCCTTGCCATCCTTTTAATATTTTTCTGTGCCCTTCCTTATCCTTTTTCTCACCCGCACCTTGACGTTGTTTTCGCCTCCATCGTTCAAGGTTTTATTATCACATTTTGATCTAATTTGTCAGTCCCGTAATTTTATCTGATCGCTTGCCCTATTTTTGAAACAACTTTGATTTCTTTTTGTGCAGAGCGAACTTGCCACATTGATTTTTCACTTATGGCGGGCTCCAGACGAAATACGAGTCTACACGGATCGACATTCCTACTGTTAACGCCGACTTTCTGTCTATGAATGATACACGCTACCGGGTTTTCGGCTGAAAAGGTGCGAGCTCGCAAAAATGACATGAAAAAATACATGGCAGATCTCACTGGGATGTAGGAAATGACCATCTTGTTACAGATTAAAACACTGTCGTGAAATATTCTAATCCACATATATAAATTATCAGGTAAATGTAAAGCCTAACAAATAAATTTAATAAAAGAAAAGAAAAATGGTAAAAGAACAGTGCTGTCACAATGACTGTACTCGAAATCCCCTTGTTTTCTACTGCGTCTGCAAATTGTAACGCTTTCACGTTGATAGTAAAAGCCTATTGTGTCGCGGCACGCTTTCTTCAATGAAACGTGTACTGTATTTCTTGGAAAAACCTTGAGATATGCAAGTTGATCAATGACCTAGATTTAATATTTCATTCATCCCATACACAGCGTAACTACAAGACAGATAAAGCAGGGGAGAGAGAGGGGCGAATATAGGCAGGAAGCATGCAATACTAAACACGCGTCGCGCGATACACAATTGCTGCCATCACGCGTGTAAGGCCACATGCACTAACTTTTTTTCAATCGACAGTGATAAAATACATTACCCATCCCAGAGTTAGGTTTTAAAATCCTGAAAAACGCTTATTAGAAAAGATAACATTAGATGGGTTTACGTTTGAAAACATTACAGTACCCAGACAGCACATCTTCGAAACAGGAGGTAGAAGAAATTGCATATTTTGAACGCAGCCACTTAGCTCTTTTAAATTTGTATATTTGGGTTCCTTAGGGCTTGCTGACAAAGAATATGTAAAACGTTACGCAAATAGTCTAGGAATTACCAAATTATAACCAAAATAAAATAGTGGGGATGCCTGACAGCATGAAATCATTTCTGCTCATAAAATTTTTTTATAACGTGTTTGAAAAAACCTTACGTTACGGAAATAGCCTACCATGTTAACTCCTATTGGATTGGAGCGCCACAAATGTAAGACTAAACCCGATTGGTCGGGCTATAAATACTATCTTGTGTTGTTATGGGAAACGAATAGAAGGGGTACTTTTTTGAAAAGATGTGTAGACGTGGTTTCACTGGGTAGAGCTGCGAATATACTCAATTCAGAGCGTCTGTTCATTGCCACATCTTGTAATAATCCTACTAAGAAGCAGTGCGTTGAGCACCAGTGTATATTTTATATAAAATAAAGCCTGGGACATCGGCAGATCGGAGTTGTGCTATATTCATTGCCAGTCAACGAAACTGTTTATTATTCTATGAATTGTGGTAAGCTTGAAATATTCAATATCTTTTAATGAAAATTGAATGTAAATTGTTAATTTATGCCTGTATATATGTGTAGTTCAGTAGCAAACATGATGTAAAGCCTATAATGCTCCAGCCTGAATAGAAGGTGTCGGAGGAAAGTAAAACTGCATGGAATGGCCAAACAGTACACTGACACCTAGATGATTGACTAGGAAGAAATAATGCTGGAATTGCAGAGGCGTAGTAACCATTAGGGAGGGAAATACTGGTATAAAGTATTTCAGATGAAGCTGACAGTTGGCCTAACGCTCTGAACTCAATGTTTGTGATGTATTGTGCTCAGTGTAGAACTAGAGTATCAATTAGTTATGAAGTAGAAGGTACATCCTTCTTGTTTCAGGGACCGTGGTCTTAACGTTATTGAGCAGCACCTGGTCAGAGCTTTGCTGAAGCCAGAGGTGGACAGCATACTCCTTGGTCCATATAGCAACCAGTGGGGTGACTCCAGAACTCATTAAAGTAATCGAGCAGAGGAGCCTTTTTCTGCAGTCATCACCAAAGATAAGAGAGTGTGGCCATGGAGCTCAACATTATGTACCCCCATCTTAAAATGACATTGTAAAAATAACATTAAGAGGGGAATTTAATTGTTTTAATATCAGGAACTGAGAACATCTCCAATACTAGTTCCAATAAAGACAAACTATTGAAGTCATGATGACACATACCAACAGAGCTTGAACAAAACAAAACCAGTATTACCTCATATTACTACTACACAACTGACACACATAGGATACTATTAAAAATATATGTCACTACAAGATTCATATTAATAAATTATGTACATATAACTTGTAATTAAAATTGATTGTGATTCCTGGTTCCCTTTGTATTTGAATCAGGACACATATACATTCATGACAGCACTGAATACATATTGTTATTTGAAAAGTTATCAGTGACTCCTTTAAGATATCCTTATAGAGTGTTTTATGTATGTGAGTGTCACTGTGTTGTCAAGTGTGGTGGAATAAATTAAATTGTTTAGCTGTCTGTTGTTGTTATGACTTACACTTCATCATACACATACCCTAGACATATAACGTAGTCATCACACTATTCCAGAATAATTCTGACTGAGGTATACATATGTGGCAGCAAGTAAGGTTATCTATAATACACTACTCTTATTAGATATAGATACCTTCACAGCTGATCTCAGTCAGTACACTAAGTCCCCTATAAATATTTATAACATCCCACTTCACCACATATATTGGGGTCTCGCTCTCGGGATTTTGAATCTTTACCTATTACAAATATTGGGGGTAATTCACTTCAGGGAATAATAAGAATTAAAAGGTATCCTTGGGTGGAATTAAATAAGGTTGAGCTCTCGGTGCCTGTGTTGTCCATTAGATATATATTTAGAGATTGAATTGTTAGTTAGACATTGTATAAACTTACCTGATAGACAATGGCGGACCTAGCCAAATTTCGATCTGCTGCTGTTCAGACTGCAAAAGAGTTAGGATTAGATGGGCAAGTTATGGTTGCCTATGTCACTACTGAATGTGACAAATTTATTGAACGCGAAGAAAGAAGGTTTGAAGCCGAAAGAAAGTTAGAGGCTGAAAGGGAAATTAAGAAGTTACAATTTGAGGCTGAGGCTGAGACTAAGAGGTTGCAGATTGAGGCTGAGGCTAAGAAATTGGAAGCAGAAGAAAGAAGATTGACTGCAGAAAGGGAAGAGAAGAAATTAGCTGCAGAAAGGGAAGAGAAGAAATTAGCTGCAGAAAGGGAAGAGAAGAAATTAGCTGCAGAAAGGGAAGCAGAAGAAAGAAGATTAGCTGCAGAAAGGGAAGAGAAGAAATTAGCTGCAGAAAGAGAAGCAGAAGATAAAAGATTACAAAGGGAACATGAGTTACGACTAAGGGAGTTTGAGTTTCAGGGCCATGCTCCTGAAAATGGTGCCAGTCCCTTTGCCTCTGATGCCACTGCTAGCCAAGGAGCCTCAACCTCAGCTATGAATTTTCATTTAGATCATTTTGTTGAGAAAGACGATGATATAGAGAGCTATCTAAATAGGTATGAACTATTAGCTACCACATATGGGTTAGAGAGAGAAAGGTGGAGCTTAAAGTTATCTCAAGGACTTCGTGGGGCAGCTTATGAAGTTTTTGCAAAAATGAGCAGAGGTGATCAGGAAAATTATGACATGCTAAAGCAGGCTCTTTTGTTAAGATATGAAAAGAATGCAGAATTTTATAGGAAAAAATTTAGGAATGCTAAACTACTGTCAGGTGAAACCTATCACCAGTTCTCTGCACGAATAGAGACATACTTGGAGAAATGGACTTCTCTGGGGAAAACCCAAGATCTTAAGGAAATGGTCCTTATAGAGCAATTAAGAGAGTCCATGGCTCCAGACCTGAGAAAGTTTCTCATGGAACAAGGTGCAGAGAGGCTGGGTGAGTTGCTAAATGTTGCTGAAAGGTATCAAGCAGCTCAAGCAGAGGTAACAGGTAATAAAAAGAAACAAGTGGATAACTTTAGGGCACCACAGAACTTTAATAAATTTGATCCTAGGGATCAAAACAAAGGTAAGCACCAGTTTGATAGGCCACGGTATGAAAATAAAAATAAATTCCCACAATTCGATGAAAGGAAATATGATGAAAGAAAATCTTTCAACCAAGGAAAAAGGTGGTGTAAAAATTGTCAGATGGACAATCATGACACTGACCGTTGCAGAAGGAAACCTGTGTATATGGCCACCCTTCAGGTCAGGTCGACCTCAAGACAGGAGGAGGATATTATGTTGGATACCACTCCAGAAGAGATGAGGAAGGCACAGGCTGGGGATAAAACACTCAAGCCTTGTTTCAGAAAATTGTCAACTTGTCATACAACTCCAGGCAAGGGAGATTTTTACATGAAAAACAAGTTGATGTATAGGAAGACTGGAGCTAGATCCAAAGGTCAGGGACAGCTGGTACTTCCTAAAAGATATAGGGCAGACTTAATAAGGAGCCTACATGTGAAACCAGATGGGGACCATGAGAAAATAGGTACCATCATTCAAAAGGTGGCTCACAATTATTATTGGCCCAAAGCAAGATGGGACATTGAGAATTTTGTAGAAAGGTGTAGCATAGCACATGAGGGAACACCCACAAGTGGGAACATTGATCAGGACCTGGACACGCCACGGGGCAAAATTAGGCCTGATAATAAAAAGAAAAATAGATTTGATAAAGTGGACCAAATGGAATGGGAAGCCCCTTTTCACGGACAAGCTTCACTTAACTGTTTTACAATGGCCACTATGCGGAGAGTGCAAACAGATGTCTTACCCCAGGATAAGCCGAAAATCCCTCAATCGGACTTAAACAAACTGGAGGAAGAGGATGTAGAGAGGAAATCTCTCATCAAGAATTTTAAGTGGGGAGAAAGCCCCAAAAGAAAAATTGGTAGCGGTCGTTTTGTGCATGATAATTCTGGGAAGAAAAATCATCACTATAGAGCTTCGAGTGGAAGAGACCATACCGGTGCATGGACAAATAGGTCCACACAATTAAAGGTCCATATGTAGCTTTGTTAAGAACGTGGACTGATGAAAAGGCAGAGGAAAACATTACATCTTCATACCAATATGTGAATGAGTTGACCACTCGTTTAAAAACTGGCTGGAAACTTGCCAATGAAAATTTGAAACAAGCCAGGAAGAAACATGCTGCCTATTATAACAGGAAGGCGAAAGACAGAGATTTGGCTGTGGGAGAGAAGGTACTGCTTCTTCTCCCCGGGAGTCAGAATAAGTTACAAATTGGATGGCAAGGTCCATATACAGTTCTAGAGAAGGTGTCTAGAACAAATTATAAGATAGATAAGAAGGGGAAAGAAAAAATCTATCATGTGAATCTCCTGAAGAAATATTTGGAAAGAGAACATCAGGAAGAGACACACTTGTTGACTTGTCCATCGCCATGGAGATGAAAAAGGAACCACTTTCATCATTTGAGTATCCATTACACCCCTGTGAGACAGCAGCACAGGTGAAAATCAGTACACATTTAACGAAAACTCAGAAAGAGAGAGTGCAACAGGTTCTAAATAATCATGCAGAGGTGTTAACAGACCGACCAGGGCATACAAACCTATTGGAATATGATATGAAACTGATAGACCCCACACCTGTCTGTATGAAACCATATTCGATTCCGTTTGCTAAGGAGAAAGCTTTGAAGGAAGAGATAGACTATCTGTTGAAGGAAGGAATTATTTCGCACAGTGAATCTTCGTATAGTTCCGGTGTTGTACTCTTAAGGAAGCCCTCTGGAGAACATAGACTCTGTATAGATTACAGGAGACTGAATGCTATTACAGAAGGACAGGTGGATCCATTGCCGGATACAAATCAGCTGTTTGCCAGATTAAATAAAGCTAAATATTTCTCAAAAGTGGATCTGAGTAAAGGATACTATCAGATTCCAGTAAAGCCTGAGGTTAGACCATACCTAGCTTTTAGTACCTCAGAAGGACACTATGAGTTTAATAGATTGCCATTTGGATTGAAGAATGCGCCTAGTGTCTTCTCTAGAATGATGAGAAAATTGTTGGATGTAAACATTTCGGAGGAACGTAATGAATCCCTGAGTTGCCTCTTTGATTGAGGATATTCCGAATGTTTCATACAGGATAATAAGAAGATTATGGGATCCACTACGAAAACTCTGCTATCACCAGGTATATGTTATCTCCTCATAACGTACATTTTGAGGGAAATATAATGTTCTCTGGACATGTCATGGCGCAGACTCAGAGAAGAGAAATGGTGAATACGGGTTGCGAAGCAGCATTAAGACAAGCACTCACACTTGCGGCTGTTCAGTAACATAACCGAAATATATTATTGGTTGTAGAAGTCTGAGGCAGATTTCATGAGTAGTGCCTACTCTGAATGGACCCAACTACATAAAACCATGATAGCACCACAGCAGAGTAAAGTCAAGTTGACTTACATTTATCTATGTGTATATAGAATAAAGGACTGACATATAATGTCTGTTTTAAGAGGGGAGGTGTCGTGAAATATTCTAATCCACATATATAAATTATCAGGTAAATGTAAAGCCTAACAAATAAATTTAATAAAAGAAAAGAAAAATGGTAAAAGAACAGTGCTGTCACAATGACTGTACTCGAAATCCCCTTGTTTTCTACTGCGTCTGCAAATTGTAACGCTTTCACGTTGATAGTAAAAGCCTATTGTGTCGCGGCACGCTTTCTTCAATGAAACGTGTACTGTATTTCTTGGAAAAACCTTGAGATATGCAAGTTGATCAATGACCTAGATTTAA
>JAMPIV010010145.1:0-113618 GCA_024509875.1 Oreohelix idahoensis | reverse complement strand
ATTAGTTACAACATGCGACAGTAGTTATATTTTTTCTTTTCAAGAACGTCGCATTTTCAAAAACGCCAACGAGAGGCATGCGATTTGAAACTATTAACGCCACGCAAGGGTACCCATCCCCTTACAAAAGGCTTTTTCGTTGCTCCGTACTATTTTTTTAAATATAACATGAAACCGTTTTGGAAGTCGGCCAACAAGTGTTTCTTTAAAAAAAAAAAAGACGGGAGACAGATAGAGAGAGAGGGGGTTAGTAGGGAAACAGTCAAAACCCACTTGGGTATTTTCAAACTGAAACTAACGAACACATGAGTGCAGGGGAGCGCATGGGACTAAAAAAAGACAGAAAACGTAGATAATGTTATGCATTCGGTTGAAGGATGAATAAAAAGGAAAATACAGAATGGAATTAAAAGCAATAATGTTGTTTATTTAATACTATACTATTTTCCATAAAAACGTATCTAGACTTATAAATAAAGAGAAAAGTACAAAGATGAAAACTTAGATAAAGACGTAGATGAAAATGTACTGGATAGATAAAGGACATTAGCCTGATTAATAATCATTTTTCATCTTTTAGATAGCTTCAAAAGTGACTGAGTTATCGCATAAAATAAAAATTGACAACACAGACATACGATCACACTGATATCCCAGCTCAATTTAAAAGTAACATTTTTCTAGTCGTTGCTTGGAAAAAAGTCACATTGGCTTGCCTCATTTTGATAAACACTACTAGGAGGAACGGGGAGGTATAACTTTGAAGTTTTGCCAGCGGAAGCGACTGGCGAACTTATTTTCAAAAATAAATGTTTGGGATTTTCAAAAAAGAGTCAAAGCGGGTAGTTTAACCTGATTGGCTAATGTTAGGATAGACATAGGGAGAATAAAACTACCGTATCTGCTATGCAGGGTGCCACTTGATAGAGATTTTTCATACAAGCAAGGTTTCAAGCAGAGCAATTAATGACCGTTGCGTCTATAGAAGCAGCTGTCTAAAAGTGACCATTGACAGCCTGTTAAACCTTAACATAGAGAGTGATTATTTCATTGATTGCGGTAAGATGAATACCTTTTTTAAATACATTATTTGATGTAGAGGCCAACCCAGATAGGGCGCCATAACATGGTGTGTGTACGACTTTTTGCTTTTGTGGAAGATTGCGACATAGTAGGAGCAGAGGCATATCTAAGCAGACATAGGAAGCAAATTAAACTAAATTTGAGTTGAATATTGTTATATATATTTTGACTGTAAGACCAGGAAGTCACTGGCAGGCCTATTGATATATTAACTTTGGAGAAAAGAAAAGATTGTATTTCAGCTGAAGAAGAAGATGATGTATATTGACAGGGGCGTTGATACTATGTGGAAAAGAAGATACCCACTGTTATGAAGAAGTCACAATAAAGTTGAAGACTGTAGCTAATTTAGTTAGCTACTATATCTGATCACAATACTTGTTTAATGATATTAAATTGGTAGTGGTGGAGATAGTCAGCTAGAGACTTAGGGAGGCATGTTCCTCTTGTTTCAGGGTTACATCACCCAGTTCAAGTTGGTCAGAAATCGGAGCTGAAGCAGTTGAGGCAACCTACCGGTTGTTTCTTTATCAAAGCAAACAAGTAGTAGCAGACTCCAGAATACACGGCAGTGGATCGTGTGCATTTTTCTCAAACCAGTCATCCAGGGTCTACACGGATACTAAGATAAGCCAAAATCTTCAGGGCTTACATGCTAGCTCAAATATGTTCGATCTCCACCCTATTCAGTAACAGTTTGATATGATGTGAATACCAGTTTTCCCACTAGTGATTCTTCAGATAACAGTAGTCTCCACCAGGGAATAAACGTGTATAAACATTAACATATTAATAGATATATTGGACTAATGTCCTTCTTGTGTAGTAATTTGACATAAAACCATAATTTCATTTTCAGTTAAACATTCCTGTCCTAAAAAATTTGAGGGACAGGAAATTAAATTGTATATACATATATATCATAACTTTAAACCCAGTCTTGTTTATTCGATGTTAGTGATTTAAAATTGTATTTGTTTAACGCATTTATCACTACATTTTCATTACCCTAGACATCAAGCCATATAAATAACATTACAAACACTAGATACCCAAAATAAATCGCAGAGTGAGATCGTAGTGTGGTAGTAGTCAGGTACCCTGAGAACATCATACTTAACTATTAGACTCAAGGACTTGCATAGCTGACCTCACTCTGTAGACACATACTAACTACTTTCCTTTAACATCAAAACCCACCACAGTTTTATATTTCACTTTAGTTGAAAATGTTTACAATATAGTTTGAATATGTTTACATGTACATCGGTTGAAAGGATTGTAAACTTTCATTACAGTTAGAGTGAATATATTTTACATTTACGCTGGTTGAAAAGGTTGAAACTTTCATTACATTTAGAGTGAATATGTTTTACATTTACACTAGTTGAAAAGGTTGAAACTTTCATTACATTTAGAGTGAATATGTTTTACATTTACGCTAGTTGAAAAGGTTAATAAAATAACAAGTTTGTACATCATTTCTTTCATCATTCCCTTCCTGCTCCAAATGGAACTTGGGACTACCTCTGCTTTTTGTTCTTTATTAGAAACTCGCAACGAAAAACTAAGTAATTCCTAATGGTATATTGAATCTAGAAATCGCAGCTAGTTCTGTGGGTACTGGATAAACTGGGTTTTAAAGCTGGAGTATATATCTAAATATGAGTAAAAATCGCGGATCAGTGTGAGGTATAACACTTTCGGGGAATTCTCTGCTCAAATTTTGAATGAAACGAAATATTCACACCATTTCATCGCCCTCTCGACTCTCTGCTAGCGTACGGACTGCTTAAGATCAGGCGAGCAATGTCTTTGATCTCGTCGTTTCACGAACGACCAGATCAAGGGGAGGGGGGAGGGGGGTGTAATAGAAATTGTCTCCCTTTGGTTCCAAATTATCTACTCCTTCTACTCAAATTATTTCCCCTGATCACTGTCTACCGAAAATACGTTTCAACGTATTAGCTTATCTCCTCCTGAGCCAAAAGTACGATTTTTCTGAAATAGTCGCCCCTTTCTACGCGTTCCGTCTACCTGTCTGATCATACTCAGCGATTTCCAATCGCTGGCGTTATAATTACAGGTAACCGGCTCAACGTTAGCTAAATAGGTCTGTTGGTAAACATTCCTAAGGCAATAGAGAAAAGAAATATAAACTAGGCGTGTTAGATTAGAAAAAGAGGCAGATCTCTGAGTGTAGGAGGGTTTTATGTTAATAAACCGTGCATAGGTGAAAGCCAGGTGAAAGATAAATGTAGAAAATGAAATAGATATATGAAAGCTATTATCATAATATGTCACACACTACTTCTACTACAACTCTACTATTACTACCACTACTACTGCTACTACCACTACTGCTACTAACACTACTACTACTACCACTACTACTACTAATACTACTACTACTACTATTACTACTACTACCACTAATACTACTACTACTACTACCACACCACTACTACTACTACTACTACTACTCTACTACTACTGCTACTACTACTACTGCTACTACTACTAATACTACTACTACTAAATTCCAAGAAATATAGAATCGATATAAAGATAAAGATAGTCCCATCGCAGATGCTGACGGAGGAGAGTGAAATGTTAGAGACTTCACTATATCAGGTCCTGTTTTTTTAATAGTGAGTGACCAGTTCCCTTACTCGCCACTGTTGCTTTCCATAACTCGATTACAGTAATGTACCCATTTATTTCTGGGTAGACTAGAGCATAGGTTATGTGTGAGATCGAAAGATATCGCCGTATTGATCGTTTCATCACAATACCAATTTTCTGTCTCATTTCCTTTAGTTACTATAAATGTCGAAATTACATAACAGAGCGATTTCATCATCATTGTGGCATATTATGATAATAGCTTTCATATATCTATTTCATTATCTTCACTTTTCTTTTACCTTTCTTTCACCTACGCACGTTTGTTAACATAAAACCCTCCTACACTCAGAGATCTGTTCTTTTTCTAATTTAGCACGCATTTTTATTGCTGTTCGCTATTTCCTTTGATGAATGTTCACGAGCAGACCTATTAGCTAACGCTGAGCGGGGTATCTGTAATTTTTAACGCCAGCGATGGAAAATCGTTGGATAGGATCAGATAGCGATCAGGAGGAGATAATTTTGGAACAAAGGGGCAGACAATTTCTATTACCTTCCACTGAACTGTTCGTTTGAAAGTAATTAAACACGGTGAGAATAGCCAAATCAAAGGACGGGCTTCGCTCGATTTCGTTCAATGACCACGTCTGCAGGCGGTAAATACTGTGAATTTTCGATCGAAGAAATCTCGCACGGTCTGGTCAATTACGTTACGCCTGATCTACAGAGAGACCGTTTCGCTCGGTGCTCGAGTTTGCAGCGGTAAAGGGTGTAGATTTCTTTTCATCTAGAATTTGAGCAGAGATTTCCCCGTTGGTGCTAAATCTGGCAGAGAGTCTGGTTTTCGGTGAATAGTGTAGCATTCCCTTTGATTTCAGATATATATACCCCAGCATTCTAACTAAATTTATCCAGTACCGCCACAGATTCAGAAGACATCTAGCTACGATTCTAGAATCACTTGTATTAAGTAGAGTTCTTAGGTTTTAAACGATAAGACAAGCTCTAAGCTTGTAGTTTATAATAATAATAATAATAATAAATTCTTTAAGCGCCAAACACGGCGCATAAGGCAGAAACCAGTGCTCTCCAGGTTGTACGTTGTGACGCCACTCCTCTTAGCTCTTGCACATTATTTAATCCCAACGTTCTTCCTTCTCTTATTATTGTTCTTCTGAGTGTTTCTTTTGGTCTTCCTTTTTTCCTCTTACCCTCAGGAACCCAAGTGAGTGCCTGCAATGGTATTCTGTTGTTTTGCATTCGTAGGCCATGACCGATATATGACCATCGTCTTTTCCTTATATAGTTGGAGACATATTTCTGCCTAGAGTCTTCTCTTATTTGTCGATTAGTCTTGAATTCTTTCCAACTGATGTTCATGAGTTTTCTAAGACATTTGTTCTCGAATGTATTCAGTTTATAATTATAATAAGTTAAATAACCGAAGTGGATAAATATATTATATTTTACGCGGGTTAAGGATAGGATTGAGAATACTATATTATGGTTAACTATTTGTATTTTTCTCCTTTACACAGTATTGGGTCAAACCCTAAACCTTACCAGCGGCTTCCATATGAATCTGAGAATAACCTTACAAAAGAACATTCTGATATAAATATCGGGTTTTCAAGGTGACTGTCTGGCCTCGTGTTTACATACAGAAAGAGACAGAGAACAACCCAAAGAATATTAAGAATAAATGGTAACTGGACTTATAGATACCCAGATTTCGTTTTCAAAATTTCATATACATTCAGCCTGTTGTGGCGACATAATCAAACATTGACATTACCTAAATAACAACCACTGTGTTGTGAAGAAGATTTATCCTGAACAGATTTATTTACCTGACACTCGATTTAACGATCGAACATTCCAAGCTACTGTATACTGTGAACATTAGATCTCTTACATATTTTCCTACCTGGACACAAATTGAAGTGACATGATCAGCATCCTACTAACAGCAACGAATCAAGCGTTTCCCAACATTTGGATTAATTAGTCTTGGAGAAACTGGGGCTTGTTTCGCCCAAAAAACCCAACCTTGGATTTGCTGTGTGTACCTTAACGATTGTTCCAGAGGTTGTGAAAGCACCTATTAGGTAAGAGTGACTGGATGTGATCACAGGTTTGTCAGAACGAGAGAAAGCAGAAATGAATAATTCTTTTATTGTATAATCCATGTACTCACTTTGTATTTTTTTAAATGCAAATTATTGCTAATGCTATCCCTTTTTCAGAATAGATTAACATATAAACTCTGTTCTTTACCGTAGAGGGAACTCCGAGACCATAGCGTACAAACCTTTGACTCTTTGAGGGTTAATAACTATCTTCTAACGGGATCTTGTCTCAACAGAGGGAGGGAGGATTTCACCTATGAGTCTATTTCTTGATAAATTCATTAACTTATGTTTATTTGTATTTGACTGATATTCAAAATATTGCTGTTGTGAAGTTCTTTATGATAAATAAAATTTACATAAACTTTATTTATGTGTGTTTGTCAGCTCGTCCCAAAAGATCCCTATTCCATTGATATAGTTTTCACGTCTGTGCGTCTAATTGTCGTCACGTATCTGTGTTTGTGTAGAGGTGAGTGGTTGAATATATATATATATATATATATATATATATATATATATATATATATATATATATATATATATATATATATATATATATATATATATATATATATATATATATATATATATATATATATATATATATATATATATATATATACTGAAGCACATATTAAAAACGCACCACCTGTATAATCCAGGAACAGAGTGTGAAATGTAAATATAAATGTTTACAAGTTTACATATTTTAATCTTTATTCATTTTCCTATGAATCCATGCTGGTCTTTAATTTGTACATTTGATTGTTATGAAATTCTTTGCATTCTGTGCAGGCAAGGGAGAAAACCAAAAATGCAACCAATAAAAAAATTCATTCACACTATCCCCAGTGTCTGGTATGTCCAAGCTCGTCCCACAGATGTTCTATAGGGGACATGTCTGGTGATAGGGCAGGCCAATCAATCGTCACAATGTTCTGCTGCTGTAGATATTGCTGCGTAATGCATGCGGTGTGCGCACGTGCGTTATCCTGCTGGAGAAGCTGCAAATCTGGATAATTTGTGAACGCAGGAGCAACCAATGCATCCAGAACCTCATCTCGATATGTCACAGCATTAACATTTCCACGGAAGACATGAAGAGACAAGCGATGGTGAAAACTGAATCCTCCCCAAATGTGAATACTGCCACCTCCAAATCGGTTGTGCTGACGAACACAGCAATCTGCAAAGCGCTCTCCACACCGTCGCCAAATCCGCATACGTCCATCAGCAAAGGATATGTTGAATCTGCTCTCGTCTGTGAATAGGAAGCATTTCACTGCAGTCTAGTCCATCTGACATGTTGCTCTGCCCATTGCAGGCGCTGCTGACGATGTCTGTGAGTCAAGTTTGGCCCAACATAAGGTCGTCTTGTAGTAAGGCCTGTATCTCTGAGTCTTCGCATGACTGTCATTCGAGAGACTTGCCCACGTCTACTCACTATTGCTCTTGCTGTTTGACTTGCCGGGAGAGTACGATTCCTTAGGTGACTCAGCACAATATGACGATCTTGCTGTCGTGGAACGAGTTGTGTAAACCCACTACTTTGTTAAATCCCTATGTCGAGAGCCCAGTCAATCAACGCACAGTTGCTGAGCCGGAATAAATTACAAGAAGTTACGCCAGGAAAAAACTTAAGCCCTGTTTTTTCGGATGTGGGTCGCGGCCATCTTGTTCACGCAAGATGGCGGAAGAAAACTGAATAAAATTAGGCTGTACGAGCATAAGACGAAACTGCAGGCAACCAATCAGCTTGCTCCGCCAGGAACCAACCAAACGCTTTCCTTAACCAGTAGAAGTTACTTTACCTGCCTATATAATCGGGCGAGATTTTATGCTAAAACATGCAACATCAGACACGAAGCCAGAGATACCGACCGACTGAAGAGAGGAGCTATCAGCTTTGATTTATAGCTTACCTGAGGGCATTGACCTGCAGCCTGCTTCACTAAGTCGAGTCAAAACCTGGCCGGTTTAAAATCTTAGAGGGTAAATATAATTCACTATAAACTGGTAGGAAAATAGGTACAGCAGGTATATAATGTTGGTATTTGTTGTGTGTCATTTATACTACCTACTCCTGTATATATTTTATATATTTTAGTTCAATATGAACGTATCAGGTTACTGATTGTATCTTGGGGGAATTAGGTATAATGATTGTATTTCCTAATATGATTGAATAGACGAAGACTAATAGGACTCATACTTCAATCTATTGTCTCCTATAACTTCAGTCTATTGTCTCAGATAACTCCAAACTGAAATATAACCAAAACAGTCCTTGTTAGGACTCAACCTATTGTCTTCTATAACTTCAATCTATTTTCTCAGACCAACTGCAATATAACCAAAACAGTCCTTGTTAGGACTCAATCTATTGTCTCATCTAACATCAATCTATTGTCTCCTATAACTCCCACCTGATATATCACCAAACAGTCTTCGTCTCATATACTCCTATCATAAGAACATAACAATATTGTTAGGATATATGTTACCAGCTTGTATAGCACTTGTCAGAGAGGGCCTGGTATACTATAGGGGGAAGGAAATGGTTGTATCACACCTAGGTGTACATATTATTGGATGTATTCATGTATTGAATTTATATTATGGGATGTATTCATGTATTGAATGTACTCATGTATTGAATTTATATTATTGAATGTATTCATGCATTGAATTTATATTATTGAATGTATCCATGTATTAGTTTATCAGAAAGAATGTTTTGCAAGTAGACACCTGTCTTGTCTCGCTATTGCTAAATCATACTGAGCCATGTTGTCATTCATCCTACATGCAGACACCTGAGACACGCTCATTTCATCAACATTAGAAATAGGTGGGCTTGATGACAGAAATTAGCCCCTATTTTTCCTTGTTACAGGTTTTATTCGTGTCATCAAACCTGAGGTCGTATGTCGTGTCAATCCAGCTGCCTGGAACGTCGCAGGAGCACAGTGATTGCACAGGATCAACCTCTTTAGTCCCCCTTAGTCTTGGGTGGGCTAACGAAACGACCATTAGCGGGTGTTTTGTGTCAACCAAACCAAGAAGGACAGAACTTTTAAGAGATGAGTACACAGTAGTACCATTTCTGTCAGCATTGTGAGCAAAAGTTAGTGTCAGTGACAAGAAAGAGATTTAGCGTAGAAAGAGACAAGATTAACAGCATAGCTAATAATTGTTATAGACGTAATTAACAGCACAGCTGATACATGTACCATAATTGAATAACAGCACAGCTGATATAAATTTTGTTCCTATAATTGGAAAACTTGTAATATATTTATATATCTATATAAATATAAATATTTGTAAATCATATGTAAACTTACAAATCCATTACATTCCATTTTTCAACATTCACCCTTCAGCACAAGAGTAGATAGTGTATATACTAAATAAATAATAAAGAAATTGTATTTGAAGACTTGTCAATTTTATCATTGTTAAGTAAAATCTGTTTCCTTGTCTTAATATCACAGTTAGTTACACAGCGGAGGTGGCAAGTTATGTCGGTCTCCTCTCTACTAATTTTTCGAGATCAGATCATTCACAGCCGTAACTAATTCTTGATACCAGTAGTTCTCTCAGACACTGGGACTTCACCATTTTCTGCAGAAATTCTATTTCTGTAATTGTCAGTACTATACTGATCCAAGAGCCTAATAAAAACCTCACGCCACACTTGCGCAGGGGTAGTAACTCGTGGTTGGCCACTCCGAAGTCTATCCCGGGCACTGCCAGTGGTTCCGTAACGTTCATTGAGACGTACAATAGTGCTGTGGTGGCAATTCATCCTTCTTGGCAATGGCCCGCGAGCTCATTCCGGTCTCCAACATACCAATGGCTCGTTGGCGGTCGTTTTCAGATAGTCGTGGCATTTCAAGCACATGTACTGGGTGTTTTGTCTCAGCGGCCTTTTTATACCGAGTATACTGCCACAACGCGTACACATTTTCAGGGTCATAGCTGTTGGGAATCGTGTTGCACGTGTAACTTTCGTTGTTTTCATGTAGTCTGTACACAAACCCGTGGGTCGAATCATGCACTCTCCATTTCAGCAGGCATTCGCTCTCTACCTCATGACAAACACGGGGAAAATCCATTCCCACACTTTTTTTCCAGCTTCTTGGCATCAGTATATATAATAGTGGTGCGTTTTTAATGTGCTTCAGTATATATATATATATATATATATATATATATATATATATATATATATATATATATATATATATATATATATATATATATATATATATATATATATATATATATATATATATATATATATATATATATATATATGAAAAACTGTCTGATCTAAGAATCTCAGTCGTAATCGATAGGCTGAATAGATTACATAGCCCTACCCCAAAAAAAATTGTTTTTGGTGCCAAACATTTTACTCTTGATTGTACATAAATGAGGCATACGCAATCCAAATATCACATTTACTTGTCCGTAGCAGCTCTAGTTTTTGAGATACAGACATTTTTGTATTTCATTAATACAGGGTGACCCCCAAAAAAACGGGCCCGCGCGCGCACTTTTTGGGTCACACTGTATTATTACAATATTTTCTATAAAAGGGTATGTAAAAAAAACTATTGCTGTCTAGTCCTTTACAAAAGAAAACTGCTTGTTTACTCTCAGTTTCAGTTTTCCCAGAATTGCCTTTTTTAGATTTTAAGCCACTGCATGCATGTACGCTACTTATTTTATTACACTTCTAACAAGAAAATGGCATCTCCTTCAAGAACAGCATGTTTTCTTTCACCGCATTTATTTTGTTATATTTGTGGAGAGTACACTTTCAAAGAAGAACATAGGAAGCATATTACTGTTTTTGTGAAAAAGGCATACTTTGCTTACTTTAAAGTAAAACTAGGTGACCAGGACAAGTCTTGGGCTCTTCATATTGTTTGCAAAACATGTGTTGAACACCTGCGACAGTGGACTTGTGAGAAAAGAAAATGTTTAAAATTTGGAATTCCAATGGTTTGGAGAAAGCCCAAGAACCACTATGATGCCTGTTATTTCTGTGTTGTGAATATTAAGGGAATTAATGGAAAAAATCACAAAAAGTGGAAATATCCAGATTTAGATTCTGCTAGGCGACCTGTTCCACACGGAGATGACATACCAATTCCAACTTTCAGTCAGATTTCGGATTCCCTGCTAGAAGATGAGACAGCAGTGGCATGTGGAACGACAAGTGACAGTGATAGTGATTTCGAAGATGATTTTTCAGATGCTCAACGCTTCGACCAGCTTGAACTAAATGATCTAATCCGAGATCTATATCTCTCCAAGGAATCTTCAGAACTTTTGGCTTCAAGATTGAAAGAAAAAAAATTGCTGACCGCTGAAACAAAGGTTACATTTTATCGCAGCAGAGAGCAAGGTTTTATTCCATTCTTTTGTAAAGAAAACAACCTTGTGTTTTGTACTAATGTAGGAGGTCTTGTTAACAAAATGGGTGTAAGTTATACACCAGATGAGTGGCGACTTTTCATTGACAGCTCTAAAAGAAGTTCGAAGGGTGTTCTCTTACACAATGGTAACAAATATGGCTCAATTCCAATTGCTCATTCTACTACAATGAAGGAGAAATATGCTACAATAAGCACAGTTCTGGAAAAATTGAAGTATTTAGAACATAACTGGATGGTTTGTGTAGATCTTAAAATGATGAACTTCTTGCTTGGCCAGCAAATGGGATTCACCAAATATCCATGCTTTATATGTTTGTGGAATAGCAGGGCAAAAGATATGCACTGGACAAAGGAACAGTGGCCGTTGAGGGAGGAATTTAAAGTTGGAGAAAAAAATATTGTCAATAAGCCTCTCATTGATCGAAAAAGAGTTCTACTGCCACCATTACATATAAAGCTTGGCTTGATGAAGCAATTTGTTAGGGCACTGAGCAAAGATGGTACCTGTTTTAATTACTTATGCAGAAAGTTTCCAGAATTGAGCATAGACAAACTTAAAGCTGGAATTTTTGATGGACCTCAAATTAGAAAGTTAATAAACGATCCAAATGTTATTGATTCCATGAACAAAACAGAGTCCACAGCCTGGTCATCATTTGTTTTAGTTGTGCAAAACTTTCTGGGTAACTTTAAAGCAGACAATTATTCTGAATTAGTTGGAAACATGCTGTCGAGTTTTTGTGAATTTGGATGCAACATGAGCATAAAATTGCACTACCTCCATAACCATTTACATTTATTTCCGGAGAATCTTGGCGACTTTAGTGAGGAGCAAGGTGAAAGATTTCACCAAGATATAAAAACAATAGAAGAGAGATACCAGGGACTTTGGGATGCCCACATGATGGCAGATTACTGTTGGACCCCTAAGCGTGACTGGCCGGGCATATCACATTCCAGGAAGTCCTCGAAAAGATCCTTTTTGCGTGTTGACTAAACAAGTGCTAGTGATAAAGTTTTATTACATTTTTGGTAATATATGCACAGTAATTACATATAATATGAATGCAGACTAAAGTCAAAATGCCACTGATAGCACCTAACTCTAGGATTGTACATAACAATTGCCCTACTAATATGGTCATTCTTAGTTATCTCAAAAACTAGAGCTGATAGAAAAAAATCTGATTACATTTTTGGAATCAGCAACCCAAAATTACCCAAGAACAGCTATAAAATTTAAGGCACCAAAATGTGTGTATACCAGTGTTATCTCTCAAATCCAGAGACAGACTTTACCTTTCACCATTTCACTCGGGAAAAATCTATTTCTTTACCTTATCTCCCACTGAGCTATCACCTGTTCTAGTTCTATTCAGACCGGACCATAATTGATCTTAAATACCTATCAAAAATCTACGACAATCATCATCATTATAAGTTTGTTTTAAGCTCCTTATTGTGAACTGAACCACCACCGCAGCAAGCGCCCTTACAGGAAGCCTGCATCAAAAGCATTCATCTACTCTTTCCGCTCTTGGTTATCAAATAAAATGTCTATTAAATCATCAGCGTTTCCGGTTTCACTCTTTATGGCGCGCGGGGTCAACATTGCAGCTGGTTCTTTTACAATAAGCCTGCACCAGAACATTCAAGTGCTCCAGTAGTTGTGGTTTATGTAACAACTTGTTTTACATGGCGATGTTGCCAGTTCCAAAACCTCATATTGGATGCTTCTTACGACATGCCTGAAGGAGCAGGAGTCCTGTTCTTTCTTTGTCTTCTCAGAGACCCCCGGAACTACACTCACACACACACACATATATATATACACACGAGATATATGCATTTTTCTTTGCTCACAGATATAAGGTCCAGGGAACCACACTTGACTCAGCATTTTTTATTATCGCCAAACCCCACAGATACAATAACAATTATTCAAGCAGTTTATCCCTAAAACAAAAGCCACAATTTAACAGACAGAAAGTCTTTCAACAAATGTGTCACGTGGGATGCTAATTTTCAGACATTATTCTCAGTCATTATTATTTTAACTTTCGCTCCCAGTGGAGCAAGGCGGCATCACTGTTGTAGCTGGCCCCTCTTACATGAAGCCTGTTCAATGCATTCATATACTCTTGAAGTGGTAGTTTGTGTAACAGTTAATATTACATGATGAGGTTCCCAGCCCCATGCACAATCTCATATGTACGACATGCATAAGGGAGTAGAAGCCGTATTTTTTTCTGTGCCTTGTAAGAGATCCCGGGAACTATACGGTTTGTTAACAATAACATCAACTAAAGTAACACAGCGCCATCATCAATATATATAAAATCCCAGCTTTTTCTGTTACTAACGCTAAGGGATGCAACTTTGGTTTAAAGTTAGACATTAATTGTATTGTTTCCCTTATATGTACTCTCCCGAAAATAGTAACACTCGACAAAGAAAAGTGCGCAAATGACGGTGTGCACAAAAATATTTATAGAATGTGTGATCCCGTATACACACATTGGGATCCTCGCTGCTGCTACGTAGTTCGTGTACTGTGGTGATGCACAGTGGTTTAAAAAAAAATACTTTTGAATAAGTAAAATTGCCGTTAGGTATTGGTGCTTTTGAATTAAATTCCCGTCTTATGACGGGCTTTTACACCAGTTGAGAAATAATATGCAGCAATATATACAGCCTGAACAATCAGGAAATAGATCATACTGTACAAAAAGGTTCCCCGATGTAACCAACAGACCAAAGAAATTCTGCGTGGAAACACAGCCAGCACTTGCAATGAGAAAAAACATCAACTCATCAAATGAACTATATTTATTTTGGAAAATGTTTCAATATATATTTTTTTCCTTTTCTGTCTAACAAAGTTCTTTCTTTCGCCCGTAGCCTTCTCTTCAGATCCCCATGATTATAGGGTTTTAGTTTTTCTTCTGCTCTCTTATATTGTTATTTTCTTGAAAGAAATCATACCTTACCACTCCTTGTCCACACTTCAAGACAAATATCCCTATTCTCAGAGGCGGTTTCTTAATTAACAGTGATTAGTTACCAGCAGCACAGGACCGCCTCCTTCGGCAGTAGGACCTTCAGGCCACACCGGCCAGTCGTTGCGACCATTGTCCAGTACCGGTAATCACTACTAATCAAGTGTCCAGCGTCCAACAGAGTCGTTGACTTTAGGTCAGGTGACAACGGGAAAGTCCTGTCGTGGTTTGTGCAGTGCCTTTAATTACTGGGCGTCTTTAGTCCTTCATTTTCACGCTTGACCGCTGGACCGGCTGAGTGTTTGTCTTATTTTTCCCGGAATATTTGGGACCACAGCTTATTTTTTACCTTGTGTGCGTGTGTGTGTGTGTGTGTGTGTGTGCGTGCGTGCGTGCGTGCGTGCGTGCGTGTGTGTGTGTGTGTGTGTGTGTGTGTGTGTGTGTGTGTGTGTGTGTGTGTGCCTGCCGTGGACCCTTTGATTATGCTGTTACAGCTATGGGCCTCTTCTCAGAAGAATTGGTGTACTGTGTTTTTTTTTTAAATACTTATTTGTCATTGTTTTTCCTTTCTTGTTTTGTTTGCGTGTCCCTGACAAAGGCCTTGTGGCCGCAACGTAGGTTTTTTTCTCGCCTTTTTGTCCTAGAAAGAAGTATTACTTTTTTTCCCCTCCCAAGTGCACCTTAGAAAAATTGCACATAAACGGATAATTACAAATGTAAGGTTATATACACGGACCTCCTTAGAATCCATTCATAGACACATTGGATCATAGATTTTGAAAACCCAGGTTTAGAGGACATTTTGGATCCATATCTTAGTTTGTTTTTAGCTTGTTTTTTGTCCCAATAAAAGAGTATAGTTTTTTTTTCTCTGCCTTTTCACACCTACTCCATCAATGTTATCATTACTATAAGGTAAAGGTAGTCCCATGCAGACACTAACGTAGAGGAGAAAACTGTTATAGACTTCATCATAATAGATGCAGCTTTATGAGGCGAGGTGACCAGTTTCCTTCCTCACTGCCTTTACTTACTTACCTAGTCCTTCCCCTTCTACCGTGAGGTGTAGAGGTTTGAAAGAGAGAGCGCCATACTGTCCTATCGGCTGTATTATTCCTGGGCTGGTTCCATTCTAGTCCTCGGTCCTTCAAAGATTGTCTAATGTTGTCCTCCCAACGGACTCTGGGTCGCCCTGGGGGTCTGGATCCCTGGCTCTTTCCCGTGCTTGTCGTGGTAGCCGATATTCTCCTGATCTACAGACATGGCCAAACCATCTTAGTTAGGACTGTTCTACTTGGGTCTGCAGGGGTTGGGTTTGAAGGCCTTGACGTATCGTCTGGTTGTGGACCATGTCTCTTCTTGTTACTTCAACCACCTTCCTCAGATACCTCATTTCTGAGGTTTGGATCTGGCTTTTGTGGGTTGTAGTCATTGCTCATGACTCGCATCCATATGTCAAAACTGGGACATAGGTGGAGCGGTAAACAGCCATCTTCGTCTTCTTGCGAACTTATCTTTTGCTGAGGAATCCTCGATTTATGGCCTAAAAAAGTCTTCTTTGAGTAGCCAATTCTTCTTTGATGCATCCTTTCCAGTCTATGACAGCCCAGAGGTATTTAAGGTGGTTGACCTGCTCAAGGACCTGTTCTTCCAGCTTAATCTGATGCCTTCTTTCCTCTCGTGATATCACCATGGTTTTTGTTTTGGAGCTGCTGATGACTATCCCTCTCTTCTTCAGCTCTTACTTCCAGACTTGCAGGTTGGATTGAAGATGTGCCTGTGATTTAGCAATCAGGTTAACATCATCAGCAAATGCCAACTCTGAAATACAGACTTGTCTCATCTTCCAGTACCCCACTGAATACTTTCTTGTCCTCTCCCCACATACCTTGATAATATCGCCCATGAGGAATATGAAAAGATAAGGTGACAGGATATTACCTTTTTTTACACAAGTAGTGGTCTTGAACTCTTCTATAGTTTCCCGTCCGCGTATAATTTCTGCAAGACTTTTTTTTTTTGGAGCCCAGAACCTGGTAACAGCTGCGAGAGGAAAGCGCTATGTTATGTCATAGCCTAACATTCCCGTACATTAAAATGGAAAAAAAGAAATTAACGCGTAACAAAATAACTTACGGTACCTCCCTTTACCTGAAATTTATTTCGATTGATTGACAGTTAATACGTATTGGAAACGCTATGTTAACATTTTGTTAAAATAAGTTCACTCTTGTTAGGCTTGAATGGCTACATTACTAAAGACCCTCCATCCTCTTTCATTTTCTTTCTAACCTTTTTCCATTTGTCATTTTCATTCTAGTCAACATAATCAGTGGCATTTCGAAAAGAAAAAAAGAAAAAAATCTGATGCAGAAAAAAACTTTCTATGGATTTATCTTCTGTAATGGCCTCTAGTCATGCACTCAAACGTAGTATTTAGCTAATCCTTGAATGTCCGGCCAAACAGAAGACAAAAGGTTGAGCTGTTATTAAGAGCTCTCCAATTTCCAGCGGATAAATTCATCCCTTCGGTTTCCCTAGCGCCATCTAGGGACGGATATTCGCAGCTGAGCAAGAGACACAATTAGGAGGACGAGGTCAGTAGTTAACGTCAATTTGTGTTTTCTTAATTGTAAACTTTAGCTCTTTTTTTTTTTTTTAAATGCCGTTCTTCTGTGTCTTAAACATGGATTTGTATTACTATAACAATTTTTGCAGAGAAATTTTGTCTGAGGAAGAATTTTAGGGACGGTAAACTTTGTTAAACGCATATTCCAGTTACTAAACAATGTATACGAAAGGTCGGCATACAGGTAGACCCATGCCTACCGTTAGGTCACACTGGATGATTTGGTAGATTTCTTGATAAAGGTGGGAGAAAATAGAAAGAATGTTAAAGCTAGTGATAATTCCGGCTAGCGCCACCCCCCCCCCCTCCCCCCGGACCTATGCATACACCGATGGATCAGCAACTAATTCAACAGAAGATGAGACAGAGGTGCGCTTCTCCGTTTAAGCACTAAATAGTACACATAAAAAAAAGATATCAGTGAACAGGAAAATTCTCAAGTAACTTCAGAGCAGAGGCAGAGGCCTTGAAAAGGGCAGCAGAGGTTATAATGACAGAGGAAAGCACCGAGAGACAGGATGCTTTCTTCACAGACGCACTGTCAGTAGTTGCAACACTGAGGAACCAGAATAGTACAGACCTGGATGACCTAAGAGTAGTGCTCCACAAACTGTGTCAATGATTCAAATGAGTTGTGATACAATGGATCCTATCTCATATTAGCATTCCTGGCAATGAAGAGGCTGACAGATTGGCAAATAAAGGTGGAAAGCTACCTCAACCTGATACAAGCATCATTTTCGAAGAAGGAAAGAGTTTTATCAGAACCAGATACATAAAGAAATAGTATGCAGAGTATCCAGAACACACAGAAAATTATGCATATTACCAGCTCAGCCGGAGAGAACAAGGGATAATCTTCAGAATCCGCACGGGCCACAATAGATTGGGATATCATCTATTCCCCAAAGGTAGGAACTACCGATGAGTGTAAATGTGGCACTGATAAAATGGCTGCTGAACGTCTGCTTCAAAGATGCACAACATATGAGAAACATGGACAACACATATGGCCGTCACAAGCACCATTTTCAGAAAAAAAACTCTGTAGAAATGCAAATAGCAACTATATGATGGTTTGGCCATGTCTGCAGAATGGGAGAAGATCGGCTACCACGACAAACATGGGAAACAAAGAGCCAGGGATCCAGACCCCCAGGACGACCCAGAGTCCGCTGGGAGGACAACATTAGACAATCTTTGAAGGACCGAGGACTAGAATGGAACCAGGCCAGGAGGAAGACAGCCGATAGGATTTTCTGGCACTCTCTCTTCTAAACCTCTACACCTCACGGTAGAAGGGGAACGACTAAGTAAGTAAGAAATGCAAATAGCATCAATCTGACCACTGCTGTCTTTTAAAATATTCAAGTAGATGTCCGAGAGTGTACGAAGCAGATAACAAAAAATACATAAGCACCATTTGGTAAAATGTTCTAGATTCTTGTTTTTTATATTATTCTCCGTGTTTCAGAAGCAAACAAAAAGACTTATTTAACGTTTGAGTTGATTCTGATTTTTGTTATTGAACTTGGTGTATCTTGATCTCCACATATGTCCCAACGCAAAGAAAGCTCCCATGTTTCCTTTATTCTTATTTTTGTATCTCTGTCTTGTCACTCCAAATCTGTTTACAGAGTGACTGACAAGTCGCTTCCAGTTGATTTTTTTTTATTTTTAAATATTTATATCCTCAGTGTATTTATTTGATTTACATGAAACAAATGTCCGAATGATGAGCAATAACTGCCATTTTGAAAATAATTTTGTTTTATACACACACAAAAAAACAAAAAAACGAAATAAAATAAAATAAAATGTAAATTGGCCAAAAAAGTAACATTACAAGAGTCAGCAAAAATTGCTGCCCGCAACGAAAGTACGTGTAAAACAAACAGGATCTGACGCTGTTTTGTACTGTTCATATGACATACCATGTCATGTAATTGAGTGCCTTAAAAAATAATACAGAGCATTTCCTACTGAAATGTAGGAAGTATGAACAACAGAGAAAACCAATATTAGAATATTTACAGGCATGCAATTCATCCATAATGTGGAACAGGTTTTGTGAATAGGGAGACAAAGAGATTTGCACAATATAGTAAATCAGTATATAACAAGAATTAAAGTTAATATATAAGGATAATAATGGTGTGAGGATAAGGGGTAGTCTGATGGAGTGCTCGTGTGGATGATGGCACGATGGTATCTCATCGCCTTCCGCCTTGTTAACAGCAGGGCAGTTGTGAGAGACTTTACTGTGTTTTTAAAAAATATTTTTGTTGTTGTTGTTGATGATTTGTTGTTGTTTTTGTTGTTGTTTTTTCTTGTTTTTATTAGTTTGTTTTTTATATTTATTGTTTGTTTATTTCTTGAAAAGAGGGTGCCACACACAAATTGATTCACATACGTTTGGTTTTGACTTAGTCAACTTGGAATGAGTGGAGGGCAGTTGATACTATATTTAGATATCGGAAATGTGATTTTATTGTCTTGAATTTATTACACTATATGTCCTAATTATAACCCATTGTCACAGATGAAAATAGTGCAGCAGTAATCATCCACTTTTGCCCCTCCCCATCTAGAATATACTTTTGGAACATGAACGAAGGATTCACAAGTTTAATTAACACGGGGGCCATCTGGCAATCAAGCCCTATGTGAAACAGAGAGCGAAGCGCGGAGCATGGCGTAATAGATTCTTTGATCAGGGGAACACACGATATTCAGTGAGACGGACCTTGGATTGTAAAACTTTCAGGTGAAAATTGCGTAGCTGATTTTCGGCAAGGCGGAGGGGATGAAAGTCAAGAGGTGGTAAAATTACCTTTGATTCAAGAAATCGAACGGCAAATTGGCTCGGGTCTGGCAGTGGTGTGACTTTCGCATTAAAGAACGATATTACGGAACATATCAATATATACCATGTCTCTCCGATAGCCATGATCAGTTGCCAGAAATCTATCTGAATTCAATAGCTCGTTATCTTAAGATTTCTCGTACAGAGTGAAAATTAATAGATATGTGTTTCATTTTTCTGATTGCGGTAATTTATATACTAGATTTGAAGTGATTTAGTGTGTTTAAAGTTTTCAATATATATTTCACTGAGATTTTCAGTGCTAATTAAATAACTTATAGCTAGCTTTCCAGCCGTAAAGTAAATTTAATTACTCGCTATTTTTCCAGTAAGAGATGTTTTAAATTGACTAGTACATACATTAAATAACTGTCTACTGACGGCATATATTATTTATTTCTATCCATTTTATGTAAATTTTTTTAATGACTAGTGTTCATATCACGCGTTAACGGAATGATAAGATAAGCTAGACCCGTGTGTTTTAAATCTAGTTTATAACAGAGTGGTGTAGAGGTCCTATTTTTAACACGTGTTAGATATGATATTGATAATTTGGTTAAATGTTCATATTTTCTTTCCTAAAATTTAGGCTGATCAAACCTGCGTACTAGCGGACTTACGGCCATATGAACTTGAGTTCTTATAGTCTTATAATTGTATAAGCAACCAGGAACTTTATAATATTGTTGAGTCTTCGGGCTATGACCTGTGCGGTCCATTCTTCTTCATTTTATTAGAGAGACCAAACTAGAACAATAATTATAATATTAACTGGACCAGAACTATTACCATAATTACTTATATATATATATATATATATATATAATATTATATATATATATAATATATATATATATATATATATATATATATATATATATATATATATATATATATCTCATCAGCCAACTGTGGCAATATATTGTCAGCAACACTTGTGTAACTTAAACCTAGCGTTTCAGCCACCTAAGGTTAAACAACCTAGGAGCTGTATATGTTCTATTTATTATACATCGGCGATCACCACGCATGAACTTTACTCCCACCAACTGAAGGCATAGATAACTTATTGTATCCAGTACAAATTTAACACCGACTCTAGCGACTCCTGTGAAATTTGCAGTCAGCAACTACGGAGAGTCTGGGGCTGGATTTGCAATCTTAAATTTGACACTATATATATATATATATATATATATATATATATATATATATATATATATATATATATATATATATATATATATTACTTATTAGTGTATTTCCTTGGAATGCCTGCGATAACTACTGGGGTAAGTGCATCTGAAAGTGGCCACTGCGTGTATGGGAATTGAATGAACAGAAAAATAAACTTATGTCTTTTGTTAACATCATATACTTATATGGTTTATTCTTTCTTTTTTTTTTTATCTCAATAATCTGATTAGTCACGGGATAGTTTACATTAGGAACCTATTCTTTTCCCATACTGACTATTTCATAACTTATTGTTAACCTTTGATCTTTTGGGTTAATTAACCTCTGTTGGGATCGTCCTTTCTTTTCCTTTACCAGAGGGAAGAACCTATTTGATTAATTTTCATTTTGTCTGTAAACCATAATCTAGTGATGTGTATGCTTATTGTTGTGATCTTTCATTGATAATAAACTTTATTAAACCTTTAGTTATCGTGTCGGTCAAACCTTATCCACCATATGTTATTCATAGTTTGTGTTCACGTTCGTGCGTATTTGTCACAGAAATGTGTGCATGTGAGTGTAGTGTAACTTGTATTTTCGTACAAGGAGAGAAAGTGCGTCTGATTTAAATATTGTCGTCCAGATAGGTTGGATTAGATAAATTATTTTATCCAGAGACTGTGCTTTCTCTTACACGATCACCTCGTTATAAAACGATATCTTATCCCTTACTTTCACATTGTCATCACTATCACCTCTGCTCAGACAGGGCTATAAACATCTATTACCTATCTGATAAATCATACACGACACCCATCAAGGGTTGAACGAGATACTTTGTTTACAATTTTTTTAATGAAATAAATGGAAGTTAACTGTCTTTATACTGACGTTTGTTTCATATAAATTAGTTTGATAGTAGTGAATAAAAAAGAACAACAACTGAAACATATCAACTGACTTTTTAATCACCCTGTGTATTCCTGCCAAGTTTAATGTACTATTCTACATCTTTGTGACGCATAATGGAAATATAGCCTAAAGTAATCTGACAGCCTTTGTAATCCCGTTAGCGTTCTATGATTTGCAAGCAAAACCATGCATTTACAGTCTGAGTTTACTCTCTTTTAGTTCTACCTCTTTTTCTGTGTTTAACACGAGCTAACACAAGGTTTACAAACTTTCGTGACCTGCCAGTCATAACCGGTAGCGAATCAGGTTTGTTTACCTAAGTTTCTCACGCGGGCTGATCTGTCAATCATCGGATACCTGACAGACCGCACGTGAATAACACCGGACCTTTTGAAGTAGACTCACGGCAAAAAGCTTTCCCCGAGTACCCTTTGAAGTTCGTACACAGTGTGACGAGTAGGGTGTATGTAGGTGGATGTGGACGATTAGACAGACAACACTTATACACCGCTCGTATAGCTCATTGTCCATGGAATAACTCCAACAGCCTGTATCAATCTCCACTAATGTATTAGATTCACAAGTAAATCACAATGGACGCAGGGCCATTACAAATAATGTAGACATCATCAATTCCGAGTATTCTGTAAGCACTCTGCTTCCCGGAATCACTACACACAGCAACTAGGATTCTTCATAAACAACTACTGCAACATCCACCCTTCTCTGCTCTACACTCGATGCTGTCTCCTGTCTACTCACTGCTCTCTACTCTACTCCCTCAACTCTCTACTGACTCAACACACGTCTCCAACCAACACACTCCTCCCGCTGACTGCCCCTTTCATGCGCATTCCCTAAAACCCGTGAAATCCTTTCACGCCCCACTGATCTTTATTCACGCATAACAAAAGCTAACAGCTTGTCTCAAGCAACGCTCACAACCCTGTAGCTAAATTATTACCATGCACGCATTCCCAGCTCACAACAACTCACATAACTAATAAACTCCCGCTGGAGCATGGGAACATTCACACATGCAAAATACCATCAAAACACTCCGTGACACACAGTGAGAAGGCAGGGAAACCCCGAGCTCTTTGATCTTCAGATACGGGCAAAATCTTCGAGAACCCTGTTACACGGATTTAGGTCTTTGATGGCGGTCTAACGCCTGAGAAAGGCCAACCGTAAAACTTGATCTGGGGAACTCTTGTTTCTGATTCTCTGCTATACATAATAGTGTGAAAAGTAATAGCATCTATAGATCAGAAAAACATGATGTTATATAAACTGTGGTCTCTTAAACCTGCTATCAGTTGTCACTCAGAATTTTTGGATAGTCTAAGCACGTATTCTAGAACCATTGTAGAAGATGTGTTAATAGCATTCGTGGGGATTTTTATCATGGTTTTCTGGTAATAGAAATTAGTGTTACGTGTTTAAAAGGGTACCTTTTACCAATTAAAAGTGTTAGCGTACCTTTATAATTAACTTTGATTTTCTAGCGTTAAAGCTAGTGAAATAAAATAATCCGTAGCTATTTCATACCAGATGTTCATTTATAATGGTAATTTTCACCACTCGCTTTATCACACAAGAAGAGACGATTTGTTGACTGGATTATGTGCTAGGCGCGACTGATAGTGACAGAATAGAATTCATGGTTTATTTCATTTTGTGTATTTATTATAAGTGCCTATTATTTAATACCATACGATGACAAACAGACGCCGACAATTTAATAGCTATTAACGACAGGCGATATTCATGTAAGTGCGCGTATGGATAATTGAATAATAATTGACATTGTACGCTGATCGTCACAGCGCGAGCTGGGGCGGGGAGAGTACATACCTCCATCCGACATGAAAGCTCAGCGCTAGCAAAGGTTGACCGTTTTGGGCATAAATGAAAACACCTGTGCCGTTTAACTTTAATCAGGACGGACGGAGTGAATAAGAGATCGTCTTGTCCTCGTCCGTGTGCATATATGAAGCTGTATAGAATAGTAGCATTTTTCCATAAATGTTTTTCTTTATATTTCTTCAGACCTTATTAAGGGCGTCCAGCGGTCTTTTCATCATTTACTGATTGGTGTGGTGGGTTTAGATGTTAAAAGGTTAAGTATTAATTGTCTACAGATGTGAGGTCAGCTATGCAAGTCCCTGAGTCTAATTGTTGATGAAGTTGTTCTCAGGGTACCTGTCTGCTACCACCCTACGACCTCAATCTGCTATATATTTTGATCTTAATTATATGTTAAGGTGTCTGGATGTTATCTGGCTAGGTGTCTAGGGTATTATGCAATGTAATGTTAATAAAATGACAACAACTACACCTATAACTTAATGAACAAGTAATTAAACAAGTCACTGGGTAAATTTTGAATGATAATATTTTTTACAATTTTATTTTCCTGTATCTCAATTGCTGGGATAAAGGACTGTTTAAACTCAAAGTAGAAGGCAATTTATTTACAGCAAAGTAATTTAAAACAACAACTGTGTCTGTTACTATTAACTCTTTCAGTCCCAAGCAAAAAAGTGGGTTTTGCCCAAACAAAAATGGCCATACCAGTATGTTTTTATTGTTTTTGTTTGGAAATAATTTTTTAAAATGTTCATATTCATAAATAACAAAAGTCCATAATGGATGGCTATACGTTAAGAAAATAGCGTTTTTGAGTTGTCAAAATTAGAAAACAGCCCTAGAAAGGATCAAGAGATACGAAAGCCAGTATACTGTTGATTGGGCCAAATGGGTCTAGCAGGAAGTACAGTATACTGGCTCTTGGGGGTTAAAGAGTTAATCTAAATTGTTTTTGACTGGAAGTGTTCTGATGAAGCAATAACTCCTATGAAGGGACACGCTTCTGCGGAACGACTTGTATCATCATGTCAAGAATACTGATTGATATAATAATGATGGAGAGTATGGTTAAATGAACTAACACACGCCCGTTGACAATTGGGCTTAACTTTATTTTCTGGAACGCTGTGATGTCCTTCTCACAACCACCTTCTCCACGACTGCAACGTCTGAGCACTGCTTTAGAACTCTTTGTATTTAAGGCAAACAGGTAATTTTTGCCTCGAGCTTGCAGCTTCAGGAGTACGTATATTTTGGTATGTCGGTCACTGATTGTTTCACGATGGAACCCTGAAATCAGAGGATTAAGGCCTCCTCAGTACATCATACACCTATCTCCATCTCTAAACAATTAAACATTATCAACAGTTCCAAGATCAGTGGAGTTGCTAAATAAATAGCTATCGTTCCTATCTGATTTGGTGCCCTATTCATCATCAAGTAATCTTCAAACTTCCGTTTGATACATTCCTTGTCATAGAAGAAATTATAGTTAATTATATAAAGTCATGTGAAAACACTGTGACTTGCTGAAGACGGCCAGTGGTTTTCTGGTCTTACATCATAATAATATACATCAATTTCCCCTTTTATGTATTTTTTTTTCTCCCAAAGTCTCAGTAAGCCTGTCTGGCTTTAATACAAGGTGATAATCTTTCCTAATAACATTTGTGGCATGACACAAAGTTTTGAGGTTGGCGCCTTTCTATGTATGCCTCTACCCAATCAATAATGCATATACATTCAATAATACAAATACATATCAATAATAAGGTTTACATAAAGGTTTATCTTACCGCATCAATGAAATAATACACAATTTGTAGGTTAACCGGCGATCAATGGGCACATTCAGATCGCCACTGATGCAGAACAGCAAAGGCACTGGTCATGTATTCCTTGCTTCTGATGCTAACACTACTTGTGAGATTTCTTTCTTCGAGTGGCAACTAACGCTGGTTTCAAATCGTTTTTATTACTACTGTTAATCTATTCTACCACAGACAATCGAATTATGTTATGCCCACTAGCCTCTTTTTTTTTCCAAAAATAAATTACACTTTCAAAATGTAACGTCTCCCCCTTTCCCAAGACTGGCAAAGTTGAGTGAGAACATCAATGCGTCTGTCTCTATGTCTTTTCTTTACAATATTTCTGCTATTATCTAAGCGTTTTTACTGTAAGATATTATAACATTGTGGGTAGTATTGTCTTCTAATAAACAAATGTTATCATTTTATTTGTCAACTGTTCATGCTTTTATTTTATTATTCATCGAGGTGTCTTGGGCCACCCTTTCTCTACTGCATAAGCTGTCTTTTCAAATATGCCTCCATGCAAATCCCCCACTTACATGTCTCTCTCTCTTGCTTGTACGCGTTTTGCCTAACGCAAAACGGTTTCGTTAGATTTAAATTGTCACTACGGGTAGGAGACAAAGCGGTGGGGTTTCCTCTCATTCAATAGCAGATACTTTTTGGAAAAAAAAATATGCCATAGCAACAACGTAACTAACGCCAAGTAGTTTTATTCAAACTCTCAGCCATTCATTCCCGTTTAGTTTTAGACTATGCAAGTCTGTGACGTCAGCTGTCGCCTGTCGTTCTAGTTCAAGATTAAAAAAACAACGCTTGTCAAGGTTGCATTCTTCCGTCTCTCATTTCACTCCTCCGTTTCTTTATTCTATCATTCCGTTTGAAACTAACTATGCATTTCGGTCTGTCAAAAGGCTTTTATGTTAGTGGAAATTGGTATTGTGGAGAAGGGGAAAAGCTAACAGTTTTGTGTATCGTTTACTATGGCGTTACTGCTTGTTAGAACCAACACGACTGCGGGCTATGGTGACGATGTTGAACACAACTCCCTATTTTATCACTATAGTATTTGAATTTATAAGCAGTAATATTTTATCTATTTGATCGGGGTATCAGGGATCTTACTACAATTGGTTAATGTTTTTTTTTTCTTGGCTTGTGCGTCACCAATTTCATTTGTGAGCCAAAGATACATGAGAAACATTTTAACTTGTAAATTTAACTGGACTTACAAAAACAACCAGCATTATTTTTTTCCATTTTATCAGCCCACTGGGTTGTGGATAAAATACCCTTTATCCCGACTTCTGACAGCAGTTTTTTTTTTCAAGCGGATTTATGCAGAAAGTTACGCTGTTTCAGAATCGGCACTCATCATAGAGCCAGCCGATAGGATTATCATCATCATCGTTTGTAACATTTTAGCAACCAGATGTTTCCCAATACTGGAAGTATTTTCCTCCTTTTTTAACTGTGAACCTCAAGAGCACGTTTTGCTATACTAACTATTCGCGGTGACATGTTGTTCATCCAGGGAAAATTAAACCACCAAATTCGGCGTCCACTTCATTAATCTTATTTGTTAGAGGATGGACTGGGGCCAATTTGGAAAATACACCTGACATTTCGTATATTCAGGAACCATTGTAATTCCAAGGGATATCACCAAGAGTAGGTAAGCGTGATTGAGTGGCCACTGTATGACAGAGAGAGTGAATATATTTTTCTTTGTTACAGGAACTCTACCAACCTTGGATTTTGCTTAAACATGTTTACTTTACTGGGTAGCATATAGTAGGAACTTGTTTCTTTACTGTCTATTCTGTAACATAGTGCTAACCTTTGAACTTTGGGTTAATAACTTTTTGAGTTCGTTTTTCTCAATAGGGGTAGGGCAAATTTATTCTGCTATTTCATTTGTATGTAAATCTGATTTTAAAAATCTTTCTTTGGATGATTGATGTTATCACGTTTAATGATAATAAAAAAAAAAGATACTTAACTTTGTGTGTTGGTCAGACCCATTCCCAATTAACCGTAGTTTTCACGTTTGTGTGTTTTGTTGTCACATAGCTGTGTGTGTGTAGTGAAACTCGTATTTATATTGTGAGGAGGGCAGGGTTGTCTTGTACTAAATTGTAGTCGTATAGATAGGCTGGACTAGAGAAACTTACTCATTCCAGAGACATATCTTCTCCTTAAACTATTCACCCGTGAAATCTATTTCTCACACGTTTTTTTCACACGTACTTATCACCATCCACTCTACTCAGACGGGACCAAAAATAACTCACAAACCTATCGGTACGACAATCTAATAGGAGTTTTTCTCGAAATGAATTAATTTTATTATCTTTGTCTTTTACCTGTGTATTTTCAGACCAAGTTAGTCGTAGAAATGTACTTACTAAATCACAGAATAACACGTCCTTGTTTTCTCTGCTCTCGTGTCGGAATAAGTGTAGGGTGTATCTTTCTCTGATATCACGCGATGTTTACTATAGATGCTTTTAATATTGATTATCAATCTTTCTCTGGGGCTTATGCAGTAGCTTATTCTACTTACTTACTTAGTCGTTCTTCTTCTACCTTGGGGAATAAAGGCTAACCTAAAAGAGCGGCATGCAATCCTGTCTGCTGTCTCGTCGCCTTGAAGATCAGTTCGGTTGTCTCTCTGTCGTTTCTTCTAATCGAGTTTAAGGACAAACAATAGAATGGCATGTTGTGCCTTTGCAAGGTGGATGAGGTGCCTCCTCACATACTCCACTCATGCCTTCTGGCTGGTTCACGGTTTCACCCGCTATTTCCTAGATGTATGAAGCACTCAGGTCTAGTCAGAATCCCTCCTTTTTAAGCACGGACTTGGAACCGGCGTCTTATTAGATACACCTCACTGCGTGGTTAATCAGCTGAGGTAGCTGATTCGATTGCAATAAATTGTAAATTCATATTCTACAAGTTTTTTTATATTTGGACATGCGCCCTAATATACCCAACGGACCTTGTGTCTAGGTTGCACAGATGCACCTCGCCAAAACGAGGCAAAATGAATATTTATAAAAAAAACATTTAATGGCTTTAAAATGAGGTGTCCAAACCATAGCACTTTCTGTCTGTATGTGGTATGTGCTGAAAGTTAATGATGATGGCCCAGAGTCAGTTATCATCATCATCATCTGTTTTATTTGCGTTCCCTACGGAGCATGGAGCCACCGCTGCGGTTGGTTCATGTGCAGGAAGTCTGCACCAAACATTCACATGCTCTTGTATGGTGGTTTATGTGGCAACGTGTTTTGGGTGATGGGGTTGCCAGCACTGTCACGAGGAGCGACTGAGTTTGAATTTCGACTTTCTATATCCATTGTTGAATAGTCGCCAAAACATCACATGGCTTGAGAAAATATTAGACTGCGTGTTCTTATTGAGTCAAGACCTGCCATGTTATTCTTCACCCCTGGGAAAATTACTCGCTTTACCATAGAGACTGTTCAGACCAAAGCGATCGCCGAAGGGAGACACAATAGCCGTACAAAGTATCAATGAGATTTCGTCGGCGAGACAGACTACATGGCGCAGGTTTGTGTACTCGAGTAGAGTAACAAATAAGAAATTGGCCATAAAAACTGAAGTGATATGTTTTTTAGAAACATCAACTCAATGCAAGATCTGAGACGGGATTAGCATAATATGTTGGAGGAACGAAGATTTGGATAAACAGTTCTCACTGAGTCAACAATTAAATATTAGAGTACTGTAGACAAGCTGTCTGGGCTAAGCTAAATATGGAAGCAACATAGCAAAATATTACAGAAAACTTTACAGAATAATGGGGTCTGGTTGTCTGAACTAAAGTAAAGACGAATGGAACATCCCATAGGATTAGAACCCCTTCACAAGACATCGGGAGAGAGAACACCGACATTGCTGGAGGCAATATTTTCAGCATATAATCAAGGAAGATTCGTCTTTCGGGATTGCTACAGAAAGCATTTCGCCGGCTCTACTTGGTTCTACACTGTATTCTACTCGTCAAGAGGAAAGATTCAGGAAAACCCAGTGTTCAGTGAATTCTTTATACGGAGCCAAGTGATAGAGATAGGATAGGGACTGAGATAACTCAGCCTTAAGTCTTACTACCCTGGCTGGCGTTTTTGGGATGAGCTAATACATAGGGCCAACCAGATATACTGCGACGACACGTACCTCACAGATATCAATAATCAACGGCTTCAAACCTACAAAATTAACCGGGGATTTAGGAAGGAATTTGCCAGGCAAAGGAGCCTTTCTACAAACAACCACAAACACAAAATAGTAATCAGAAATTACACAGTAATGGATGAGTTACAATTAGCCGCCCACGAAAATTATTGATCAGAAGTTACACAGTAACGAACGATTTTTTTAAAGAAGCTACCCACGAAAATATTGAGATCATAAATTACCACAAGTAATGGACTGACTAACAAAGTAACCTGCTACGCCAACATATAGCAATATATATAAACTGTCAAAGTTTTCCTACCTCCAGCACAGCAAGTGGACCACTACTGCAACATTAAGATTCTGTCGCCTAGTTATTTCGACAAGACACCTTACGGACACGACCAAGCTTTAGATTAAATTGTAAACTCGTGTGTGGTGAAGAGCAAAAGGTCCGACCGTGTGTTGAGGACTGTTTCGCGGCTTGCAGACATGTGAATGGTTGCAAACATTGGCATGCCTGCACCACGGAACTCCTCAATTGAATAAGACCAGAAATCGCGCAGATCGATGTATGACGCGTCTAGCCTAGTTACATTCTAGTCTATGTGTGGCCATTGAGCCGAACGGCAGTGTTGGAATGTGTGGTAAACCCACTTAAGGATCGTGTTTGAATATGTGGCACAGCCACTGATTATATATATATGTGGAACGGTAGATCCACTGGAAAGTGTAAGATAGCGTAATGATCCGTATCGAAGTTGATTATAGGACCAGGTAGAGTCCGTATTAGAATCGCGAACCAAGCAGATTACGTTCACCTTGAACTTATATATATGGCAGTTAAAGCCTGGCGATGCAAGCCAAAGATGTTGATTAATGATACATAGACAGGATCTATACCAAACTTCATGATGATATTTGTTATTGTTATAGTCATGAGGATCATATTGTTGGTAAAACAGCTGTTGATAGGAAATATACGACATCTCAGGGTGACACTCCTCAGCTACCACATGAGACATCTACTAATGTGGAGGATGTCGTTCATACTGTTTCTTTTTATTTTGATAGGAATCGCTATGAACAGCTTTGTCTTCAAAATACAGTCAATGCTGATGGTAGGGAGGCATCGACTGTACCTTCCGGTCGGTCCGTCATGTCATGCTCAGATACGACAGGTCGGATTGACAATCATCGGGCTACACCCGATGGTGATGAGCTGCAACATGTGAAATCTGCTCATTTGGAAGATGTTGATCATCATATTGGTTCCATTTATTTTGATGAGAATATATATACACAACTTTGTCTTCAAAAGACATTTAATACTGATGTTGTGGAGACATCGACTGAATCTTCCGAGCATCCTGTCATGACATGCTCAGACGTGACTAATAGTATTGGTCATCATCACATGAGTAAACAGCACGCTCATGGTACGACTACTCTTAAGAGTAGGAATGATGTTGGCAATGGGGATATAAAATTTAGTAGAAAGAGTCATGATGCCGGACGAGGGGTAGTTGATAATCATACCCGTCGGGATGATCACAAGGATAACCATGATCGTCCAGCTCTTACGACATGCAAGGAACGAGATATACATAGCAATACCACTGTGCGCGTGACTCGCACGACACATGATAGATTCAATGATTCTCGGGCTCAGTTCAGACCTGGCCGAGATCATATTTCATTGAATCGCACTGTTTTAGTGCGCAATTTGCCTTTGGGTGCGACTTGGTATGCGCTCAGGAGATTTTTCCAGCGTATCGGAGATGTTGAATTTGTTCGTATGTTCGAACTTCAACATTCTTCTCACCAACTTGCATTTGTTCGTTTTGCTCGTTATTGCGATGCTCGCAGAGCGGTGAAATTCAAAAATGGTTCTCGTTTTGCACACCATTACTTAGACGTGCAACTCGCACGCAATTCTACACCACGCACTTTATAGTTGCGTTGGATTATCTATTTTCTTCTGTCTTTGGATGTTTTGTTCTTCTCTACATCCATAGTTTAGTGTGCTATTTCTTACATTTGTTCGCACATGATAATTTTCTTTTGGTAATATTGACGTTATTTTTAGAAGATAATAATAATAATAATAATAGCACCTTCAGTCATAACTGACTATGGGAATGCGCCCCTGAGGTGACAGCCCTCAGCTGCTTATTTTCCTGGTGCTCCTTTCGACGTTTTCTCCTTACCTATGCTTCCTGTGTGAGCCTCTCTTCGCCCAATCTGAGGTGGCGCCGTAAATAGCATCGCCACTTAGTGCGATCGGCAGCTTCATCCTCCCAGGATACTTGCTTCAATTATGTCTGTCATCAGTAATACTCGCATTATTTGTGCTGACTTTACTGATCTATGTATTTTTGTCTTTATTACTGTAGGCAACTATGATTCGTTGCGTAAGTTCATTCACTTTAGGTGTTCGAATAACATGATAATTGCAAGTACTTTTATTAGAATGAATACAAGCGCATGATGTGCCGCCTTTGTGGCGATCGAAAAAATGTCATCACATACATCGATGACATCTGTCTATTTCACAACACATAGGAAGACCACATTACTGGTTTATCTTCTCTACTTCTTACACTGCGACAACATGGTTTGACTGTAAGACCTTCTAAGGTCCAGATAGGTTGTCAGGAGATTACTTTTCTTGGTCACCGCATAGGTAACCATAGATTACACCCTGATGACAATACAGTCAAGCGGATACTGGAGATTGCCACTCCATCATCTAAGAAACAAGTAAGAAGTTTACTTGGGCTTGTTAACTATTACCATAAATTTATACCACGCTTCGCACAGATTTCTGCTCCTTTGTCCGGATTGTTGGCCAAAGGTAGTCCAAAAAAAAAATTATGGACACCGCAGTGCGAAGATGCTCTGATTATGATATAGAATTTATTTAAGAATCCTCCTATCCTGTTATTGCCAGGCATACATTTACCGTTCTTGATTCAAACAGATGAATCCAGCTCCGGAATTGCAGGTTGTTTGCTTCAATGCTATGAAGGGATACTCCATCCATGCTTGTTTGTCTCACGCAAGCTTACTCCAGCAGAACAAAAGTACGCAACAGGAGAGCGCGAACTGCTCGCGGTGGTGTAGTGCTTGGAAAAACTATCTAAGTACTTGATAGGTAGAAAGTTTTTTATCTACACAGACCACAGTCCGCTCACGTTTATCACTTCGAGAACTATGAAAAACGCAAGGATTCACAGGTGGTTTCTTTTACTACAAGAATTCGCCTTTTCAATAATTCCGATTTCAGGAACTGATAATAACCTCGCGGACTTGGTATCAAGAAATTTTACGTCACAGGATGGAGATAACTTTCTTGTCTTGATGTTGACAAGAGACATAATTTTATAATTATTATGTCTAATTAGGAATATTAATTTCATTATTTCATTTTGACGTTAGATAGCATGCATAGATTGTAGTCGGGCACATCTTCGCCACCACTCTCTCACGTGCCACGAGTGTCACGTTTGGGAGCGGGGGGGATGATGTTGAGGACTGTTTCGCGGCTTGCAGACATGTGAATGGTTGCAAACATTGGCATGCCTGCACCACGGAACTCCTCAATTGAATAAGACCAGAAATCGCGCAGATCGATGTATGACGCGTCTAGCCTAGTTACATTCTAGTCTATGTGTGGCCATTGAGCCGAACGGCAGTGTTGGAATGTGTGGTAAACCCACTTAAGGATCGTGTTTGAATATGTGGCACAGCCACTGATTATATATATATGTGGAACGGTAGATCCACTGGAAAGTGTAAGATAGCGTAATGATCCGTATCGAAGTTGATTATAGGACCAGGTAGAGTCCGTATTAGAATCGCGAACCAAGCAGATTACGTTCACCTTGAACTTATATATATGGCAGTTAAAGCCTGGCGATGCAAGCCAAAGATGTTGATTAATGATACATAGACAGGATCTATAGATTTACAGATAATGTACTCACTAGTATTGTGAAGGAATAATAATTCTAAGGATCGGATTCGTTAAGAGTTGGTTGCACACTCTATTACGCTATAAACTTAACGGTTAACCCAGACGAGCTAAGTCTGTGAGAGGAACAATTGTGTAGAGCTCAGAACTATGATGAAGCCAATTTAAATGTGTGAAATGATGTTGCACCCCATTGTGTAAGGATATATTAAATTGTTCAGTCGTCCATGGAACTTGTTGGTTGCCTGAATTATACAAGTTCTCACTCTGTGCTGTGACTGTCATTAATCCTTGCAAGGTCAGTCCAGATTATCACAGGTATTTTCTAAGACTAACTATAATCTAACCAACACTGCGGAAGAATTAATATACGATAACGACACTGAATATGATAATAATTTAATCACACCACAATGGCTTAAAACTGCACTCGAACTAGAAATCTGGAATTAGAATAGATGAATTATAATATCTGAAATATTGACAAGCAACCCAATAAACTCACGTCCAACGGTGCTGAATCTTTTAATAACATCTAGCAAGAAAAGATACAGCGGGAGACCGTAACACCGTGGACCCCAGTGGGACTGTCTAGGCCGGATCGTGTTGCTATAGCCTCCATGAGTACAGACAAAATCAGGCCTATTGTGTACAAACGCCCAGAGCTTTATTGACATTCAGAAAGAGGCCAAGAAACAAGATATCCTTTTTTCTAGTAGTTAGTATTAGATTAAATTCATCATCATCATCACTTAGTATAGACTTAAGATTAGATTGTGTATTTTATGTATTAATTACCACCTTCTTTTTCCAGGTATAGTTAGTATTAGGTGTAATTGTATTTGTATTATTTTATTTGTTTGTTGTGCTATATATAGTAATTCAATAAATGTGGTAATTGGGTTTTCGTTACCAACACTAGTTAGTTTATCTATAGATAAGGAATGAAAGTGTGCGAGAGACATACAGTTCTTTCTTTCTTACTCTTCTGTCAACTCAAGAGTGTAGAGGGGTTGGGGGCTCGTGAGCTATAGGAGAGGATAGATAGATTGGTAGGAGTGACAGTGTCACGAGATTCAGAATCACTGATTATTTTTTGGGAACTTATCCCAATGTCCCAAATTCGCCTTCTTCTGCTTCTACTGTCTATCTTTACCCGGTTGCAAGGCAAATAAACCGACAGGAACTAGATCGGGCAGAGTCACATGTAGCAGAAGCATATTACTCCACATCAAGAAGACACCGCGTCAGAATTTTCAGACTCAGATCTGGCCACAGCAGACTGAAGCATCATCTGCTCAACTAATTAAATACCAGGCGAGCAGACATGTTACAATGTGGGGATGACAGCAAACTGTAGAACATGCCCTCAAAGAATTTATTTCTGCTTGACGAGAGTAGCACAATGACAGCATAGCTTCCACCAATCCTTGTAAGGGAGAAATTGTATGGCAATGAAACAAGCCTTCAGCAGACGCCATATTTCTGAGACGTTTAGATGTGGTTATATGATAACAAACAACAGAAGAGATTTAAAACAGGACGAATCCCTGCAGCTAAATCTTCTTCAGCTTATTTCATCATAACATAAATAAAGGTCAGACAGCTGAACTCCCGCTCAATAACCACTTCAGGCATTACGTGAAGCTCGTGCAATCAGGACTGTTCATTAATTTTCCTAATTCTCCAGCAATTGCGTGTATCAACTCATTATGTGCAGCGACAGAACATGTCGCAGAAATCCACGCCTACTGGATTAAAAATTCATTTTAAAGTAATTGTGAATGTTTTATAGAACATTTTTTAAACATTTCAAGGATACACAGACAACGAAATCTTCATGTTTTTGGTTATCTGATCTGAACTGCAGAATTTGGAAAGTAAGAGAAGGAGATAGAGAACTTGGAAAGTAAGAGAAGGAGATAGAGAACTTGGTGTGACGATACGGTTGTGCGATCTCACGTCCACTCCGACAGGATCACTTTTTTCTTCATTTTTCTCGTCCTCTCACTCTTCGCTATTATTTGGCATATTTTATGGCCTTCCATTCAGTATTTTACTCTCTACGTTGGATCTAGCAGGGGAAAGTCTCTAACACTCCACTCCCCTATGGAGGTATTTGCTATAGGACTGTCTTTATCTTGTTTACCACTCCTCATACGTATTTACGTACCGCCAGGTGAACTGTGGTATTATCGTAAGAACACCCAGTCATCAGACCGGTCACCCGCTTATCTCTTTGAATCCGTCGGAGCACCTTTGGAAACGTGTCGGTCAAACATTTGATCCCAGTGAAAAGCTGCTGATCGTGTTGACACAAGCTTGCACTGTGCTTTCGAAGACAACATTGTCTGGCCAGACATCTGTCTGGCGGAAGCACGCAGATAAAGGCGATAATTGGATAATCTATCAGGGTAGACATCTTGGCGGAAGACATTACGCCAGGAAAACATGGTCACAATATTATGCGAGGCAGATAGGTGCAGCTGAAACAATATTACGACTTAGTATAAAGTGGTCACGCGTGGATATTAAAATTAAAATTTAAACACGCGAGAGGATATTGTAAATTTCCCCACCCAAACAGTGCTAGACAGATTGGATTGGTGTGAAGTGAGAGCCGGAATATACAATGAATTCTTTTGGAACACTAGTCGGAAGTGGAATCTGTGATTTGCACTAAGAACTGAGAATATAGTGTGATGAAAACACAGACTCAAATCCCACAGAGAGACTGCAGCGCACAAGTCATATCAGCGACGCCTAAAAGCCAGAAAGAAAAAGGAGACATTGGACTTAGAAATTCCATAACTATAAGTAACAGATCGAGTATTGGTCAACTTCGAAATTCACAAGTAAACCCGGATTTTTCATACAAGACTAGAAACTTAAGAATTTGATCACAAGCCATAGATTAATAAACAAGATTTCCCAGGCCTTAGCAGAACACCCGCCGTCAGCGGAATCAACTCTAATTTCCCAGACCAAGTCATAGAGGAATTAAACGAAAGTTTTCCCAGGCCAGGATTTTGCAGAACACCCGCCGTCAGAGGAATTAACTCAAATTTCCAGACCTAAGTAATTTCGAAGCTTCTAATACAGAGCTGTGTCCAGTCTAAATCTGTGCAAGGAGATTGTGTATTCCCAAAATTTTAGGGGTAAGTGTAAACAATGTATTTACTAATGTAAATTCTACAGGTTTCTTGCTAAGTGGTTACATATGAGGCTGGCAACCTCAACATAGGAAATTAGTATATGAACCACTACTGCAAGAGCTGGTGATTGTTTCTGACTAGTCGTGTGGGAAACCCGACAGCAGAGCTACCCCAGACTTCGACGGGAGTAGTGATGAGTAATGAGTGATGATTACCTCACATGTGCCTAAGGTGTAACATATTATCTTGTGAGATGTATGTACCTTTTTAAATTGTAATTCGGGACCCCAAGATGCAACAATAGTGAATGCAGTCAGCGACCCATAGCTATACTGCTTGCATCAGGACCAGCGAACCAGAGCTGGTCAAGACCGCACTCCACCTCCACGTGGTGTTCCTGGAAACAGTCTGCAGCAGTGCAGTCTGGCTGAGCGAGTGCGGATCGCAATGGGAAGGCAAACCCAGTCCCTAAAAATGCTGTGCTGAAGTCGGATGTGTCGACCGCAAGGTGCAGATATCACAGCTTAGGCGTAAACAGACACAACGCAACCACCGTCCTTTTCAGGGCGAACGAAGAAGAAGAAGAAGAAAATTGTAATTCAGGCAAATCGTTATTCATGCACTCCAGACGCAATTTCCTAGTTAACACCCAGAAGGTTATTGGTGAATTTTCATCTTATTTCCTAAGTTACACTGTGTGCTCGGGAAATTAATTCTTCTGAGAGGTAGACATTGGTGGGTGGAGCGCATGACAACGGGCCTGTTAGTTTGCGGCGAACAAATATACTCAGCAGGCATTTGTCTCTTTCTATTTGTCAAAAGTTCGTGGTCACAAGCCATCAGACGATTTGTGGTACTAACGCCGCTAGTGTGAGAGAAAAGCATCCACCATAACCGCCTACAGTGGAAGAGAGTGTGGAGAAGGCTTTCGTCATCACAGAATTGATAAACCACAGCTGCAGGACTCACTTATACAATCTAAGTGCTAACTAAAAGGCACCAGCAAAATGGACATTTCAGTTAAACTTTAAGTATAAAGTTAAAATTCCACCTACGTTTCAAAGACGAGAACTTTATAACTATCAAAATTCCACTAAACTTTCCATATTTATATTAACCTGTTAAAGACTATTTCACTATTAAATGTGTTACCTGTTGTTTTAAAACTTAACAATAATAGTTGATTCAGTTATATGTATGAAAGGAAACGTATGAGCCAGAATAATTAATATATCTATATATACAGACATATATTTACACTGAACAGGGCTATACCTTATAAGAGGGAATTCGTTGGATTACACCAACTGGGGGCTTGAACGGGCTAAACCATTGCTTAAATCCTTCACAAAAATCGACGGACCAGATAATAAGTTAACAAATTGCTCAGCCCTAAGCAGCTTTTGTTTTTGACTTCTGAGAATATCTTGTGAAAGCTCCCTTAAGGTAGAAGTGGCATTAATCTTCTATCTACATATCTGCCAAGAGTAATCTAGCGCGCAGGTAGATAGCTTGGAAGATCCATATTAGATACTCTTGAATTTTCGTCACTGTTGGACCACTACTGCAAAGCAGGGGAGGCAATCCGTGACACTTGGAAAGTAAGATACGGAGATAGAGAACTTGGAAAGTAAGATAAGGAGATAGAGATCTTGGAAGGTATGATAAGGAGATAGAGAACCTGGAAGGTAAGAAAAGGAGATAGAGAACTTGGGAGGTAAGATAAGGAGATAGAGAACTTGGAAGGTAAGATAAGGAGATAGAGAACTTGGAAGGTAAGATAAGGAGATAGAGAACTTGGAAGGTAAGATAAGGAGATAGAGAACTTGGAAGGTAAGATAAGGAGATAGAGAACTTGGAAGGTAAGATAAGGAGATAGAGAACTTGGAAGGTAAGATAAGGATTTAGAGAACTTGAAAGGTAAGATAAGGAGATAGAGAACTTGGAAGGTAAAATAAGGAGATAGAGAACTTGGAAGGTAAGATAAGGAGATAGAGAACTTGGAAGGTAAGATAAGGAGATAGAGAACTTGGAAGGTAAGATAAGGAGATAGAGAACTTGGAAGGTAAGATAAGGAGATAGAGAACTTGGAAGGTAAGATAAGGCGATCATCTTTATCATCATCGTTGTCTTTTTCTCCCCTAGGAGCTTAAACCTTTAACAGGTGATCGCCGTCGCCAGCCGGTTATGTGCATCCGTTGAAGGTCTTTGATTTCTTCTTTGTCCCGTTCACGTTTGTCTCCTGTTATCCTTGTGGTTTTTGGTCTTCTTCTGCTACTCTTTCCCTGGTGATTCCAGTACACGGACAGCCTTGTAATGCTACGATCTAGTTTTCTCAATCTGTGCCCTATCCAATTCCGGCGTCTTCTCACTTCTTGTTTCGTTAGTACAGAATTTATCTAGCTCTTTCCATTAGTTGTTGTGGTTATTTATCTAGGGTTGTTGAACTTGTAGCTCTTTCGCAGCCGATACCAAGGTCAAGAATCCCTGGCATTATCTACGTTGTAGAGTTCTGTTTTTTCATGTGGCTTTTCTGCCTTTCCGAAACATGTTGAGTTCGTTAGCTAATGTTTCTTTCCCGAATGCGCTATCTGGCTTGGCAGGCATTTAATTGATACTCAAGCGGCATACTGTGCATTCCCCACCAACTATAGGTGCGTTTTTTAAGATATGCAGGGGTAAAATACTCTGCTCTGGTTCTCGGCTCTCCCAAGAAATCGTCACGCCCTGCTTTCCTCGCCTGTTTTCTATCGATCGTAAGATCCTCATTCATTCAACCAACCAGCTGAAAGTTGGATTGAAATTCTAATACTCAAGTGGTTCTCCCAAGCGTTTTAGGCACTCCTGGGTTATCAACATGTTTCACAACAGGGGGAATCTCTTTCCATTAGTTTAACATGTGTGATCATGTCTCACTATTTCAGTCCTTCTAATCTGCCCATGCACCCATTTATGAATATCTGTATTTTTTTTTCTTTCTGGTTGCCTTTTATACTGTTCTCTATATTTCACAGCCATACAATAAGACAGCTTAGACATTTAAGATGAAGATGCTTATTTTTGTGTTGGACGTTATAACGTTTGATTCATTCATCATCATTGGTTTTTTTTACGCTCCTTACTAAGCATGGAAGCACCACTGCACTTCTGTCCAACTAATTTATATGAAACAAAAGTCAAGGTAAGGATAATTAAATGTCAGTTTATTAAATAACATGTTATGTCATGTTAACTTTATAGATCAACGTGACATTCGGCCTGGTTCAACACATGACTTCACAGAAGACAGCAAGTTTTCCTGTCCACTGTCACGTGTGTTTGTTTACTGGGCATTTTTAGATTTTATTTTATTCACTCCCCAAGGATAAACAATTGTTTTTAAAAATAAATCAAATGTCCTTTATTAATTTCTGCTTATTTGAACATTTATTTTGTGTATAAGCTATAGATAGAAATAAATACATGAGAATGTAAAAATAGAAAGGGATCTTCCTATCACACTGTAGAATAGCTATGGAGCGAGATGAACACTTTACAACGAGACAGCGATTTTGGAGTTGAAATTTACTGTTTCTTATCTGTTCATTACCCTTACAAAACTTGATGTATTTTTGATCGTTGTTTGTTTGTGTGTTTGTTTGCTTATCTTTGTTTTGCGTTTTTTTTTTTTTTTTGGTCGTTATTACATTGATGGCTATCTATGAGTGTAAAGACGTTCTGTTACTCTTAATTTTTTGGACATTTTTTTGTTTTTAAACCCGCGATGTTTAAATCTAATTTTATTCCATTTTTCTTACGGTCTCCGAGAACGTGTTGACAATATAGAAGAAAAATTTCAGAGATTGCATGTCCCCGAGAATGTGTTGATGAGGTTGGCAACTTCATCATGTAAAAGAAATAGCGACAGTTATCACCGCTTCAAGAGGGCATGAATGATTGCTGCAAGTTTTCTGCAAGGAGACCAACTGTAGAAGTGGCTCTATGCTCCATAAGAAGCGATGATGGTGATGATGATGGTGTGTTTGCAATACAGAAGAAAAATGGTAGAGGTCGCAGGCCTGTAGTTGACTGTCGTTAGCTTAAGAGAACACGTTTTGTAAGTGCCAGATTATATTTAATGTTTTGATTCTCGCCGGTGCTACGGAGTTCGTGCACTGTGCTGAGATCCTCCTTGTAGAATCTAAGGGAGGAGATCGGAGCACTGATAGAGTTGTACGTGTGCAATGAAGATAATCCTTAAAACCCAAAACCTAACTATATTTAATGCTCCTTTTTTAAAAAATAAAATTTTGCTTCAACCTAGACACAGGGTCCGCCGGTTATATTAGAGTGCATGTCCTAATGACTTTGTGGGCTGGTTGTATGTTATTTAATGTTCCTGAGAATTTGTTTGCCATACAGAACACAATGTTTCATTGGTGCAGATTATTAACCTCCAAGAACAGTGTTTCATTGAAGCAGATTATTAGTCCGGCACCCAGACCCTCTGCTCTCGAGGTGTCTGTATCCCTTATACAGTCAGAAATGACTAAAAGGGAAGATGAATTGGAGGGCAAGTTCCATTTCCTACTAATGACTAGGCTGTTGCTACTGGTGTCAGACTGTATCGGCTAGTCCGTTCCTCTGACGTCCAGGCCGGGTCATGCTGCATGGGCAACAGCTTGATCTAACATTGCCAAACCTCCGAAAGTTATTTCGGGAGGTACGCTCCTTTGGTCAGAAATGACTGATAAGGAAGATCACATTAGCCTCCCAGAACGATGTTGCAGTACAGAAAACAAATCTTCCAGGTGCAAGATTACATTTAATGATCTCTAGAATGTATTTGAGCGTCCGATTGGTACTGACCGCTCGCCGTGAAGGTGCCCGGTTCGAAACACGGTAGCGAATCGCTCCTGTCTACCCAGCTGTAAATGGGTACCCGTCTGTGCGCTTTAGTTAAATAAGGTAAAGGCAGCGAGGAAGGAAAATTGCCACCCCACCTCTCGAAATTTGACCTAGTATAGTGAAGTCTGTAACACTTCACTCTAATACGGCATTTTCTACTATGGGACTACCTCTGTCTTTTTTTAGAATATGTTTCCAATACAGCATTAAAAAATTCTGTGCACGATTATTTGTCCTCGAGAATGCGTTTGCAATTTAGAAAGATAGTTACAGTGATTGCAAGCGTTATGTGTAATGTCACTGAATATGTATGTGCAATATAGAAGAAAAGGTTGCAGGGGTGGACAATCTTTATTTTATGTCCCCGTGAATGCGTTTACAATACAGAAGAAAATATTTCAGGGGTTCCAAACCTGTATTTTATGCGCCCGAGAATGTGTTTACAAAAAAAAAGAAGAAAAAGTTGCCGGAATTCCAGACCTATATTCTATATTCAGTGTCCCAAGATTGTCTTTACAATTCAGAAGGAAAAAGTTCCGGGGTTGAAAGCTTATAATTAGAGTCTGATTTTTTTTTCTTTTATCTACCGCGTACGTCGTAAAGCGTTGCTGGGACGCTTTGGTTTCGGTTTCCGATTCACGGCGTGAATTGGAACTGTCGCAATAGTGAGGTAATTTTTTTTTTTTTTTTTTAAGTTGTTGTTTACCCATCGTGCATCTTTTTCAGGCCCTATTTCATTTACTGAGTTCGGAGGTTGCATACATGTACTGCTGGTTGATCTTAACCCATACTTGCAAGTCTCTATAACAACTTAATATCATTCTCAAGATATCACTTTCGCTTCATATTCGCTGCAGTTCCAACCTTGCGTCTGATCCCTCCTTTGGTCTTGTCATATCTTCTTGGCTGCTTTTGGTCATTCGTCTCGTTTCACAAAAGGTAATCTCTTTTGCTGCTTCTTCTTCTTTTGTTGATGCTCATTGTCATCTATATCTTTGAGCTGCCCACGGAGCACATACCTTCAACAAGCACATGTTAAACACTGCCGCCCTAAGCCATCTGTACCTCCCCCACCCCTTTCATTTCTCTCCCCAATTCTCTTCTCCGTGTGTTTTTTTTTTCCTTCTATTTTTTTCCCCCGGGGGATTCCAGATCATGGCCTGCCTTATAATGATATCAATTGGTTGTCTTAATACGTGTCCTATACAACGCCAACATCTTGGCCTCACCTCTTGTTTCACGGGTTTTTACCTGGTTCTTGTCATCAGCCCCACTTAGGGATCTTGTCATACCAGTTCAAACCTTCTAATCTGAGCAAGCACCCATCTTTGAAAGTCTGCATCTGTCTGGTTGCTGATGTTCATTTTAATGTACTTTGTTAAAATTGCGACACCGTTTTATTGTGAATCACTGTTACGTCATGCTTAAAAACATTCACAGCTACTTATTTAGGAACAGTGAGCCATTATGTCACACAAAACAGAATGAATTTTCATAACCTGCATGCTGCTTTCATCATCATCATCACCATCACCACCATCATCATGACCACCATCATGAACATCATCATCATCACCATCATCGTCATCACCATCATATCATCATCATCATTAAGATCATCATCACCAACATCATCATTATCACCATCACCATTATCATCATCGTCATCACCATCATCATCACCATCACCACCATCACTATCATCATCACATCATATCACCATCACCACCATCATCACCATCATTATCACCATCATCATCACCATCATATCACCATCATCATCAAGATCATCATCATCATCACCATTACCAACACCATCGCCATCATCACAATCATCATCACCATCACCATCACTATTATCACCACTTCATATCACCATCACCACCATCATCACCATCACTACCATCATCATCATCATCATCATCATTATCATCATCATCATCACCATTACCATTGTGGCGAGATGGAAGTTTAGATAGTATCTAGTACAGTCGTGGTAGGAATATATATAAAATAGCTCACCTAGAATCAGAGATGTGAACTGGTGAACTATACGTAGGTATGGCCCCTATCCTGAGCTCCAAGGGTATTAATTTCAAAATTGTAAATTTAGCTTGAATTATTGCCCACCAGTTTAACCATTACTATATAATCACACAACGACAAGGATAACTCGAACGTACAAGAAGGCATTAACTGCTGTTATATAATTTTGAATCAATTTACTTTAATCCGTCTAATGTATATACTTATTTAACCATCATCATCAAAATCACACTTCAACCCCCCAAGGAGCATAGGCCTTCATCAAACTTATGCCAAGTCTTCCTGTCCCGTGCCATCAGCTCAAGGTCTTTTCATGTCTTCTTCATGCCTGTCACATATGGAAATAGTGCAGCAGTGACCGTCCACTCCCCCCCCCCTTCCCCCATCTAGGGTTATATTTTTTTGCTACATTAACGCCTGATTCACTATCGCAATTAACACGTGAGCCGTCTGGCAATTAAGCACGGTGGAAGAGAGCGAAGTGCGCAGCACGGCGTAATCGTTCTTTGATCAGGGAAACACGCGGGCAGAGGCCATGCGTTAACAGTTTCTATGAAGAATCAAGGGCGATAAGTCTGAGACGTACCTTGGATTGTTACATTTTCAGGGGAATTAACTTACGTAGCTGATATGCGGCAGGTGGAGAGAATGAAAGACAAGCTAGAGGTTGTCGGTCGGCAGAAGTGAAAAAAAAACCCTTTCATTCAGGAATAGAACCGTAGATGTGCCCGGCCCTGGCTGTAGGTGCGACTTTCGCATTAAGGAGCGAAAGAACGGCATCTATGGATATATACCCGTCTCCCCAAAAGTCATTATCAGTTGCTCAGAGAATTTTTCTGAAATAACTAGCTCGATATCCTAAGAGTTTTTCGTACAAAGTGAATGCTTAGATTCGTGGAGTTGTTTCCATCTTTCTCTGTTTGCGGTAATTTATATATTAGCCGTTAAGTGATTTAGTGTGTTAAACGTTTTTCATTATATTTCACTGGGATTTTCTGTGTTAAATTGAATAGCGTATTAAATAACATATAGCTAAATTTCTCCAGCTGTAAAGTAAATTTAATTACTCGCTATTCCCCAGAAAGAGATGCTATAATTGACTAGTACATGCATTAAATAACTGGCTACTGACGGTATTTATTATTTACTATATCCATTTTGTGAAATTTTATAAATGACTAGTGTTCATACCACGCGTTAAAAGCGATAGGATAAGCTAGACATTTGTGGTTTATAATCTAATTTTGGACTCTGACCCCAAGGGGGTGCAGATAGTGGCTCTTTGTTTCCTGCTTGCGACCCCGCTTGACTTTGCATCAGGACCATGGCGAACCAGAGCTGGTCAAGGGACCTTACTCCACCTACGTGGTGGTCCTGGAAACAGTCTGCAGCAATTTAAGCAGTCTGGCTGAGCGAGTACGGATATCGAATGGGAAGGGCAAACCTCCCTAAAACATGCCGTGGTTTTCAGATCGGATTGTGTCGGTGCAGATATCATTAAAACAGACACAACGCAACCACCGTCCTTTTCAGGGCGAACGAGGAAGAAGAAGAAGAAGTAATCTAATTTAATAACGTAGTGGTTAAAGAGGTCTTACCTTAACACGTGCTAGATATAATATTGATATTTTGGTTAAATGGTTATATTTCTTTCCTAAAATCTAGGCTGATCAAAAACCCAGAGAACTAGCGGTCTTAAGGTCATATGAAATTATGGTCAAATGAACTTATGTCTTATGAACTATGGTCGTATGGTCCATTGGCCTTATTAGTGTATAAGCAACCAGAAACTTTATAATATTGTTGAGTCTTCGGGATATGACCTGTGTGGTCCATTTTCTTTATTTTATGAGAGAGACCAAACTAGAACAATAATTGTAAATGTTAACTGGTCCAGAACTATACCAGATTTTACCTATATAAATCTCATCAGCCAGCTGTGGCAAAATATATTGTCAGCAACATTTGCGTAATTTAACATCGTGTCTCAGCAACCAGAGGCTAGACAACACAGGAAATAAAGATGTATTATTCCTCCTATATCGGCGATAACCACGTATGAACCTTACTCCAACCAACTGAAGGCAGAGATACAGTATTTATCCAGGAAAACAATTAAATCACCAACTCCCGCGACTACCGTGAAATTTGCAGTCAGCAACTATGGCTAGTCTGGGGCTGGATTTGGCAAAAATTAATATGACACTGAATAGTCTTATTACTTATTAGTGTTTATTTCCACGGAATGCCTGCAACAACTATTGGGTAAGCGAATATGAATGTGGCCACAGTATGAAGGATTGAATGAACTGTAAGAGAGTAACATTATTCTCTGTTGTTACCCCTATCATACAAATCTTTTCTTTCTTTTTTGTTCTCACTAACCTGAGTATTTACGGGATAGATTAATTAGGAACTTGTTCTTTGTTTCGTTACTGACTATTCCATACACTTATTGTTAACTTTTGATCTTTTGGGTTAATTAACCTCTGTTGGGATCTTCTTTTTCTTTTCCTTTACCAGAGGGGAGAACCTATTTGATTAATTTTTCATTTTGTCTGTAAACCATGATCTATTGATGTATATGATTTATGTTGTAAAGTTCTAGTGATAATAAACTTAATAAACCTTAATTTATTGTGTTGGTCAGCCCCTACCCTATCTGTTATCCATAGTTTGTTTTCACGTTTGTGCGTATTTGTCACAGAATTGTGTGCATGTAGGTGCAGTGTAACTTGTATTTTGTATAGGGAGAGAAAGTGCGTCTGATTTTAAATATAGTCGTACAGATAGGCTGGATTAGAGAAATTATTCAATCCAGAGACTGTTCTTTTCTCTTACACTATCACCTTTGCTCAGACAGGACTATAAACATCTATTACCTATCTGATAAAATCTACGACAATGCCCTTCATGTCGGTCTCCAGTTCTCTTCTCCGTGTGTTCCTTGGTCTCCCTCGACCTCTCTTACCCTGGGCATTCCAAAACAAGGACTGCCTAGTAACGCTGTCAAAAAAGTTTGCTCAGTGTGCGTCCTATCCATCTCCAGCGTCTTCTTCTCAACTCTTGTTCTACTGGCACTTGTCAAGTTCTTCTCATCAGCTCCACATTAGTAATCTTGTCACACCACTTCAATCCTTCTATTCTAAACAAGCATCCATGTATGAAAGTCTGTAGCTTTTATTTTCCCTTTTTTTCTGGGGGGTGGAAAGGGGGGAGGGGGTTGTTGTAGTTCTCCATGTTTCAGGGGCATACAATAGGACTCACTCAACCTTTGAGTTAAAAATTTTGATTTTTGTGTTGGGCTTGATTTCTTTTCTTTCGATCTGCTTTATATTCTTAACTAGTGTAAAAGCCCGTCATCAGACGGGAATTAAATTCAAAAACACCAATACCTAACGGCAACAAAAATATTTAAAAAAAAAACAACACTGCGCATCACCACAGTATACGAAGTAGGTAGAAGCAGCGAAGATCCCAATGTGTGTACACGTGATCACACATTCTATAACTATTTTTGTGCACACCTTCATTTGCGCATTCTTCTTTGGTAAGTGTTATTATTTTCGGGAGAGTACATATAAGGGAAACAATACCATTAATGTCTAACATTCAACCAAAGTTGCTTCCCTTAGCGTTATGTACTGACAGAAAATATAAGATAATTTATATACAGGGCTGGCCTAAAGTCACCCGACAATTGTTTTCATTAGATTTGGGTTAGACTAGTTTATATCGTATTGAACGTTGTCTAATATATACTTTTTTGTTTTCATATATAAACATAAAGAAATATCAAATATGAAGAAACAGGTGTAAATGTTCAATAAATTCTTTGTTTGGTAAATTTGATACAATTTTTTAAAGATTTAGTTACGAATAAACCCATTAAATTAACTTTCGGGTGAGATTTGGCCACCCCTGTATTTTATACTTGATAAATAGTAAAGGATACCTTAGCCCTGTTATCAAGTGATATCAATTTGCCAAAAGTCAGGAAAGACATTGACTTATGATATAGACCAGAAATTCAACACCATTTCAACAATATATAAGGAAAGCAGCAAATAATGCTTGGGATTCCAGGAAAGGAAGAAGCAAGACTGGATAACAACAGAAACATTAAACACCATAACGATGAGAAAGGAAATGAAAAGAAAGAAAACAGAAGCGAAGTCCCCCAGGTTAAAGCAACTATACAGTACAGTCAGCTGGACAAGGAAGTTAAACGCCAAATCCGAGCCAACAGAAGAAATTTCCCAGACGATCTTGCAAGACAGGCAGAAGAGGCAGCACTGAGAAATGAACAAAGCACAGTATACAAAATAACTAAAATCATCAGCGGAAAACGAGGTGCAAACAATATTACATTAGTAAGAGAAAAGCAAGTAAATCTCATCACGACAGCAGAGGGACAGGAAACAAGATGGACAGAGCATTTCAGAGAAACTCTGAACAAGGAACCACCAGAGACACAATTAAATGTTCCTGAGGCTGAAAATGATCTAGATGTTAATACAGACATTTCACGAAAAGAAGAAATCATCACAGCAATCAAAGGGTTAAAGAATGGAAAAGCTCCTGGCCATGATAACTTAAATGCAGAGCTATGTAAGACAGACCCTGAGCTAGCAGCGGAACTATTAGAGCAACTATTTGCACAAGTCTGGAAAACAGGGACAACACCAACGGAACAAAGGAATAATTGTCAAATTGCCCAAGAAGGGAGATCTTGCAGACTGCAATAATTGGAGAGGAATAACTCTTCTCTCAGTTCCCAGCAAAAAACTAGGCAGGATAATTATACAGAGAATTTCAAAAGCAGTAGACCACAAACTGAGGAAAGAACAAGCAGGATTTAGAAAGAACAGAAGATGTGTAGATCATATATTTACCATCAGGAACATTATAGAGCAGTGATCAGAGTGGCAAAGACAGCTGTACTTTAATTTCGCTGATTTTGAAAGGTTTTTGACAGTATACATAGGGACAGTTTATGGAAAATACTGAGGGCTTATGGAATTCCAAGCTGCTTAGTGTCAATCATAAAAAAGCCTCTATGCCAACTTTACTTGTAGCGTTGGGCAGAGCAACCTAACCTTTGAGGTGAAGACAGGAGTACGACAGGGATGCCCCCTATCAACCACTCTATTTTTAACAGTCATAGACTGGGTGATGCGCCAGACAACAGAGGGCAGTCCAAGAGGAAAAAGATGGACTACATTTTCTACATTGGAAGATCTGGAATTATGCAGATGACATTGCACTACTAGCACATTCACATCAACACATCCAGGAAAAAACGGATAAACTTAATAAGTATAGCCAGCAGGTGGGCTTGAACATCAATCTAAAGAAGACAGAGGTCATGACGCTCAATGTGAGCAACCCTGAGCCCATATCAGTAAGGAATCAGCAACTGGAACAGACAGACACCTTCACATACCTAGGATGCATAGTAACACCAGACGGCGGAGCAAGCAAAGACATCAACAACAGAATAAACAAAGCAAGAACAGCCTTTTTAGTCTAAACAACATCTGGAAGTCCTCTCACTAAAGCACAAGCACAAAATTAAGATTATATCAGAGCTGTGTGCTTTTTGTGCTTCTCTATGGTGTGGAATGCTGGAGAGTTACAGAGAAGGAAATGTCGAAATTGTCCTCTTTTCACACAATATGCCTAAGAAAAATTCTCCGAATCATTTGGCCGAAAACCATCACCAACCAAGATCTGCTTACTCGGAGCAAGCAAGATGACATGCACACCATCATACCTGGCAGACGCTGGAGCTGGGTTGGTCAATGTCCTCAGAAGAGACCCCGATGCCATCACAAGAACAGCTATGCTATGGACCCCTGAACAAAAACGAAAGAGAGGCCGACCAAAAACAACTTGGCGGAGGACTGTGCAGGCTGAGATGCAAAGAATGAACCAGAGTTGGGGCACTGTACGAAGGATGGCCACCGACCGAGCAAGATGGAATCATTTTGTTGTTGCCCTACAAGACGCCACCAGGCGTGATGGCCACTGACTGCTTTGACGGTCGGCGGTTAAAGATCAAAGAAGAAGAAGAGCCCTGTTAATAGTAAATAAATAAGTGAATAAATATAGGTAATTAACAGGCACTCGTTGGGGTGCAAAATTTCACAAAATACTTTCACAACTAGCAGATGGCACCGTTTGGATTGTCCTCGGATCGATTCCCTGTAAACACATCACTTATATTTCATTTCTGTTGTCTAGAATCCTCCTTTATGTCTAACATGTGCCTATTAATTATCTTTATTTATTTATTTATTTCTAATTTTGTATTGGTCTGGATTACTTAATGTTTTGTTTCCGGATTTTAGCTCCCTGATTCCTGAATCTTGGTTTTCGGAGTTTGTTTCATGGAGTTCCCGGAGTTGTCGGAGCTCCCTGAGTTCCTGGAGTTCTTGGTGTTCCCGGAATTCTTGGAGTTCTCAGAGTTTCCGGAGTTATCGGAGTACCCTGAGTTCCCGTAGTTCTCTGAGACAAATAAAGAATAAGACTAGTGATCACTCAGGCATGTCTGAAGAGGTGGTTGATACAAGGTGTGCGTAGAGCTAACAAACTCATCGAGTAACAAAATATTTCTACAGGAACCATGACTGCAAGTGCGCATGGTTTCTTTGGTGCAGACTTTCTATAAAGAGACCATAGCAGTAGTGGTTCCATGTTCAATAATCAGCGAAAAAAGAAGTGATGATCATCATAAGAACGAAGTGAATCAAATGATGATCATAAGAACGAAGTGAAGCAGATGACGCCTATAAATTCTCTATTCAGAGTTAACGGACTTTGATAATCCAGTTCTGCTGTTACAGCTTGTTTAGACTGAAGAAGTTTATTTCTCCGAAACGTTATTGTACTGTTGTTTAGTGTTGTGTGTTTTTAAATCCAAAATCACATCCAGTCTTCTACATTTATTTCGACTTGGATTTATGATATTATTGCTGCGGAACGCCCTTCATAAATTGGGCATTCCAAAATTGACTTCTTATGGCCATATCTACGGAAGAATAACAGAATGCGTCATGGAGAAACATCGAGAGACATACAAGAATGAACTGAACAATAAAAGGTACAGGGAGATAAATGTTTGATACCTCATTATGATATGTCTCAGCTTTATAAGGTAGGGTTTCTAATTTCCGTCCTTGCTGCCATTGCCTTCCCTAACTCAAAAGCAGAGTCAGGTACCCAATTAAAACTAGGTAAAGTGACGCTACTCGACCTCAAACCTAATAATAATGCGTCAAGAAGCTACTCACCCTGCCATTCAACTCTAAGTGGACTGAACTAAATGACTAAACAAGTTCTAGGATGATCCACTGGAGGAAGAAATAATAGTTGATGGCATTAACAAATATCCTGAGAGGATAAGACACAAGAGGGACACACAAAATAATGATTATTATTATGAAAGTTCTTATTCGCAGTTGCCGCTATTAAATCAGTCAATGACACATTTACTCAAATTAAAGAAACTTAAATGTAATTAGAGGGAACGAAATATTTAAAGTCCATTTCGCTTTTGTTACTTCTTGCTGACTGTATATTTCCATTGTTGACTTCTGCATTTGTCGTAACGAAGTTTGGGAGCCGAAATTAATGCTTTCATTTCCGTTGTGTATTCTCGCCTTTCTTTTCAGCGTCATGTGATGTGGTGACATTCAGTCAGCAAGATTGTCCTAGCCATTCTATCATATAACGACTGCTCCAGTTCTTGTAATGTCTTCTTTTTCCTTGTTTCTGATCTGTGATAAAATTGTTATTTATAGATGTATGTTTTTATCCCTTAGGGAATGAAAATCTGGACAATTTAACTGTATGTCAGCTCCAGTGATGCGAGGTCGACGGGCTCAGACACTGCTGCATTTGTCCTGGATGATGGCGATGTTGCTGTTGGTAAAGCTGGAGGGGTGATAGAGATGTCCACTGATGGTTTAGCTGAGAAGGTTGTTGTTGCAGTGGATGTTCAATGTGGTTAATGATGCCACTGAAGTCAGAAGCGGAGCTTAATCCTGCATTAATACTTAATTTATTGTTCATATTAGAATTTATTCTGGCGTCTGCGGTGCTAATGACGCCACTGCAACTTATGATGCTGTCGCGGCTACTACAGTTGCCAGTGTCTATGTAGTTGGGAGACATCGTTTCTTTTTGGGGGTTGACGCTTACCCTGTCTCCCTCGTTGGGGAGACTTTCCCACTGTCAGACTGTCGACACAGCTGAGTGATGATATTGTTGGTGATGATGATGAGGCATACTGTGGGGATAGTTCGGGTAATGGTGCCGCTCGATTGATTGAGGGGAACATAAAAAGTGATGAGGAAATGCTGAGCCCTCGCTCTTGACTAGCGACATTGGCAAGTTCTGTCGCATCTCTTCGAGCATCTTTGACTGCCTGTTGTTAAAATCTCGTCCATAGTCAATATGATGTCCATGCACCATCGTGTTCTGATGAGGAGTTCCCATTCCGCACATTTGTTGCATGGCTTGTTTCATAGACTCCTCGCTGAAGTCCCGACACAAGGCGTCCCTGAAAGAAACAAGAATATGGAAGAAGTCAGAAAAAAAAAATTAAAAGGTGATCAAATGAGACAAAGAGGTATGAACATAATGAAACACTTGGCTTGTGATAATATAAGAAAATTTGAGTGTTCATGTATTTTGTGGTCCCCCTTCATGTTCATAATAATAAAAGGCAAAGGCATTCCCATAGTCATCACCAACCAAGAACTACTTACTCGGTGCAATCAAGAAGATATGCAAACCATTATAGTGAGTAGATGCTGGAATAGGGCTGGCCGTGCCATCAGATGAGACCCCGTCACCATTACCAGAACTGCTATGTTATAGGTAAGATAAGGAACAACTAAAGATCGGCTAAAAACATCTAGGTTCAGAACGATGGACGTCGAGATGAGAACGTTGGACGTCGAGATAAGAACGTTGGACGTCGAGATGAGAACGTTGGACGTCAAGATGAGAACGTTGGACGTCGAGATGAGAACGTTGGACGGTCGAGATGAGAACGTTGGACGTCGAGATGAGAACGTTGGACGTCGAGATGAGAACGTTGGACGTCGAGATGAGAACGTTGGACGTCAAGATGAGAATGTTGGACGTCGAGATGAGAACGTTGGACGTCAAGATGAGAACGTTGGACGTCGAGATGAGAACGTTGGACGTCGAGATGAGAACGTTGGACGCCAAGATGAAAAGCATGAACCAGAGTTAGGACACCGCATGAAGGATGACCACTGACCGCGTTATTCAAAGAAATGTAACCGCACAAGAACATTAAGCGTGGGCATATGTACACACGGGACTTTCAAACTTTACATGTATATTCATCATAAGTAAATGCCGACATTTCGCGCTAAATGATCTAGACAACACTCTGCTTAGGGGCTTTCTTAAAATATTTGGCACCTGGGGCGGATCCTACCTTTGGCAGGACCCCCGCCCCCCTCCCCCCCCCCCCCCCCCCCCCCCCCCCCCCCCCCCCCCCCCCCCCCCCCCGCCCCCCCCCCCCCCCCCCCCCCCCCCCCCCCCCCCCCCCTCCCCGCCCCCCCCCCCCCCCCTTCCCCCCCCCCCCCCCCCCCCCCTTTCCGCCATACTTTAACAGCACAAAAATATATTGTTTGTAAGTAATTTTTTTTTAAACAGTACATTACTGTCATAATAGTATCCGATAGCACCGCCTCCTGGGTGTCACCCAGGGCATAACGCCGTTTCGCACCCCCTTCCCCTTTAGCATGCCACTGCTCTGCCCTAAATGGAATTGAATCGCCACGGCTTTTTCAGCATAACTTTGACTTCTAAACTCTCGACCACGTATGTAATAAAACAAACCAGATTTTTCCCAGCTGTTATAAAAAGAATTAATGAGCTTTCTGTTTCAGGTCTCCGTTGCTGTTTCAACGCTAGCAGACATTAACCAGGATAAAAGCTGTAAGGTGGTGGTCGTAATTCGAAGGATAAGTATGTCGCACGTGTACTATCTTATCAGGACTGTCTGTATGGTGGGCTTCGGGATACCTGAAACTATTGTTTCTTCCGAGGTAACAATCGGAGATTTATGACTCGAGTTTACCACTGTGTAGATTCAGTGATTGCAAACAATGTAACGGCAAAACGTACAGTTTGGTCTAATATTAATTCTCGCTAAGTGAATGTGTTGTCTTTTTCTTTGTTTGTTTATCTCTTCTTATTCCTTGTGTTAAATTGATTTCGTTCTTTCTTTACCTCTAGTGATCTTGTACTCTGTTCACACACATACGCACACAGAGTCCCAAACCGCCGCTTACACATATGCACTCACATACACACACTCTCTTCCTTTATACCTTTCTATTCTTCTTGTTTTTTTTTTTGTTTTTTTTTTTTTGCTTTTTATGCAGCATAGAACCACAACTGGATCTGGTCCCCTAGCAGGAAAACTGCATCAAAACATCAATATATATATAAAATTCCAGCTTTTTCTGTCAGTAACGCTAAGGGATGCAACTTTGGTTGAAAGTTAGACATTAATTGTATTGTTTCCCTTATATGTACTCTCCCGAAAATAGTAACACTCGACAAAGAAAAGTACGCAAATGACGGTGTGCACAAAAATATTTATAGTATGTGTGATCACGTATACAAACATTGGGATCCTCGCTGCTGTTACGTAGTTCGTGTACTGTGGTAATGCACAGTGGTTTAAAAAAAATTCTTTTGAATAAGTAAAATTGCCGTTAGGTATTGGTGCTTTTGAATTTAATTCCCGTCTTATGACGAGGTTTTACACTAGTATATTTAATAATTCGGTGGTGGTTTTGTAGCAATTTCATTTTAACATGCTGAATTTGCAAGCCCCATACACAATCGCATATTACTCGTCTCTCATGACATGCCTGGGGATACAGTTGTCCTGTTTTTCCTTTGTCTCATCTGAGGGCCCCCACCCCTCAAACTACACGGGCCCCCTCACTTTCTGTGTAACACATGTGACGTTCTGATTGCATCACCTACACGTTTGCATCACAAACCTAAAGATCTTTTCACACAAACACATAAACACATCGTCGCCCATTAAGGCCGCACCACCCAAGAGCCAACTCTGATTATTATGCATACAATGAAAACAATAACATCAACCATCAGAGATAGAATTCAGTGACTCATGACAAACAGCTTGATGATCCAGATTTTCCCCACTGTTTGGCTCTTCTGTTTCAAAACTTTAATAAGATGTGAGACAAAGTGAGTACACCTGATGAGAAGACATAGTAACTGAGTCTGAACCAAACGCTGAGAAAGAAAAATAAAAATGCTTTGGCAAATGATTGCTAGATAGCACTGGAAGATACAATCTTACACGATGTGGGAACAAACAACTTGGTAGCAGTAAACACAAACTGGAGGAACAGAAAATGATATAAAAATGAGAATCCAAAACACTATAGAAACTGTCACTGCATTGGGAAATATATCAAAATCAAAAGGAATCAAGTCAAACACAAAATACAATCTCCAACGTAAGTATCAAGGCAGTCATACGTTATGGCTCTCATGTATGGACAACAACAAAAACAACAAGCAGAAAGATACACACTTTCATAAATGGGTGCTTGGCAGAGTAGAATGATTGACATGGTATAAGAAGATCACCTGGGTGTCGGAGTGGCTAAGAGGTATGGCGTCGGCCTTTAGTTCTAAAGGTACCAGGTTCGCTCCCAATACAGGGAATATAATTGATGGAATTTTTTCAGAACCAGTGGGTCCTGTATGAAACTAGACATAACATGAAGGGAATGAGGATGACATGGAAAAACCTAGAACGGACGGTACAGGATAGGAGTCAATTTGTTGAACTGTGCTCCATGTGGAGCTGAAGGGGTTAATGATCGAATGAACAAAATTAATCTGACGTATTAAACTGTGTCTTCATCTATGTTAACATGGTGAAGAACAAGAAAAATGAAGAACAAGAATAAGAAGAACAAGCAGAACAAGAAAAAGAAAAACAAGAACAAGAACAAGAACAACATGAACAAGAAAGCAAGAAGAACAACAAAACAAGAAAAACAAGAACAAGAACAATAAGAACAAGAAAGCAAAAAGAACAAGAAAAACAAGAACAAGAACAATATGAACAAGAAAGCAAGAAGAACAAGAAGAACAAGAAAAACAAGAACAAGAACAATATGAACAAGGAAGCAAGAAAAACAAGAAAAACAAGAACAATATGAACAAGAAAGCAAGAAGAACAAGAAAACAAGAAAAACAAGAACAAGAACAATATTAACAAGAAAGTAAGGAAAACAAGAAAAACAAGAACAATATGAACAAAAAAGCAAGAAGAACAAGAAAATAAGAAGAACAAGAAAACAAGAAGAACAAGAACAAGAAGAAAAATAACAAGAAGAACTGGAACAAGAAGAAGAAAAAGAACAATAAGCACAAGAAGGAGAATAAGAAGGAGAAGAATAACACGGACAAGGAAAACATTATTTTTTTAAATAGGAGTTTTAGCGAGGCACGCCCCGTTCACCATAGGATACAAAGTTCGTCGGTTATATTAAGGCGCATGGCTAAATCTAAATCATTACTAGACCGACCGTGTGGTCTAGTAATGAGCATCCAAAATGAAGAAGATGATGATGAAGAGGAAGATGATGATGAAGAAGAAGATGATGATGAAGAAGAAAACAGAAAAAAAAGAGAAAAATATATAACTGGTTTTATTAAATATCTTTTTGAGAGCGGACACGTAATAAAAAAACGCGTTTGTTATACAAAAACTGTAGAGAATGCAGTGTAACCTCCTGACAAACGATCCCATAACAGGATCTTAAAACTAATCAGCATTGTTGGAAACTATGAGAACAAAACGCGGAAGGTAATTACTCTTTTAATATTCTGGGGGAATCAAATATCGGACTGGATTACTTGATTTTCCAGGAAAATCGGATTTAAGGTAAGGTCCACAGAGAATAGTCCACCCTCAAGAGAGCAAACTTAAAATTAGGAAAACAGCGACAAACGCCCCAGTATTCGAAGATTTGTGTAAATTATTCATAAATACTGATGACCCGAAGGATTAGTTAACACCCTAGCGTCAGCAAGTCATGGAAGCTTCATACTCGGAAAAATTTTTGCGATGAAATCCTTTTTTCTACATATATTAACTCTTTGCTTCCTAAAATGTAATGGATTATAGGAATATATATATATATATATATATATATATATATATATATATATATATATATATATATATATATATATATATATATATATATATATATATATATATATATATATATATATATATATATATATATATATATATATATATATATATATATATATATATATATATATATATATATATATATATATATATATATATATATATATATATATATATATATATATATATATATAAGGGGAATGACATAAGTCTTGGGCCTGACCATGAAGGACATGTTACAGAGAGCTGAAATTTTGTATAGTGTTTATTCCCTTTCAATATAGCCACCGTCTGAATTGACACACTTCTGCCATCTCTGCTTGACCTTGAAAAGACCTTGGGAGTAAAACACCCTATTTTTCAAACTAAACCAGTCATCACATGCCAGTATAACTTCTTCATTGCTGTCAAAATGATTTCCTTTTAGCTGTTTTTTAAGATTTGGGAATAGAAAAAAGTCTGATAGAGCCAAATCTGGAGAATATGGTGGGTGTGGAAGAATCTCAATATTCAAATCGTTGGCTGCTAGCTGCACAAGCCGTGCTTTGTGAGAGGGCGCGTTGTCTTGAAGCAAAGGAAGATTTTGAGTACGCGTTATCCCTCGTTTCCTGGTCACAACCTTTCTTAGTTTTGTGAGAAGATCTGCATAGTACTGTCCATTAACTGTGTTGCCTCGAGGCAGATAATCTTTGAAAAGGACACCTTTGCCGTCCCAAAAAAACAGCCAGCATCACTTTTCCTGCAGATTTCTGCGCCCTCGGCTTGACAGGTGTTGGGGAGCCCGGGGTTTTTCATTGCATGCTGGCAATTTTGGATTCGAGGTCATAATGGTGTACCCAGGTCTCATCTACTGTCACCATGGTCTCCAAAAAATTTTTTGACTGACACTTTTTGAGCAACTGTTGACAGCAATTTACCCTCGTTTGCTTCTGTTCACGTGTCAACAGTCGCGGAACCCAGCGTGCACACACTTTTCTCATGTTCAGTCTGTTCTGTAAAATTCTATAAACTGTTCTTTCATTTAGTTTTACTCTACTAGCTATCTCCACAATTGTCATTTTTTGATCCTGGTCAATGATTTTCTTCACTCTTGTTGCATTTTCATCGTTGCACTCTGAGGTTGGTCTACCAGATCTTGGCAGATCAGCAACATTTGAGCGGCCGCACTTAAACTGTTGAGACCAGTTTTTTTACCGAAGTATACGAAGGACAAGAATCACGAAACACTGGTTCCATCTCCCTGTGTATTTCTGTAAATGTTTTTCCCTGAAACATCAGAAATTTTATCACAGCTCTGGCCTCCTTCTTTTCCATTGTTTTGTCAAATCTTTGGAGCAGCAGATCCGGTCAATAGGGTACATTGCGCCGTGCATCGTAGCGGGAAAACCCATTGAAGAAACAAACGCGTACTTTACACATTCAGTGCAAATATGATGAACTTTAAATGTGCCAAGTTTCATCTTCCTCCTGTGACTCCTTCATGGTCAGGCCCAAGACTTATGTCAATCCCCTTGTATATATATATATATATATATATATATATATATATATATATATATATATATATATATATATATATATATATATATATATATATATATATATATATATATATATATATATATATATATATATATATATATTAGGCCTGGGGTCTTTAACGTTTAATTAATTCGTTAATCGGTTAAAACTTTTAAAATCGATTAACTGATAAAACAAATTTTTATCAATTAATCCATATTTAGCAATGTTTATGTTTTTTGTTGTTGTTGTTTTTTAAGACATCAGATTAAGCTAGGAGAACAGGTCCTGGAGCAGGTCGACCACTTTAAATATCTCGGAGCTATTATAGATCGAAAGGGAGGCATCAAAGAAGAGTTGGCCACTCGAAAAGCAGCAGCTGGGAGACTTTTTCAGGCCATAAATCGAGGATTCCTCAACAAGAGAGAGGTTGGTAAGAAAACGAAGATGGCTGTATACCGCTCCACCTATGTCCCAGTCTTGACATATGGATGTGAGTCATGGGCAATGACTACAACCCACAAAAGCCAGATCCAAACCTCAGAAATGAGGTATCTGAGGAAGGTGGTTTAAGTAACAAGAGACATGGTACGCAACCAGACGATACGTCAAGGCCTTAAATCCTACCCCCTGCAGACCCAAGTAGAACAGTCACAATTAAGATGGTTTGGCCATGTCTGCAGAATGGGAGAAGATCGGATACCACGACAAGCATGGGAAACAAAGAGCCAAGGATCCAGACCCCGGGGACGACCCAGAGTCCGCTGGGAGGACAACATTAGGCAATCTTTGAAGGACCGATGACTAGAATGGAACCAGGCCAGGAGGAAGACAGCCGATAGGATAGTCTGGCGCTCTCTCTTCCAAACCTCTACACCTCACGGTAGAAGGGGAACGACTAAGTAAGTAAGCTGTTGTTTTTTTTTTTTTTTATTTGCTTAAATGCGAGAGCATTTGCAATGGTGGAGGTTTGTGATGGGGAATTTGGCAAGTATGGTAAATAATAATAAATTGTTTGGTTGCAGATTTTCAGTCAATCAATACCCTTTAGCTCCCCACGGAGCATAGGCTTTCAACAAACACATGCCAAGTCTTCCTGTCCCGTGCCATCCGCTCAAGTTCTTTCCATGTTTTCCTCTCATCTTCACCTCTGTATCCAGTTCTCTTCTCCATGTGTTTTTGGTCTACCTCTGCCTCTCTTTCCCTGTGGATTCCAGAACAAGGACTGCCTTGTAATGTTATCAACAGGTTTCCTCAATGTGTGTCCTATCCATCGCCAGCGTCTTCTTCTCAACTCTTGTTCCACTGGTACTTGTCTGGTTCTTGTCATCAATTCCACATTTGTGACTTTGTCATACCGTTTCAGTCCTTCTATTCTACGCAAGCACCCATTTAGAAAAGTCTGTAGGCTTTTTGGTTGTTGTTTTTGTTGTTCTCCATGTCTCAGAGCCATACAATAGGACTGACTTCACATTTGAGTTGAAGATTCTTACTTTCGTGTTGGACTTGATTTCTCTTTTTCTCCATGTGTTTCCCAATGCAATGAAAGTTCCTCTTGCTTTTTTTGTTCTTATTTTGATATCATTGTCTGTCCCTCCAACTCTGTCTATATTACTGCCAAGATATGTGTACGATTCTACATCCTTTAGTAGTGTTTCTTCAAATTCAACTGATGCGTGATGCCATATGATGATGGATGGTATCCGCATGTCTGGTTTTGTGTAGTGTGCAGATGTGTTCAGTCAAAACAATGTTCATACAAAAATAACAGGGCAATCCACATAGGACGTCAGTAAACTCACGACGTATAAAGTCAATGATTCTTGAAACAGCCGTTGACGTTTTTCTTCATTATTTATTGTGGACGCCACAGTGACAAAATGGTTACGCGAATATGTAGGCACATCAAACAGTCATTATCACAGCAACATTCAATACAGCAATAGACGGTAGACAGCATTACAATGATGAGTCAGATGCATGTTATATTTCATAGTGCTGTAAATGTAGTCAGGTGAAAAACTCCATCCTTTTCTATAACAGCCAGGAGATAACCAGATGTATGAGATCAGTTCACTCTCCTTAGTCTGACTTCAGCAAGACAGACACGTCTGCCGAAGTATAAATAATGTCCTCAAAAATATCCTCTAGATAATAAAGGTTTTCCAAACCTAGTTCATTTAACAAAGTAGCAAGTAATGGTCCTTGGGACATGCATCAACCGATGCAGTTCAATACAGCGACATGTGAGCTGGGAAAACATCTCGTGACGACGACTTTCGAAGACAGGCTATGAATCGAAATCGCTCACGACCCAAAATCGATAGAGTTAATGAAAAGTCAATTTACCTTGCCTTCAGGAAATACACGGAAATATCACGCCTCCCGACATGTGGGAAACACTAGAGGTATTATCTCGAATAAACGAAATATCCATTAAGAGGACTACACATCCCTGACAGAACAAAAAATAGCGGAGATCCCCTCTTCAACGAGGCATCTCTTTCGCCATTCAAATCGCTCACTCCACTAGTGGTGGGCGGAAACCGATCGACCAAAAAACAAGACCAGTCATGCGCAGTCCAGCGCAAAAAGACCACAGCTCAAAACTTAACTGCATTCAATACCAACGCGGGAAGACAAATGCTTACCGAGAAAAGTGACTATAAATTTCAAGCAGTTGTTGCCCTTGCGTTATAAAATAGATATTGTAATAAAACGATGTTGCGAGAATTTATCACGCAACATATCACCACCTCCTCCCGATAAAAAAAAATGTGGAACATATTTTTTTTTTTTTAAATATCAAAGAGCATGCGATAAGCGGCTCAAAACGCACGAATTATGCGCTGATAATTAATTAAATTGCCTAACATGAGGCTAAATATAGAGTGTCTGGTGAGGATATACCTCAACAGAAAAATAAATATGTCTCAAAAAAATATTCACATCGGGGAGGTGTCACCAACACACATCACGTTAGCATGTAAACACAATATACGTATGCAAGTTACCATAATCATCATTAAACAGCATACTCTAATATTGTCTTTAAAAATGGATGTACAAATCTGATAGGAAAATTTAAATAGTACATTCTTTGACATGTAATGACATAAGTACATAGTAAAGTTAAACTACATGACGATCCAGGACATATGCTCTGGTATTCCGAGGGTAAGTACACAATCTAGAACTCGTCATGCTTGATACTAGTAAGGTAAGTCCTCAGCTCAACAATGACATTCTGAGAAAGTACAAGCAATATAATGCTAATTAATAACTAATATGCTTCATAAGGTACAATACATTATTAATAATTGTGGCTGTTTAGTAAACTAACGGCCCTTATATTAACTACTCAGTCCTCCTCTATCATCTTAAAAAAAACGAACAGAAGAAGATGACAACAAAGCACGATAGTGTGTACATATAAAGTAAGTACAGATGTGCTAATCTATTGTAGAAATATAGGTGTGTTATGACTCTGTAATATATGGAAATATAGGACAGAAGTATTAGTTGGAGTCATGTGGGCATCTAGACAAAATGTCAGCCATCACATTATCCGCACCACGGATAGCTCGTACCGTGAAGGGAAAAGGTTGAAGAGCTATAGCATATCGAGTGGATCTCGAACTCTTCAAATTCTTAGTCTGAATAGCTGTAAGAGCTTTCTGATCAGTCTCTAGAATGAAATGTGCGCCCAGGAGGAATCTTTGTAGCTTTAGAATTGACCAAAACCATCGCTAACAACTCACGGTCTAAAACCGAGTAGTTCCTCTCTGCCGCATTTAGTTTTCTAGAAATGTACATAACAGGATGCAGAGTATTTGCATATTCTTGCATCAGTGCTGCTCCAATCCCAGTGGATGAAGCATCACTCCGAAGAACAAAAGTCCTATCAAGAGTAGGTAATCTTAAGATGGGAGGAGAAGAAAATATATTCTTGATTTGGTCTAGTGAAGATTGGCATTCTTCAGACCAACGGACCAGATTAGGCGAACCTTTCTTCAACAATGTTGAGAGAGGTGCCATGATCGAAGATAAATTTGGAATAAATCTCCCATAAAATTGAATTAAACCTAAGAGACTCCTAACTTGTTTCTTCGTTTTAGGAACAGAGATGTTCAGTATTTTGGAAGTATTGTGGTCTTCTGTCTTCAAGAGACCATGACCAACACGATGACCCAGGAAAGAGATTTCACCAAAACCAACAAAAGCTTTAGAAGGTTTCGCTGTCAAATTATTCTCACGTAGAGTGGACAGTAAGTCATATAACCCTAAATAGTGATCTTCCCAGGTATCACTGAAGAGACAGATGTCATCTAAGTATGCGATGACATCCGAACGATGTGACAGAATTCGACGCATCATGCGAACGAAAGTGGCAGGGGCGTTCATGAGACCAAAAGGCATAACATTCCATTGAAATAGACCCTTAGGTGTAGAAAAAGCAGTAAGAGGTTTGGCATGCTCTGCTAAAGGCACTTGCCAATAACCTTTAGACAAGTCAAGTTTAGTGAAGAATCTAGAATTAGAAAGTCTAATCAGTAGATCTTCTAACAAAGGCATCGGTTCAGCATCGAACTTTGTGACCTGATTCAATTGCGATAATCAACACAAATTCGTATGTTCTTATCCTTCTTCCGGACAATAACCATGGAAGAAGAATATGGTGAAGTCGATGGTTCAATTATATTTAATTGAATCATTTCATCCAATTCCTTTTCCACTTGCGACTGAAAGTGTATAGGAATAGGATAAGGCCTAACCCTAATTGGATTATTGTCGGTAAGAATTATGTCATGTTCTATGACATGTGTGTCCAGGAATGTCAGTGAGAACATCCTGAAATGTTTGTAACATCGACGAGACTTGTCGATGTTCGTCACCAGAAAGATTAGGAGAAACAGAAACGTTTTTCCAAGATTCCGTAGAATGTAATGGAACCACTGGAAGGGGAAGATTAACATCAGAGAAGGTAGATTCCTCATCCTGTATGACAGACAGGGATGAATAATGACCGTGAGGTGCAGGAGCATCATCCGTTGCCTGGAAAATAGGCAGCAAATAGTCCGGACGTTCGTGAAATTCCGAAAGCATGTTTATGTGGAAAGTTTTATGCTTTCCATCAATATCGACCACATAGTCAACATCGGAAATCCGAGAGACTATTGCATACGGACCTTTCCATGCAATAAGAAGTCTATTTTCCCTACTGGGGAGTAGGACGAATGCTTTGTCACCTGGACAAAGTTGTCGTAGACATCTATTCTTGTTAGCAAACTGTCTTGCCTTCTCTTTAGCAATTTCTGATGAAGCAGTTGCTAGCTTACATGCCTCAATGATCTTTTGTCTAAGAGCAATGACATACTCATATGAGGATTGAGTTTCATCGCTAATATCATCGGCAGTGATGAGATCGTGTAATAAAGACATAGGGCCGCGTGGACGCGCGCCAAAGACAAGTTCGAAGGGAGAAAATCCTGTGTGTTCATTAGGGACTTCTCTATAGGCAAAGAGAGCCGCGGGTAAAACCCTGTCCCAATCTTGAGGATGATCTTCAGTTATCTTACCAAGCAAAGTCTTGAGCGTTCTATTCAGACGCTCAACTAACCCATTAGACATAGGATGGTAGATACTACTGAGAGATCGTTCAATATGTAAGGTAGACATTACCTGTGACATAGTGTCAGATATGAGTTGAGTGCCCATGGTCTGACAATATTTCTCTGGGGAACCCCAAGCGAGAAAATATCAACCAAAAGAGCATCTGCGATATCTGTAGTAGATATGCTCTTAAGAGGAATAGCCTCTGGCCAACGTGTGCACATATCGACACATGTAAGGATAAACTGATGTCCTCTGGCCGACTTGACCTTAAAAGGGCCAATAATATCTATGGCCATTTTCTGAAACGGCCGAATAGGAATGTCAGCAGCCTGGATAGGCGCAGCATGTCGTGGTCCTCTAGATTTGACCTCCTGACATACCTTGCATGATCGGCAGTAAATACGAATGTCCTTATTGACAAAAGGCCAAAAGAAAGCCGCAAGGACTCTCGACTTCGTACGGGAAAAACCCATATGTCCAGCACATTGCGAGTCATGAGCATGTTGTAATATTTGCACTCTCATGCTCTTGGGAACAAGAATTTGCGAATGTGCCAACGTAGTCGAATCTTGTACCATACGTACAAGTACGCCGTTTCTCATTGCAATCCAAGATTTTCTATTTGTATCCTGATTCGGATCACCTTTCTTCGCAAGAACGAAGAATTTTTTAAAAGAAGGATCTTCTTCTTGCAATTTTATGAAAGAGTCACGAGTGATTACTAAGTGACTATCTTGGCTATCAACTTCATTATCACTATTCAGTGAAGTTTCGGGTGTTTGTAGAGCTTGTGCTCTTGTAACTACTGCATTTGTAGCTTGCATGTTATTATCTTCCCAAGCAGCAATCTGCTGTGGGGGTACACTCCCTAACTCCGTGAATACGACCAATAATAAGGTCCGCAATAGGATTAGGTAAGAGACAAGCATGCACATCTCCAGTAAAGAAAGGAGTGGCAATGCGAATTACAGCAGTAGGATATTTTTTTCTAGAGTGCCGCCGCAAATGTGACACATTTAATAACCCTTCCTGTAGCACAAGATGGATCTACAAGCGATTGTCTAACACCAATAGTGGTGCATCCGGAATCGAAAAGTAGTGAGACCGGAGTATCATTAACAAGACCCTTATGTAGAATTAAAGAACCCCTCCCGTCATGCGCAACAGCAGCAGGAAGAGCGGGAAGTGGGTGACCACAACTCAAAGTAGTTATGTACCCGGTTCGAATAAAGTACTGCATTGGGGGCATTTGTTTGCTCTCTCAAAGTCAAAAGCAGAACCAGTGACAGCGTCAAAGTTTTTACTATCAACAACATGATTACAGGCTCCCTCAGTTGCCTGTTGTACAGCATTAGCCTGCTGATATCTCTTTTTTTTTTGTGTTGAGATCTACCCCGACTATTATTACCTCTGAAGTTATCAGAGTTATTATTATCTCTGCAGTTATTATTGTCTCTATTGTAATTGTTATCCTGGTTCGAATTCCAGTTTCCACGATTACTATCATGTTCACATTGATGCGAACATCTATTTGTTTGGTTCTGAGGTCTTCGGCAGGAATAACCTCTATTACCATATCCTCTTTTGAAATGCTTATAATTATTAGGGTGATAGTAACGAGTACTATCAGGTTGTCTCCAATTCTTCGAAGAAGAATCACCATGAAATTGATTTCCATGATTTTGACAGAAATTACCGCTACTCTTTCTATCAAAATTTTGTTGGAATCTACGAGCAAAGTTTTGGCCATACGGAGCTGCCGAAGCAACTGGTAAACCTTCTTTAACCTTAGAGTTACCCATGGTTATGTGTGGGTGCGCAGTTACGTATTGGCAACAGAAATCTTCCATTTCTTTTATTGTTTTAGGTTTACGTTCATGAAGGAAAGCAAGGAAAGACTCATTGACAGACGACATGACTTTGTCTCTAAGTATTAAGTCCATAAGTCCTTCATAAGTTTTTTTCCGTCTTAGATAGTTCAACCCATCGTGAGAAAGTAATGCGTATTCTTGCAATAAACTCGGAGAATTCAACTCCATTTTCAGGTAACATGTTTTTAAATTGTAGACGATAGCCGTCTTCGTTAAGCTGATATTTCTTTAACAAAGCGGCCCTGACAACCTCATAATTGTTCTTGTCAGATTCATCCACCATATTTAATATACTTAGAGCTTTACCTGTCAGTATCCCTGATAACTGATAAACATATTTTGCTTTGTCTATGTTATGAGCTGTACATGCTTGTTCAAATCTGTCCAGATAGAACATTATGTCATCGCTGGAAGGACTAAATGTTGGTAACTTAATCTTAAAAGTATCATTATTAGCCTTACCAGAAGATGAACCCTTGTTTGAATCATTACCATTACTCATGCTTGTCAATTTCAATTTTTCCAACTCTAAAGCTAAGACCTTTTCTTCATGTTCCATTTTTGCTTTCTCTTTCCTCTCATCAGACTCTCTCTGTAATCTTCTTTCCTCAGCCTGAGCCTCTTTTTGAAGTCTTTAATTTTCAGCTTCTTTTTCAAGTCTTTTATTTTCAGCCTCTTTTTGAAGTCTTTCAGCTTCTAGCTGTAGCTGGAGTTTTCTCTCCTCAGCTTCTGATTCCCTTTTTTGTTTTTCCATTTCCATTTGGAATCTTTTTTCATTCACCTGCATCTGCAGTTTCTTTTGTTCAGCTTCCATTGCTTTATCATATCGAGCAGTTGCAAATTCTTCTAACTTATCACCAGTCTTCCCAAGCAATTTACCCTGCTCAATAAAGTGCTCAAATGTAGACATGTTGTCTAACATATGAGTCCAAAACCTGAAATAATTAACTAATTTATTTCAAACCTAAGTGTAACAAGTCTTAATTAAGCACTTGTATATTCACATCACATTATATTATCCCAGTCTCTGTGGGAAACAAGTCTCCAATCAAAGAACTTGTATATGAAATATCAGCACTCAATTCTTGATCATAAGTGCACTTCTCATTCAATAGTGCACGACACTATTCATCATTCATTTATCATCAGTGTAGTAGTAACAGTGCATTAGCATAGCCCATTAACTAATTACTATAACTGTAAACAATGACTATGTAAACACATGCAGAATGTAAACATTGAAAATGTAAACAATGCAAACAATGTAAACAATAACAATGTAAACAATAACAAGATCAGCAACAATACAAAAACTTTCGCAGAAATCAACTAAAAATAAAGCAGAAATTAATGAAATATCACAAAAAATGTGACGATATCTGCGCTATAATTAAACAAAATACATGACACCACAGTGTATAAACAAAAATGTTGTATGAAACTAAATTATAGACAAGAGTAGGCTAACAAATACAAACAAATCAAAACAAAACTAAAGAATGCGAAATAATACCGAAAACAATATTAAAACATGTCATCACAGCTAACATAAATAGCAACAGAAGTCGCTTAGCAAATTCCAGTATCGGAAATTTGCAAACCCTACAGAAAACGCTCACAATAGACGACCTCTATGACGTGGCATAATCTAACGGAGACACCACCCAACCGAGAACCCGCTGAAATATAAACATATAAATATACAAATAACATATAGACATATAACATATAGAATGAGATGATACACAGAAGACTCAGCAGAAGTATAAGGGCACAGTTTACATACAAACAGGCCACTTAACTTATAGGCTTCCAATCGTTAGATTTTTAGAACAGCAGAAAAAACGGATGTCAATCAACGTCCTAAAGAGCGAAGCTCCAACGATGATGGCACATCTGAACTGCTTCCACTGCTAACACGATGGTACAAGAGCTTCTGAAATACTGTGTGTTGAGTTGTTTCGGCACTTGACCTTCTAATCCAAAAGTAAGTTGATGGAAATCGGTACTTGGCCTTCTGAGAAAACAACCCGTTTCAACCGGCACTTGACCTTCACAAAAACGACAGCACTGGAACCTTGACAGCAGCAACTTGCTTGACTTGCGTAAAAGATAACAGCAGTCCGAGTTATCCGGCAACATGTAACAACGCCGGGTACTGTCAAATTCTTGTTTCCGTCAAAAAGTTGAAATTTTGACTTTTACCGGGCAACGCCGAGTACTTTGAAAATTTTGAAGATGTTGACTGTATTGAAGAATGTTAATTTCTTGAAGGATGCTGATGAATTCTTGTTGAAAATGAAGTGGGTAAGGGACCCCGTGTTTGCTGGTACCAGAATCAAACCAGCTTATGGCCACCAAATGATGCGTGATGCCATATGATGATGGATGGTATCCGCATGTCTGGTTTTGTGTAGAGTGCAGATGTGTTCAGTCAAACAATGTTCATACAAAAATAACAGGGCAATCCACATAGGACGTCAGTAAACTCACGACGTATAAAGTCAATGATTCTTGAAACAGCCGTTGACGTTTTTCTTCATTATTTATTGTGGACGCCACAGTGACAAAATGGTTACGCGAATATGTAGGCACATCAAACAGTCATTATCACAGCAACATTCAATACAGCAATAGACGGTAGACAGCATTACAATGATGAGTCAGATGCATGTTATATTTCATAGTGCTGTAAATGTAGTCAGGTGAAAAACTCCATCCTTTTCTATAACAGCCAGGAGATAACCAGATGTATGAGATCAGTTCACTCTCCTAGTCTGACTTCAGCAAGACAGACACGTCTGCCGAAGTATAAATAATGTCCTCAAAAATATCCTCTAGATAATAAAGGTTTTCCAAACCTAGTTCATTTAACAAAGTAGCAAGTAATGGTCCTTGGGACATGCATCAACCGATGCAGTACAATACAGCGACATGTGAGCTGGGAAAACATCTCGTGACGACGACTTTCGAAGACAGGCTATGAATCGAAATCGCTCACGACCCAAAATCGATAGAGTTAATGAAAAGTCAATTACCTTGCCTTCAGGAAATACACAGAAATATCACGCCTCCCGACATGTGGGAAACACTAGAGGTATTATCTCGAATAAACGAAATATCCATTAAGAGGACTACACATCCCTGACAGAACAAAAAATAGCGGAGATCCCCTCTTCAACGAGGCATCTCTTTCGCCATTCAAATCGCTCACTCTGACTATGCAAGCAGTTGTTGCCCTTGCGTTATAAAATAGGTAATAAAACGATGTTGCGAGAATTTATCAGAAGTTAGTCTTGCATTTATTCTCAAAATCCTTTTCCCTGTGTATCACCAAGCTGTTTATGTTATGGGAACAGAGATTCCAAAATCTCACCAAGGTTTATTTCCAATTTTTCTGTTGTGTGATGTCGATGTTTTCATAACCCAATCTATTGCTAGTAAGATAAGAAATGGACACAAGAGGCATCCATGTCTCACTACCGTTCTTATCCTAAACAGTTGTAAGTTGTCCTTCATCAAGAACTCTCCATGTCATGTATTCATAGTCTTCCTTATTAAGTTAATGATCTTCATGGGAACTCGATAATGCCTCATCAATTTCCAAAGTGATTTATCTACACTGTCAAATGCCTTTTCGTAGTCCACGAATCTGATGTATAGCGGTGAATTCCATTCCAGACTTTGTTCAACTATTATTCTCAATGGGGCTCTCTGGTATGTACAGGATCTGTTTTGTCAAAAACCTGCTTGTTCATCTCTCAGTTGCTTGTCTATTGACTCTTTTAATCTCTCAAGGATGATTCTGTTTAATACTTTTACTGGGACTGATGGTAACATTATTCATCCATAATTTGTGCACTCTTGTAAATTTCCCTTCTTAGGTAACTTGACCAGATAATCTTCCTTCCATTCTGCTGGTATTTCCTCTCTCTCCCAGACTTTGCCAAGTAGTTTGTATAATATGTCTGTAGAGGAATCACTATCTGTTTTGATGGTCTCTGCTGGCACTCCATCTGGACCAGCTGCTTTTCCATCTTTCAGAAGCTTCACAGCTTTCTTTATTTCTTCTGTACTTGGTCGTTCACAGCTGATTAGTAGCCCCTCTTCTGTTGGCTGGATATCTGGGGGGATTAGTTGGAGCTGGTCTATTGAGAAGTTCATCAAAATGTTCTGTTCATCTCTTCTTTTATTCTTGTATATTACTAATCAATTTTCCATTCTTATCTTTTATGAGGCCATTTACTTGCTTATATCTCCCTGTTAGCTTCTTTTTGTTGTTGTACAGGTCCCTCATATTTCCTTTGGCTGCAGCTTCCTCTGCTTCCCATGCCAACTCTTCAATATACTTCCTCTTGTCTCTTTTGATGTTTCTTCTTACATGTGTTTGCTTCTATGTACACTTCATGAGCCTTGGCTTTGGAGCTTCTGGTTTTGCTTCTGTTTAAATCTACTTTCTTGTTTTTCCTGTCTTCTATCTTGCTAATGGTTTCTGTTGTTATCCATGCTTTGTACTGATGTTCTCTTTTTCTCGGTACTTCTTCACATGTCTCATTCCATATATTTTTTACTTGTTGCCAGTGGTCTTCCGTATCTGCTTCATCTTCTAGCTGTTGGGGTACTTGGTATTTCTTGGATACTGTGATTGAAAGTTTTTCTCTTTTTTCCTGATTTCTTAGGTATCCCACATTATACTGTTGTCTATAGGTATATACTGTTGTAAATTTCTTGAGTTTTAATTTTGTTTTAGCCAACAGAAGATGGTGGTCTGATAACACTGTCGCGAGAGGGTAGATGGTTATTGTTACGCACATAATTTTTTCCTAAGACTGTGTGTAACTAAATCTGTATGAATTGTACACTTTGAATTTTTTGTAATCTAAGACAGATAACCTTGTTTATATTATGGGTACATTGTACTATGAGGATTAACTTCTCTTGTTGGTTGACCCGTTGGTAATCTGATTTTGTGTCTTGACTCGCTGATTCATTTTTCGAACGATGTCTCCTTATACGGTAATGGTTGGTCAACTATTTCTTGGAATGATTGAAATCAGGATTGACTGTATTCCCATGTCCATTTAAGGCGTGATTTTTGAACATAGCTTTTTGAAATTGTTCTTCTTCATCGTTCGTTGTGAGTGTTAGTCAGTTGTATGCGTTCTGGGCATGTCTAGACTTTGAGAAGTTGAGTTTCGTCTTCCGCCCAGCATTCTTCGAGATGTACTGAGCAGGGAAAAGACGCTGCTGCGTCTAGTGATTTTGATAGGGAATTCCATAGTCTTTTGTGAGTTAGTTATCTAACTAGACTTTTCCCAGTATTATTCAAGCCGCCTGGAGGCATATGTTTTAGTGGTTGATTCCGAAGAAAGGTAATACCTCTTTATTGAACTTTACGATACCATCTTGTAGTTCGACATTTTGTTGCTCTCTGCTCGCCTGTGTGATTCAAAATGGAGAGGTACTTTGATTAGGATTTCACCACCGGTATCTTTATACCTGAACAATTTACAAATCAATTTTAATTACAAGTTATATGTACAGAATTTATCAATATGAATATTGTAGTGACATATATTATTAAAAGTATCCTATGTGTGTCAGTTGTGTAGTAGTAATATGAGGTAATACTGGTTTTGTTTTGTTCAAGCTCTGTTGGTATTTGTCATCATGACTTCAATAGTTTTGTCTTTATTGGAACTAGTATTGGAGATGTTCTCAGTTCCTGATATTAAAACAATTTACTTCCCCTCTTAAGTTTATGTTACAATGTTATTTTAAGATGGGGGTACATAATTTTGAGCTCAGCTGGCCACATCAGCTTATCTTGCGTGATGGCGGCAGGAAAAGACTCCTCTGCTCGATTTCTCCCCTGTGCTCTGGAGACACCTCACTGATAGCTAAATGAACCAAGGAGTATGCTGTCCGACTCTGGATTCAGCAAAGCTCTGACCAGGTGCTGCTCAATACCATCAAGACCACGGTCCCTGAAAACAAGAAGGATGTACCTTCTACTTCATAACTAATTGATACTCTAGTTCTACACTGAGCACAATACATCACAAACATTGAGTTCAGAGCGTTAGGCCAACTGTCAGCTTCATCTGAAATACTTTATACCAGTATTAACCTCCTTAATGGTTACCACGCCTCTGCACTTCCAGCATTATTTCTTTCTAGTCAATCATCTAGGTGTCAGTGTACTGTTTGGCCATTCCATGCCGTTTTACTTTCCTCCGACACCTTCTGTTCAGGCTGGAGCATTATAGGCTTTACATCATGTTTGCTACTGAACTACACATATATACAGGCATAAATTAACAATTCACATTCAATTTTCATTAAAAGATACTGAATGTTTCAAGCTTACCACAATTCATAGAATAAACACAGATACGTTGACTAGCAATGAATTCTGGCACAAATACTGGCACAAATTCCCATCTGCTTATGTTCCAGGCTTTTATTTAGCAAAAATATGAGCTGGCTTCAACGCACTGTTGCTTTATCAAGCTTATTTGAACTAGTGGTCTCGAACTAACGCTCCTAAGTGATTATATCAGCGAGTCTGGCCAATGGAGCCACGTTTCGACAAGTGTTTGAAAAAAATTTACCTTCCTACGTCTCCCCTAACAACCAAGATAGTATTTATAGTCCGACCAATCGTGTTTAGTCTTATATTTGTTGCGCTCCAATCAATTTGGAGTTTACATGGTAGGCTATTTCCGTACGTAAGGTTTTTTCAAACACGTTATAAAAAAATTTTATGAGCAGAAATGATTTTCATGCTGTCAGGCATCCCCACTATTTTATTTTGGTTATAACTTGTTAATTCCTAGACTATTTTGCGTAACGTTTTACATATTCTTTGTCAGCAAGCCCTAAGGAACCCAAATATACAAATTTAAAAGAGCTAAGTGGCTGCGTTCAAAATATGCAATTTCTTCTACCTCCTGTTTCGAAGATGTGCTGTCTGGGTACTGTAATGTTTTCAAACGTAAACCCATCTAATGTTATCTTTTCTAATAAGCGTTTTTCGTGATTTTAAAACCTAACTCTGGGAAGGTTAGTGTTTTTATCACTGTCCGTCCGAAAAAGTTAGTGCATGTGGCCTTACACGCGTGATAGTAGTAATTGTGTATCGCGTTACGCTTGTTGGGGTGGCATTAATAGCGAGACGCGTGTTTAATTTTGCATGCGTTCGGCTTTCTGCCTCTCCCTTCTCTCTATCCTGCTTTATCTGTCTTTTAGTTACGCTGTGTATAAAATGGAATGAATGAAATATTAAAATTAGGTCATTGTTCAGCTTGCGTATCTCAAATGTTTTTCCAAGAAATACAGCACACGTTTCATTGAAGAAAGCGGGTAATAATATAGTAGGCTTTTACTATCAACGTGAAAGCGTTACAATTTGCAGACGAAGCATAAAACAAAGGGGATTTTGCGTACAGCCATTGTGACAGCACTGTTCTTTACCATTCTTCTTCCTTTTATTAAATTTATTTGTTAGGCTTTACATTTACCTTTTAATTTATATATGTGGATTAGAATATTCCACGACACATATATGGGTCGCTTTAGACCAACAGGACTATTGTCTGTGTTCCAGGATTCGCTATGCCAGCGATTACGCCTAAGTCAAAGGGTTAGACTTAGGAATGTGATAAAGGTCAGTTCGACCTGTACTCCTCAATGCTATTTCTCGTGCAAACGATAACGGACTTATTTATTACACCTGATCTGCCAGCATCAGGAGAGGAGAAATGATTATTATGTATGTGTACTGATGAAATGCAGCTGACACTTTTACACTATTGATAGTAATGAATATTAATGCATCCAGCTCTGTGCCATATTATTTAGACAGATTTATGAATAATAACTTTATGACACTGTGAACCTTGAACTGTTGTTTACGCTATGACTGATGAGGATTGGATCCTACATGTCTAACAGTTGGCACTACTATCATTATTGAATGCTGAATTCGTTGAACTATGTTGTTTATGACATATATACAATGACTGTCTTGTGGCGTGCAATAAATGGTATAAAACGTCAATCGAAGTTACCATTTCTATGACTCTACGCATCATGTTGCCTGTGCTGTACTCTGTGGACTATCCAACTACAACATACACAGCAACATCAAAAACCAGATAGGACACCCTACAATACAACTACAATCTACCCGGTGTCGATAGGGGTGGTACTTCAAGTCAGCCTAAATCCACCCGTATCAGTTATAGAATTTGATAAGATATCCTGGACATAAAGGTGTATCAGATGATACCAGGATAGTGCCAGATAAGAGTCTGGTCTTAAAAGTAATACCCTCTTCTCTGAAAAGAGTAAGGGTGTATAGATATCAAAGGTAGGATCAAGCTGTATAAGTTCCTAGAGAAGATGGTAATATATTACTCTAGGTCCCTACGGGCTCCCTCTCCAGATCCTCCTCTGTTAATATTATTATTAACTCTGCTAGTGGTAATTATTTAATTAAATTTACCAACAAGAACTGTAACTTAACTTAAAGAATTTAAGTAAGTCTGCTGGTAAATATTTACAATTTATTTGTACAGTTTCTCTTTTCTGTTTGAAAATTTTAAAAAGAAATCATATTATAACATTAAATAAATAATAAAATGTTCAACAAAGTCTTTCACTGAGTTAAACTGTCCATCACTATGGAGAAAATCTTGCTTGGTTGGTCTCTCTTTCTGATTAAATAATAGTTAATTTCACAGTTCTGATTGAAGATCTACACTGCTATTGTCACCATGAAATGTTAATTTTATTTTTGGTGAACAGGGATATGCTGTACAGTTGCCTTTATGGGCAACTTATCTGAGTCACTGAAGATGGCTCCCTCTGATGTTGGATAGAATTTATTTCTGTAATTCTTCCAAGTGGTGTACACGAGATGTCTGTCCCTCTGACATAGAACGGCACTGCATCCGTCGTAACCACAGTAAGAGATGCCTCTTGTATACTTGTTAGGTTTACAGGATAAAACCTGAAACGAAGTGAAATGCAATCCCTGTTTTTTTTATTACTATCCCTCTATGACACAGATGGGGATGATAGACAGTTTCAGACAGAGTGCTAGCAGATGCACAAGATATAATATAGTAGCAAAAATCAATTCATTTCACTGAGAGCATAACTTTCTTCTACATTCTTAATTATAATCCGTTTCCCATGATCTGCCTCCCTACAATAATTTGGTCGTGAATAAAACTACTAAGTAATATATCAAACTATACAGTAATCCAATTACTTTCATCCTTCCTTATGTTCCTGGTATGTGTGTCATTCCATTTAAGAAATACTTCTTTAAATACTTTGCCAAACTTACAGACACACTTTGGCCATCATTCTCAATTATTTTGAATATTTCCCAAGGCTGACTTTTCCTCCAGAATTACACACAAGCCTGTAAGTTCACCAGCAACACACTGTAATTTTCTAACACATCTACACACTTCCTATCGTACAGGTGGATTAATCACTAGAAGTACACATAATTATATACACACACACATATATATATATATATATATATATATATATATATATATATATATATATATATATATATATATTCGTTCTTACCCTCAGGCATACACACAGACGAGCTGTTAATGGCTGTTTAAGGTCTGCTTTCAAGTAAAGAAGGCAAATCGCCTCCACTAACACTTGCTTTCTTTTGCCGCTCTCTGTGGCTTCCAAATATTGTGACTGACCTGATTCTGTTAGACACGCGCTATAAATAGTGTGGCCTCGAGCGTCCGAGGTAGTCCCCAAACGAATGTGTTTCAGTTCAGAAAATATTGGTAAATTTTGCCTATTGCACAAATCAGGAAAACTAAGTTTTTATTTATCTACGTTATTCCTGGAGCGATTTTATTCATCTAAAGTTTAAAATACGCCCTATATTATTCTACATATTTCTAGTAAACAACCTTTTTCATTCCTAAATGCATTTTATTCTATGCGTACGTTACACAGCTAAATAATGGACTAACCTAAGGCTTCGATGCATTCAACTAGAAATCTCTCCCGTCCTATATCAGTATTTGTAAAAGTATTAGTACTTACGGGTAGAGCAACATCCCTAATATCGTTTTGGTAGCCTCTTCCAGGTGGTACTTCTTTCATAATGATGTAGTTAATTGTCCTTCAATACTTGTTTGCACATATTTGGACTTCCATTTTATTTATCCAAGGCTGTAGTAAACACGGCATAACGGAGCGTTCTAATTGGCCTGTGTATCTTGCAGTTCTTACAATGTATGGCGCGCGGTGTGGTCAGAGTTAAGCAGAATTCGTGTTGTGAGACAGACGTCACTTCACGACAACAACATCTGCACCTCTACATACTTTTACATCATGCAATGATGACCTAAACTTCTTACTTACGCATATGTGATCAATCTGATTCTCAGTTCTGTGGTCTGATGATATCCATGTTGCATTATGTATCCTTTTATGTGGAAAAATGCTTCCTCCTATAGCTAGTTGATTTGAAGCAATGAAGTTAGCTAATAGTTCCCCATTCTCGTTCATCATACCTAATCCATGCTTTCCCATGATTTCTTCAAAGCCGGTGTGGTCAGTTCCTATTTTCGCGTTTAGGTCCCCCATCAAAATTGTGATGTCCTTTCTTTTATTTTTGTCCAAGACATTTTGTAGTCTGGTGTAAAAGTCTTCTTTCCCAGATTCTTCTTTATCATTTGTTGGTGCATAACACTGGATGATGTTTATATTTACTTTCTTTTTGGCTGATTTAAACCTTGCTGTTATAATTCGGGTCCCATTGCTTCCCATTCTATAGGTGCCTTCTGTGCTTCCCTGGAAAGCATTACAGCCACCACTTCACTGTGGTGGGCTCTTTCCTCCTCATGTCCTGAGGACAACACCATTTCTCCTGTGATCAATCTCCTCCTCTCTATGCCCTTCCACCGTGTCTCGCAGAGACCCAGGATATCCATCCTGTAATTTGTCATTTCCGCTGCTACCTGTGCAGTTTTTCCTTGTTCACATAGAGTGCGAACATTCCAGGTGCCAATCCTGGAGATTTTCCTAGACGAAAAAAGGTTAGTCGGGAACCCAGAATCCTTTCGGCTTTCTCCGTGTTGCTTCATGCGCCTCCTTTCTAGAGGACCTCCTTCCAGCGGTTCAGTATTTAAATTATATTTTCAGGACGATATTGCCTTTTAACAAGTAAATTAAATAAAGTCCTTAGTTGATTTGTAAAACAAAATATTATTTATAATTTTTTTATAATTGATGAAATTGTTCGAAATTAATAGATTAATCTTCAATTAAAGAAATTCGATTAATCGATTAAGATTCATTGCTTTAAACCATAGGTTCTTTACCTATGGTCCACAGACCGTGCCAAGGATTCCGTGAATGGATTCTAAGGAGACCGTGCCTAGCCTAAAATTTAAAATGTAACGTTTTAAATTATGCTTTTATGTACATTTTTTTCACAAGAGGGGGTCCATAGCATTCACTGGAAAATCAATAGAATCTATACCCTACAAGAATCTATACACCGGACAAGCAAAGGGGTCCATATCCTTCACCGGACAAGCAAAGGGGTCCATAGCCTTCCCCGGACAAGCAAAAGCGGTCCAAAGCCTTCATCGGACAATCAAGGGGGTCCATATCCTTCACCGGACAATCAAAGGGGTCCATATCCTTCTCCGGACAAGCAAAAGGGGTCCATAGCCTTCCCCGGACAAGCAAATGGGTCCATAGCCTACATCGGACAATCAAGGGGGTCCATATCCTTCACCGAACAATCAAAGGGGTCCATATCCTTCCCGGACAAGCAAAAGGGGTCCATATCCTTCCCCGGACAAGCAAAAGGGGTCCATAGTCTTCATTGGACAAAGGGGTCCATAGCCTTCATCGGAAAATCAAAGGGGCCTTGACCCAAAATAATTTTAAAAAACCCTGCTTAAAATGGATTTTTGTCCTTTCAGCTAACGGAAACTAAAAGTGGGAAAGCCGCATTCTGTGGACATATGGTTAGAAGAAGATCGAATTTCTTTTCTTACGAAATTAATATTACAGTGCATGTTGGAGATCATAGAAACAAGCAGACAGACAAATCCGAAGGCAGAGAGAAGTAACTAATCAATGAAAACAGGTAAATGGTAGGCACTCCTAAGAAATAGAGAGAGAAAGAATGAAATATTGGAAGGTAGAAAAAAAAAGAAAGACAGAAAGATTGAAAGGTAGAAACAAAGAAAGAAAGACAGAAAGATTGAAAGAAAGAAATATTGAACAGTAGAAATAAGTAAATAAATAAAGAATGAATGAAAGATTGACAAGTAGAAATAAAGGTAGAAAGAAAGGGAAAAAAGTACGCTCGACTACGTAAAACGACAGAAAAGTATTAGCATTTTGGGGATTCGAACTAGGGACCATCCGAACAGCGCCATCGCCTCGCTGCAAGAGTGAGCCGTGACCGGAGATACGACAACCTAAGCACCCAAAAAAGACCGAGGAAGATAATCGAGGAAAAATGTCTTAAAATAAGTAGTATGGAACAGTGGCGTACTAAGGGTTGTGCGAGGGGGCGGTCCGCCCCGGGTGACAGCCAGGAAGCGGGTGCCATCTGACTCTATTATGATAGTACTTACTGCTAAAAATTTACTTGCAAGAGTGTTTCTTTATGGGGAGGGGGGCCAACGGTATGATCCGTCCCGGGTGCCAAATACTTTAGGGACGCCTCTGGTAAGGATATAGTCAGAAAAATTAATACGAAAACGAATAGAAATGTGCAGACTAAGAAATGTATACTGGATATAAGAAGGAAAAAGTGGACGAGAGTGGTAGAAACCCAACATATCAAGGACGATAAATTCTGACAAGTCTTGTGAAGGCCAACTGATAACAAAACTACCTTGTTTGAATTGAACATAAAGGATTTAGCTCGTTTTAACAGAACTACACGCACCACCATTACGTCATAATCGCACCTTTACAACTCCAGGAAACCACCGAATATAGTTTTAATACCACGTGCTCAACCCCTGCAGTTCTATTTAGAATATTCCTACATGTGTAAAACCGGCTCCCATACTTCTAGTGTACCCCAGAACAACAAATGTACGGCGTTCATTCGTCATTGTTTACCGTGAAAATTTTTGTGATACGGTATTTCTTTCTTAGGAAAATGTTTTTCAAGTAGTTTTTCTAGCGCTGTCTGGTTTGAATAGAATTATATCAGCGACATTTTTCTGAGGATGATTAACTTGAAAGTTATGTTAGCATGTTATTTTTAAAATAGAAAGTATGTAAAAGCCTGTGCAGTTCCCGGGTGTCTCTGATGAGAACAACAGAAAGATTAGGACTATTAACCACTCAGGCATCTTGTAAAACTTGTCTATTATGAGGTTTACAAGTCGACTGGCAACCTCGTCCCATCCCCAACTAACATAATTACCGATGTATGTTACGTCGGTCGGTCTCACTCAAAATAGTAACTCGCGCCAGAAAAAAAAGTGCGCAACGCACGGTGTGCAACTTGCGCGGCGTGGGTGTTATATAAAACAAATACTTTGGTTTTATTTTTATTTTTTGTTTTATTCTTTCACGAAATTAGTAGCGCTCGACAAAGAAAAAGTGCGTAAAAATTGGTGCGCATGAGCCCTCACCCGATGTACAAATCATGAAAACGTGAAAGTTTTTGTTAAAACCACTTATTATCCAGGAACACTCTTTGAAAACAATCCACGCACTTTCACACGAAATGTTGTCATCAAAGAACTTTTAAATTGAATCTAAAATAACATAATTCTCGCCGTGTGTACGTTGGTCACAGCTGAGGAATACAACCGTGTTGAAAAATGGTATTGTTTACATTATATATACTCTCCCGAAAATAGTTACAATCAACATAGAAAAGCGTTCAAATGACGGTGTTCATAAACAGTTTGATTACACTGTATAATGGAAAGAAACCAAAAATACTCTAAGAATGTACTTCTATTTGCTCATCCGGGAAAGGAAACAGCACACTATAATTAAAAACCCGTCAAGTTTGACGGGTTATTGCTAGTTATGTAAAATAAATTGCTACATAAACTAGTGCATGAATGTATACCTATATGAACACTAAAGTGTTGGCTTCCACAGGGCAAGTAGGCTTGGCGTGAGTTTGTTGATGCCCAATATTCCATTGACAGCTGAAGCGTAATCAGAGTTGGCTCTATAGATTTTTTAATGTGGTGTGAGTCTCGTGACCCCGCCCCACCCCTTGCAGCAGCACTGCATGCTATTGAGTAGGATCGCACACTGTAATCTCCCAAAGTGATGTTTACCGTTGCATTTTACAAATAATAAAAATAATAATTCTTATTATTATTCATTGGACGTTTTAAAATTAGAATTTAGGTAATTATGTTCCATATTAAGCATGGGAAACAAAGAGCCAGGGATCCAGACCCCCAGGACGACCCAGAGTCCGCTGGGAGGACACCATTAGACAATCATTGAAGAACCGAGGAATAGAATGGAACCAGGCCAGGAGGAAGACAGCCGATAGGATAGTCTGGCGCTCTCTCTTCCAAACCTCTACACCTCACGGTAGAAGGGGAACGAACGAACGAACTTTATTTTCGAAGGGTTAAGAATTGGGCGCGCAGGCCCGTCTAACATTCTGCCCTTCCACTCTCATTTATCTTGCATACTATATCCTTTCATTCCCACATGTTACTTTAAGCATTAATTTAAAGGCATGCAACATTATAAAGTAACGACTAAGTCAGTATGTTCCTTATTCATGTAGAATTGCAGATGAATGCTCGGTACACTGTTAAGAAAAAAAAAATGAAAGGAATAATAAAGACACGTAGGAAAACAGTCAGTTTCAAGCAAGCAAATAACTTTTTACTTTGAAAATTTACGGTTTCCCTTTTACAAACAAATATAACTAGTTTTGAAGCAGAACATAAATAAAACAATCGATCAATCAATAAATGCCCTTTAGTTCCACAAGCAGCATAGGCCTTCAACAAACACTTGCAAAGTCCTTATGTCACGTGCCATCAGCACAAGTTTTTTCCAAATCTTTCTCATCATTTTCACTTCTGTCTCCAGTCGTCTGCTCCATGTTCTTTTTTCTACCTCTGACTCTTTTACCATGGACTACCTTGTAATGCTATAAACAGTTGTCTCTGTGTACTATCTATCCATCGCCAGATTTTTCTTCTCATCTCTTGTTCCACTGGCACTTATCTGGTTCTTGTTGTCAGTTCCACAATGGAGGATGTCATAACACGGGCAAGACACTCTGGAATTGCCACGTAAACTAGTGTCTTTATGATAAATTATGAATTTCACAACATAAATTCTGCGTAAAGAGGTAAAGAGGTAAAAGATCCCGTTACACGCCCATTGAGGCATATTGGGAATATGGTGTTAGGCCCATATTTTCTTGACCATCGGCACACTAAGGGTGATGTGGTCAGCATCACGCCGGCCGCCTTAACCTTCCCAGAAGTTGCTCTGGTACCCAATTAGGGCTGGGTCGACCCAGGAGCCGTTTGCGGCCTAAAGAAATCCCACATCATCTGGGGATCGAACCATAGACCACTGAGCTAGGAAGCCAGTGCACTAACCACTATGCTACCGCGGCTCCCTAAATTCTGCTATAGCTTTATGGTTAGTGCCACGAACAAGATAATTCTTTGGGATTTGAACACCAATTACAAATACATGTAATTATCGCCGTGGGAAATCATTATCTTTGGTATTTGACGAGGAAATTATGATTTTGTCAGTTAATTAGCACAACAGCATTGAAATCCCACGAAAGTCTACATTAGAGAAAGTGAACTCAGGCGCGGAATTCTGAGGAAGCAAGGGTTATACCTGAGATTAGGTATATAAGCCCCGTTTCAGACACAGTTCCTTACTTCCCGAAATCACTTCAAGATCTGTCAGAGCTGAGAAGATATCCAGAGGGCGGACTCTTATAGTTAAAAGTCTTAACCCACAACACAAGATAGCTGTGAAAAAGCCACAACTGACCTCTATTTTGCGTAATTTGTGGATTGAAGATTCAAACAGCCGCATACTTTGAAGTACCACTGTGACTGAGTGTATATCTGTACATATAGTTAAACGCACAAAATATCTTTTTTTTTTTTTCTATAACCAGCGGCACTCGAGCTTTCCAGCTCTTTCGGCCCAATGACATGTCATTGCGAGGCTGGGGGGTCAGTGGACTTTCCTTCCAACCCGGTCAGGAGCTTTGCTCCTTCCCATCCACACGGGATTTATGTGCAGGAGCCGTTCAGGTTATTCAGTCAAATTTCCGGTCGTAAACATTTCTTCAAACGCCGACGGCCGGGTTTGAACCATGAACACCTGGTCGCCAGTACAACGTCGTAGCCATTACACCAGCGCGGCTCCCGTACACAAAATATCTTAGCGAGTTATGTACATTTAAAGTTGATGAATATTTAAAATTAATGTTATGCTCAAAATAAATCCTCATATTTGTATCTTGCCTTGTGCCCGAAGGAAGATGGCTTACACCCCTATATAACCTGAATCCTGGACAGCATTGGCTCAGCTAGAAGTCCCTGCCGCAGACCAACGCTACAATAAAAACTTACAGTCCTTATAAGGGCTTTGCTTTTGGGTGTTGCTCAAAGAGTTTGTCTTCTCTTTTTCTTTCTTGTCTTTTATTTCGGCTTACTTTGTCGATGTATTATAAGGGAAACAATTTTGCAAACTTTGGTTAACACTAAGCCAAAGGGGAGTAATCATGATTAAGCTTGGAAAAATTCTTTAATTGATGTCAAAATTCTTAAATGTTTTGTTTGGTTGTACGAAGTACCTCCATTTGACTGACTAAATCGCAGCCACGGGACAGTGATGTCCAAATGAGGAATCTGATCTACAGTGGCCAGTAAGAATCAGAGGGGCGCCTTGTTATAAACCAAAGATACCATAACCTGGTCATATTTTGCAGGTTCAACTAGTAGTGAAAAACGTGATACAAGTGGGAAATTGTGAATTGTCTAACAGTGGACCAGCACTGTTCCTGGCATAAGCATAACGTCTTCAATGTCCATATGTTTTAACGACCGAAGAAAGTCAGCAACTAAACGTGCCAAGCAAGTTAAGTACAACTTAACGTGAAAACACAAACCAAGGCACCAGTGGCGTATTCTCTATGTGTGCTGTGCGTGCTGCGCACACCTATGCCCGAAGGAAAATAAAAATTTAATTTATTATTCTATAAAATATTTCTCTTCTAATGTTCTGCTTTCGGACCGCACGCATCAGGATAACGGATTTTCCCGCATAGAATCTACGAGTGTATCTAGTTTCAGTTTCCCAGACGCGTTTTATAGTGCAGTTTTTATTGGTTGGTTACAATCGCCCGAAGTTTCTCGGGTAAGTCCGTCACAATGCGTGCGGTACCTTTCGGATTCACGTCTGAAAATTGGTTTGTGTGAAATCGGGGTCATGGCCAGATACGTCAATACAATACGAACATGCGTGCGGTGGTCTTGCAGCTCTCGGGTTGTAAAAATCGGCTGTGTCCGTCCAGTGTTTTTTGTGATTAATTTTTGTTAGTTGCCGGGAATGCAGATTATTACAGTGACAGTGAGTTTCAAGTTGTAAGTTAATTAGTATTTCGGAGATAATTGACATATACCCCTAATAACTATCGTTGCGTAATTGAATATAGTTGGTTTTTAAATTAAGAGGGGTGTCGTGAAACGAATGTGTGTAACCCCACTACTTTGTTAAATCATTATGTCGGGATACAAATTTGCCCCAGCCAATCAACGCACAGTTGCTGAGCCGGAATAAATTACCTGAAGTTACGCCAGGAAAAACTTAAGCACTGTTTTTTTCGGATGTGGGTCGTGGCCATCTTGTTCACGCAAGATGGCGGAAGAAAACTGAATAAAATTAGGCTGTACGAGCAAAAGACGAAACTGCAGGAAACCAATCAGCTTGCTCCGCCAGGAACCAACCAAACGCTTTCCTTTAACAGTAGAAGTTATTTTACCTGCCTATATAATTGGGCGAGATTTTATGCTAAACACGCAACCCCGAACACGAAGCCAGAGACGACCGACTGAAGAGAGGAGCTATCAGCTTTGATTTATAGCTTACCTGAGGGCATCGACCTGCAGCCTGCTTCGCTAAGTCGAGTCAAAAACTGGCCTGTTTGAATCTTAGAGGGTAAATACATTTACGATAACCTTTAGGAAAATAGGCCTTCAGCAGGTATATAATGTTGGTATTTGTTGTGTGTCATTATACTACCTACACCTGTATATATTTTATATAAATTGTTTCAATATGAACGTATCAGGTTACTGATTGTATCTTAAGGGTATTAGGTATAATGATTGTATTTCCTAATATGATTGAATAGACGAAGACTAATAGGACTCATACTTCAATCTATTGTCTCCTATAACTTCAGTCTATTGTCTCAGATAACTCCAAACTGAAATATAACCAAAACAGTCCTTGTTAGGACTCAACCTATTGTCTCCTATAACTTCAATCTATTTTCTCAGACCAACTGCAATATAATCAAAACAGTCCTTGTTAGGACTCAATCTATTGTCCCCTATAACTCCCACCTGATATAACCAAACAGTCCTTCTCGCATACACTCCTAATAAGAACATAACAATATTGTTAGGATATATGTTACCAGCTAGTATAGCACTTGTCAGAGAGGGCCTGGTATATTATAGGGGGAATGGTTGTATCACACCTAGGTGTACATATTATGGGATGTATTCATGTATTGAATGTATTCATGTATTTAATTTATATTATTGAATGTATTCATGCATTGAATTTATATTATTGAATGTATCCATGTATTAGTTTATCAGAAAGAATGTTTTGCAAGTAGACACCTGTCTTGTCTCGCTATTGCTAAATCATACTGAGCCATGTTGTCATTCATCCTACATGCAGACACTGAGACACGCTCATATCATATACAATAGAAATAGGTGGGCTTGAGGACAGAAATTAGCCCCTATTTTTCCTTGTTACAGGTTTTATTCGTGTCATCAAACCTGAGGTCGTATGTCGTGTCAATCCAGCTGCCTGGAACGTCGCAGGAGCACAGTGATTGCACAGGATCAACCTCTTTAGTCCCCCTCAGTCTTGGGTGGGCTAACGAAACGACCATCAGCTGGTGTTTTGTGTCAACCAAACCAAGAAAGACAGACCTTTTAAGAGATGAGTACACATTAGTACCATTTCTGTCAGCATTGTGAGCAAAAGCTAGTGTCAGTGACGAGAAAGTGAATTAGCGTATCAAGAGACAATAATAAGATTATAGCTGATAAATTATACGTAATTAACAGCACAGCTGATACATGTACTATAATTGAATAACAGCACAGCTGATATAATTTGTGTTCCTATAATTGGAAAACTTGTTGTAATATATTTACATATCTATATAAATATAAATATTTGTAAATCATATGTAAACTTACAAATTCATTACGTTCCATTTTTCAACATTCACCCTTCAGCACAAGAGTAGATAGTGTATATACTAAATAAATAATAAGGAAATTGTATTTGAAGACTTGTCAATTTTATCATTGTTAAGTAAAATCTGTTTCCTTGTCGTAATATCACAGTTAGTTACACAGCGGAGGTGGCAAGTTATGTCGGTCTCCTCTCTACTAATTTTTCGAGAGCAGAACATTCACAGCCGTAACTAATTTGTGATACCAGTAGTTCTCTCAGACACTGGGACTTCACCATTTTCTGCAGAAATTCTATTTCTGTAATTGTCAGTACTATACTGACCCTAGAGCCAAATAAAACCTCACGCCACAAGGGGAAGAAGTTAAATAGTAGGCGTACATATTCATTTTAAGTAGCAGCCCGCCTAGCTCGCATTACCAGGATACGCCACTGCAAGGCACCCAGCCAAAAACACGATGAAAATGACAAAACAGTGACAATATACTTTTTTGTGAAATCGTGTAAGATATTGATATACCAAGACGCTAAATTTTTACTATACATCATTAATCAATAAAGTGCATTGATTTGTTTATAACTGCAGTTATTAAATTATTTAAATTTTCAGTTATAATTTTGTTGTGTGGTCAAAGAAATATTAATAATTTAAAATTGGTATGGGATAAATACGAGCTGCACTCACATATTTATATAACACCCCTGGAGCATAGGATAGGTCTATCGAGAAGGTGACTTACCTATCAGTTCTCTTCTACAGCTATCATCGAGAACTGTACAGTTAACTACCCGACTTGTCCTATGCCATCCCTACCTGTGGTTCACCAGTTTTCTACTCCATTTCTATAAACAACTTTCTAATTTTCTATCTAACATCCATCTCACCACAGTGCCCTTAAAACAGTAAACATGAAAAAAAAATTGGTTTCTTAATCGATCTTTTATTTTCCTAAATTTCATCTAGCAACCTCAAGCCAGACGTGTTGAGTACCACTGGCCAAGTTTCGTCCTTGTCTTAAGCCCAATGTCTTGTTCCTAATGTGCAGTTCCTCTTAGGTGTTGATTTGTGTACATTTTTAACGACGTCTCAGTTTGCACTGCAAGGATTTCAGACACTTAATACCTTTGTGCGCGCTCTTCACGCGATGATGTAACTTTTGCTGAATCTTGTCTTTCATTTCTGCATGAATCCAACCTTATCTCCTTTCTAAAGAATTGGAAATTAGGGCCTAAAAACATTGTTATAATGTAAAATTGATTCGGCGAAAAATGCAATTTACCTGAGTGCGCTGCAATACTTATTTTTTTTTTTTTGTTCTAGCTGTTAAACTTGTTCAGCGTGTTATTCATTTGTTGAGGATCGGCCCCCTTAATGCGGCAGTATTCTTTCGTCGCATTCAGTTGACAATATAGAATGGGCTGCATAATGTTCATACGTTAAAAAAAAACACTGATATTCTGAAATGCTTGTGGAAAAAAATTAAGGACAAAATAATATTGTCAAAACTATAATGACATTCGGCAGTGAACTAGTTGCCTCGTGTAGTTCCGGCGAGGAGTCGAACAAAGATTAGGGTTACTGCTACTTCTAGCGTGTAGTGAGGGGAGACTAATATGAAGATGTGTATGAGGATGACAACGTCGTCACATAGAATACATTACTGCAGAATCTATCACCGTAAGATCACATGTAAGCTTTGGAGCAAACTTCTTGTAAGGGGACAAGCTGATGTTGTGGCTTCACGCTCCAGAAGGAACAAACAATGACAATTTAATGTTAATGAATCGATCAATGCCCGGACTTTCTTGGATGCATAGGCCATTAGTAGCACATTAGTAGGACATTAGTATGCATGGACGTAAGTTTGTTCTGCTGGAGAGCAACCTTTTTGCTGAGTTATAAATCTGTAATGCAACTCTTGGCTCGGCGTCGAAGCCGTGAGATGAGAGTAAGCAAAAGGGTCGTCCACATATGACGTCACGCAATTTTTGCCATTTTTAACCCCCCTCCCCCTTTGTCACACTTCGTCACAAAAACTCCAACACCCCTTTATGTGACGACACAAATCTATTCCCCCCCCCCGCTCCTTTTTTTAAATAGTAGTTAATTAATTCGGCTTTACAAACATCTTTGCTTATATGTGCTGCCTCCCAACACGAGACAAGGACTAATCCTTGCTCTACCCAGCTAAATGCTTTCGCATTTTGCCCCATCACGTCAGCCCTAATACTTTCATTTTGCCAAAACGTCTTTGTTTTTATCTCATCAGACTGTTGTCACGGTTTTGTTAAATTGCTATTGTTTTATTTTAAAAATCTAATTTTAATCAACGGTACAGTTAATTTAGTCTGCATTTTGTTTCTTAAAGTGTGTACTATATATATATATATATCCACCGCATGGAAGATGGTCGAATCCCGAAAGATATATTCTACGGACAACTGACAGATGGCAAAAGAACAGTTGGACGACCGCAGCTGAGGTTCAAAGATGTGTGCAAGAGAGATATGAGGGCACTGGACATAAATCCAGCAACCTGGGAGGATGAAGCTGCCGATCGCACCAAGTGGCGATGATCTCTGCGGCACAACCTCAGATTGGACGAAAAAGAAGCTCTCACGGCAAGCAGAAGAGAGAAGAAAACGTCGAAAGAAACACCAGGAAAATTAGCATCTGTGGAATGTCACCGCAGGGGCGCATTTCCATAGTCAATTATGTCTGAAGGAGCTACACATATATAACATTAAGAGTCAAGTTAAACCAGTTAAAGGTTACCACAATTATCTGATATTTCAGCTGCAAATATAATTATAATAAAAGCTGTCTACAAGAGAGTTGCCTACTATTGCGCATAAAGGTAGAATATTAGGAAAGAGGTTACAAAATTTATTTTGTTCAGACATCATTTATGAGGAAAGCGATCCTCACTCGTATTGTTTGTGTGACGTCACATTTCTTTAAACTCCCACCCGCTATCATCTCACTTCGTCACAAAATTTTGGACCCCGCACTGCGTGACGTCATTTGTGAACGACCCCAATACAGCAGTCTCAAACATTTAAAAAAAAATATATCTTGACATTACCGTTTCACTATCTTCCTTGTTCATTGAATTACAGGAGAACTCTCACAAGATGAGAGTAAGCAAAACGGTAGTCTTAAACTTCCAAATTCTTCACTGTGCCGAACCTTCGCTCATTGAAAAGCGCGTTCCAATTATAAAGTTCAGATATATCTTTCCAATTCGCGAAATACACCTCGATCAACCTTTGAACCTTTCCGCAGATATGTAGCAAGTCTTGAATTACTTCGAAATTAGTATTATAAGGACTTCTAATAAAAACTGTACATTGTATAATGTCAGAAACAAATGGGATATAAAACATGCAGGTCACACTCAAAATGATGCACACTACCAGAAGAAGGGGGAGAGTTGAAGAAGAGGGGGAAGGGGGTGAAGAAGGGGGGGGAAGAAGAAAAAGTAGAAGGGAAGAAGAAGGAAGAAGTGGAGGAAGGGGGGGGGGGGGGGGAGGGGAGAGGGGGGGGGAGGAGGAAGAGGGGGAGAGGGGAGGGGAAGAAGAAGGGGGAAGGGGGAGGGTAGGAGAGAGAGGGGGGAGAAGAAGGAAGGGAGAAGGGGGGGGAAAAAGAGAGGGGGGGAGGGGGAGAGGGGGGGGGGGGGGAGGGGGGGGAGGGAGGGGGGGAGGGGGGGGGGGGGGGAGGGGGGCGGGGGGAAGGGGGGGGGGGAGAGGGAGGGGGAGGGGGGGGGGGAGGGGGAGGGGGAGGGAGGAGGGAGGGGGGGGGGGGGAGGGAGAGGGGGAAGGGAGAAGGGGGGGGGGGGGGGGGGAAGGAAGAGGGGGGGGGGAGAGAGAGGGGGGGGGAGGAGGGGGGGAGGAGGGGGGGGGGAGGGAAGAAGGGAAGAGAGGAGGGGGGGGGGGGGGGGGGGGGGAGGGAGGGAGGAAGGGGGAAGAGAGAGGGGAGGGGGGGGAAGAGGAGGGGGGGGGGAGGGGGAAGAGAGGGGGCGGGGCGGGGGGGGGGGGGCGGGGGGGGAAGAGGGGAGGGGGGGGGGGGGGGGGGGGGGGGGGGGGGAGGGGGGGAGGGGAGGGGGGGGGGGGGGGGGGGGGGGGGGGGGGGGGGGGGGGGGGGCGGCGCGCTGGGGAGGTGGGGGGTGGGGCGGCGGGGGGGGGGGGGGGGGGGGGGGGGGGGGGGGGGGGGAGGGGGAGGGGGGGGGGGGGGGGGAGGGAGGGGAGGAGAGGAGAGAGGGGGGAGAGGGGAGGAGGGGAGGGGGAGGAAGGGGGGAAGAGGGGGGGGGGAGGGGGGGGAAGGGGGGAGAGGGAAGGGGGGGGGGGGGGGGGGGGGGGGAGAGAGAGGAGGGGGGGGGAGAGGGGGAGGGGGGGGGGGAGGTGGGGGGAAGAGGGGGAGAGGGAGAGAGGGAGGGGGAGAGAGGGAAAGGGGGGGAGATGGAGGGGGGAGGGGGGGGGGAGGGGGGGGGGGGGGTGGGGAGGGGGGGGGAGGGAGGGAGGGGGAGGGATGGATAGAGAGAGGGGGGGGGGGGGGGGGAGGTAGAGGGAGGGAGGGGAAGGGGGGGGGGGGGGGGGGAGAGGGAGGGAGGGGGGGGGGGGGAGGGGGAGGAGGGGGAAGGGGGAGAGAGGGGGGGAGGGAGAAGAGGGGGGGGAGGGGGGGGAAGGGGAAGGGGGGGGGGGGGGAAGAGGAGGGGGGGGGGGAGGAGGGAAGGGAAGGAGAGGGGGGGGAGGGGGAGGGGGGGGGGGGGGGGGAGGGGGGAGGAAGAGGAGAAGGGGGAGGGGAGAAAGAAAGGAGGGGGGAGAGAGAGGGGGGGGGGGGGGGGGGGGAGGGAAGGAGGGGGGAAGGGGAGGGGGGGGGGGGGGAGGGGGGGGAGGGGAAGGGGGGGGGGGGGGGGGGGGAGGGGAGGGGGGGGGAGGGAGGAGGGGGGGAAGGAAGAGGGGGGGGGGGGGGGGAAGAGGGGGGGGAGGGGGGGGGGGGGGAAGGGGGGGGAGGGGAGGGGGGGGGAGGGGGGGGGGGGAAGGGGGGGGGGTGGGGGGGGGGAGGGGGGGAGAGGGAGAGGGGGGGGGGAGGGGGGGGGTGGGGGGGGGGGAAGAGGGGAGGGGGGGGGGGGGGGGGTTGGGGGGGGGTGGGGGGGGGGGGGGAGGGGGGGGAGAGAGTTGGGGGAGGGGGGGGAGGGGGGGGGAAGGGGGGAGGGAGAAGGGGGGAAGGGGGGGAAAAGGAGGAGAGGGGGAGGGGGAGGGGGGGGAGGGTGCCACTGAGAGAGATACGCAACCCTTCACAGACAACTGAGAGACATACGCAACCCTTCACAGACAACTGAGAGACATACGCAACCCTTCACAGACAACTGAGAGACATGCGCAACCCTTCACAGACAACTGAGAGACATGCGCAACCCTTCACAGACAACTCAGAGACAAACGCAACCCTTCACAAACAACTCAGAGACATACGCAACCCTTCACAGACAACTCAGAGACATACGCAATCCTTCACAGACAACTGAGAGACATACGCAACCTTTCACAGACAACTGCGAGACTTACGCAATCCTTCACAGACAACTGAGAGACATACGCAACCCTTCACAGACAACTGAGAGACATACGCAACCCTTCACAGACAACTGAGAGACATAGCAATGGTAGCAGTAAGAAAGATTTTTATTTTTATGTTGGGCCTGATTTATTTTGATTTACAATATTTCCCAAATCAATAAAAGCTGGAAAACCACTCTGCTGCTATTAAGATGGTTTCAATTGTTTCACTCTTTTTGAGTGGTAAGAGCGCTGGCCTTTCGCGGCAAAGGTGCTGGGTTCGAAACACGGCGAAGTCACGCTTCAGTCTATCCAGCTTTAAATGGGTACCTGACTCTGCTCTTTAGTTGGGGAAGGAAAAGGCAAGAAGACGGGAACTGGTTACTCCCCCATTCCATGGATCTAGTATAGTGGTCTCTAATTCCCCTACAGCAGCATCTGCTATGGACCTTTGACCTGTTTCTCTTAGTTTCGCTTATATCTCTAGCTACTATATCTACATGAAATCTTCATTAAGTGTTTTTTCCTGTCGAAAATCTCTACCTCTGTGACTTAAGTCTTTATTTTGACCGAAATCCAGACATATTCCCGAGCTCCCATGCTCCACTGCGTGCGTTTAATAGAGTAATGTCTCGAAGGAGATTTTCCGTGTTTTCTCTTCATATCACTTGTCAGCTATTATTTGGTACCGCGATCTTACCTCCGACCGTAACCATCCGCACTGAAGCAAAGCGGGGAGGACTCTGAATTATGTCTAATTTGTCTATGTGGTTTTCACATATTCGCATCTCGTACACAGTATGTCGTTTAACATATAATATTAACCAGACCACAAAGTCTGTTATGTTTGGAGACGCGCCCTAATATAACCGACGGACCATGTGTTTAGGTTGAACCTTGACAAAAGAAGACTAAATGTAATTTAAAAAAACAAGGTTTGCCATATATGTTCGTGTTAGTCACGATGTAAATCTCTGCTTTCGTTTGCTTTGATAGAGGGATGTTGATGGATTTCAAAAAGGAACGATTATGTGCTTAAAATTCCCTTTTTTTCCAAGTCACCGAACTGAAAATAAGTACTTCTAATGTTTCTCTTGGCTAGGCGAGATGAGGGTAAGCAATATGGTAGACCCAAACTTCCGCTTTCTTCGATTTCCCATTCGCTTCGTTTACTAAACCGTGCATTTATATAGTTATCATCGCGTACTTTCACAAAATGTAATACGTTAATGGATATTTTTACACGTTATTAATAAAATAGTATATGAACATACCGTATTACGTACTATATATATATATATATAATTCTTCTAGAGCATAAATGTTATAGAAGAATTTTGCGCATTTGCTATAAAGAGCACAAAACAAATGTCTATGTTAGAGAGCAGATAAACACCTATGCAGGCCATCAAGAACCACTTTTGTCAATAGTGAAACGTCGAAAGCTTGCCTGGTTTGGGCATGTAACTCGTCATGACTCCCTTTCGAAAACGATCCTCCAGGGAACAGTCGAAGGTAAACGGAGAAAATGAAGGCAAAGAAAATCCTGGGCTGATAACATCAAAGAATGGGCAGGGCACGGTTTTTCCACACTTGTACGCATTGCTGAGAATAGAGAGCAGTGTAGGACCATGTCTGCTGATGCTTCCACCATGGCACCCCTATGCACGGGTTACGGGTTGAGATGATGATGACATATATATCTATATATACTATATATATATATATATATATATATAATATATATATATATATATATATATATATATATATATATATATATATATATATATATATATATATATATATATATATATATATGTTTGGGAGCCGCGCTGGTGTAATGGCTTCGGCGTTGTACTGGCGACCAGGTGTTCATGGTTCAAACCCGGGCGTCGGCGTTTGAAGAAATGTTTACGGCCGGAAATTTGACTGAATAGCCTGAACGGCTCCTGTGATAAACCCTCTGTGGATGGGAAGGAGCGAAGCTCCTGACCGGGTTGGAAGGAAAGTCCTCAGGTTCCCCAGCCTCGCAATGACATGTCATTGGGCCGAAGGGCTGAAAGCCCAAGCGCTGCTGGTTAAGAAAAAAAAAAAAAAATAATAATATGTTTATGCAATATTCGTTATAGATCCCCTATATAATATTTGTCTTACGAACATATTTGTAATCAGGAATGAAAAACTCCCGCCAGCTTTTCAGGAAAATACGAAAAGGCATGCATTGCACCGTGAAAGATAAATTGAACGTCCATTAAAAATGCGCAAAGCTTACCTTCCTTGCTTAGTGCATTTTCGAGCAAATACGGAAACAGCGCGTACTACACAGTGAAATCTTAATTGACCACCCATTAAGAGAGTCTTATGCATTTCAATTTTTTAACATGACCATTAAAGAAGACAAATTTAACTACAAAGATCCAATGAAGATGAAATGGAATGAAAAGGAAATGGATGACCTCCAAGATAATAAGTGACGTCATCAGGACATACAGCACACAGAGATCAACATTATTATGTCACGTCATGTTTTGGCGGGTTACTGGCGAGTATGTTATTAAAAATCAATATCACATATATGCACACTTACACGCATACATACAGTATATATATATATAACAGACTTTACAATTATATTTAGTGTTATATAATATAGTTTTATTTTAACAGTTTAAAAAGGTATTTTTAATGTGTTTTTTTGTTTGTTAATTGTGTTGCTTTTTTGACTCTTATTCTCTTGGTTTTTGTTAGCTATATAATTACTGATTAGAGCCATCAACAATTTTTCGAGACTGCGTATCGAATTAGGTAACCACTTAAATATATTTCTGAAATAGCAAGACCTCATAGGAGCTGAGAGTAAGCAATATGGCCGTCTCAAACTTCAGCTAGCTTCACTTTACCCAACACCACACCAGACATTAAGCGACGCATTCCAGTTACACCAGTGTTTCCCCAAAATTTTTCTGGTCACCGCCCCCTTAGTTCTCAGAGATCATCCTCAGCGCCCCCGCCAGTTCCTATCTTTCATATCTCGTCCACGCCTCACTGATGTTGTCTCTCAAATCCACAAAAGTTTTCCTCTACCACTGCTACGCAGTATTTGAATAGAATAATGCATTCAGTTACCAAATACCCCCAGTACCCTTTGAAAAGCTCTTGTGCTCCTTGGTATGCGCACCCCATTTTGGGAACCTCTGCTATGTATGAGAAACTGGGACGAGCAACGTTATTGAGGAGCGGTGGGTAAGGGTTTGTTCAGGCTACGTTCTCCTTTTAAGCGCTCACGTCAGGGCCCTGTAGAATCAAACCGCTTTTAGATGGAAGCGTTATATTAAGTAATATTGTTGAATTTAGCTTGACAAGATTCAACCACTCCATTACTACTGAACGCCCCCTATCGCCCCCTTTTCCCTTATAGCCCCCGTAAGTCTTCCAAATACCTGAGTGGAACTGTGCTGCCCACTTTGGGAACCACTGAGTTACATGTTTCAACTCTCAGTTCAGTGTTAGACCGATACTGTTGTTACTGAACGCGTTTATTACATAGGAGACAGAAGGAGAAAGAAGCCTGGAGGGATGTCTGTTTATCTACGCAGACACCTTTGTAACCTTTCGTCTCTAGCGCCTCACCTCTCGCCAGTGATGTGGATAAGGCCCCGCCGTTCTTGTGAACCAGAGGCTCTTCGGCAAAAATTGGAAAATGAAGGCATCATTCCTCCGGCTCTGTCTCAAGGACCTTTAATGACTTGCCTGCACGCCTGCTGAGACCACTATCTCTAGCAGTATTCACACCGACCGAGGCATACGCTGGGGTACCCCGTTGTAGTCGCTACGCGTTGACGGCCCTTCATCTTCCTGATTATAATTAATAACTAGGAACTCTTTCACGTGACTGTTTTGCGTAGGGAATATTATGAAGATAGTCTCGTCTCCCCCCGTCTGAAACACAGGGGGTCCCTCTATCTCTGAAGCTCTCGATTGTTGAAGACGCCCCGGGAAAGATAAAAACCAATGGCCCGTGGGATCCTCAATCATGCCACTACCCGAATGATCCTGTCATCACTAGTGTATCGGAACTCCAGCCCGTGAAAAGCTGCCAGACCACGAGAACAAGGACGAGGGCGAGTGAGTTATTAGGGGAGGTAACTTGATGTGATGGCCCCCCATGTCAGCACCGCGCTGCGCTGAGAGAGATAGATATCACAGCCACGTTTGAGAAGAATTATTATCTCCCCTAAATCCTTTTATTCAACTAAATGATACTAGTAAAAAGGTACTATTCTAGTTATTATTGTGAATTGATATTATTTCTTTTCAATGAATAGCAGACGAGATCTTTTATTCTTGTGAATTAGGAAAGAGGAAAATTACTGGAGGGAGCCTATAGTTATATACCTTATCGTTCTGGATCAGACAGCTAAATTAAAAGAAGTAACATTTTTTTTCCACTCTTGTCATTTAACATTCAATGCTTTGTCTCTTCTCTCCCCCCTCTTTCTAAACCATAGTGAGGCGGAACTTTTGCTTTACCCATGAACTTGAAAAAAAATTTTTTTTTAAAGGTCTGTAGGCTACTCGGGTGATTCTTGCTTAAATGGTCCCTTTTTAGATTTTAACAGGCAAGTTGACCTCATGTACGATGGCTGCTCCAGGTTGTTTCATGTGCTGCTGTTGCAGTGAATGAACGAAAGAAATCTTTATTTTATCAGGGTGAAGAAATGGCAATATTGCCTTTTTTACACCGAGCGTCCAAGTGGCTAAGTCATTCTTATCTGTGAATGGAATCGAAGGTTCCAGATTAAACTATACTACTCACTACTCACTAAGCGGTTAGAGAGCTAACTTATCGCCGGAGAAAGTTACTTGGTTCCGGGACCGAAACCTAGTAGCGTCCCGTTCCAATCTACCCAGCTGTAAATGGGTACCTGAATCTGATTTTGAGTTAGGAAAGGCAAAGCCAGCGAGGAAGGGAACTGGTCTCCCCACATCACAAAAAAGCTGTAGATAAAAAGCTGTAATAAAATCGGTATGAAGTCTGTAGACACTCCATTCTCATTCATAATGGAGACATTTCCTCTTTTATTCACAGACGATAGAGCAGAAAAGAAAGAACTTATAAAATGCAGTTTCTGCTAACTGAGACTAACATGCTTTCAGGCGTACTTTCTGCTAAAAATCGATGAGGTAAACCTACAATGCTCCATTGAACTCCCCTATAGCAGTTTCTGCTATGAGACTACATTGAACTTTTACTCACTCCCTGACCCCACTCCATTCTCATCCCTGGAGACATTTCCTCTTTTATTCACAGACGATGGAGCAGAAAAGAAAGAACTTATTTCATTGCCGTTAGAACAACAGTCGTATGCCAGATTTTTTCCTTGCAAAAAAAAAAAAAAAAAATACGTCTGCCAAAGTTGTCAAATGATAATGCCGGGAAAGCGAGCAGACGGATAGGGGCGACACGTGGACAATTGCTCTGGCGTATCTGATAAAACGTCAAATTAAGACCAGCGCCAAAAATCGCCAGGACAGGCAGGTATTAGACTTAACGGTGACCACTATGCTCCATCTGTTATTTTCATTCTGTCCCTATGTGTGTCTGTACTAATTTGACGTGACAAATACTCCAAGAGCATTTGAGATTTATTAGGAAGGTGACAGAATATGAAAAATCCTAATGCGTTTATTATAAATCTGTCACAGTACATTTTTACGATCCTTGTTACGGAAATAAATCTGGTTATATAAATGAATCTATTTTAATGTCATTTCTTGTTCTCATTTTCTTCTTCTTCTTCTTCTTCTTCTTCTTCTTCTTCTTCTTCTTCTTCTTCTTCTTCTTCTTCTTCTTCTTCTTCTTCTTCTTCTTCTTCTTCTCCTTCTTCAAGTGTCATGCCTGTTATGTCTCTCCACAACCTCTTGTGTCCAGTACTATTTTTCAATTCTGTTGTTAACTTCTCTCCATGTCAGGATGTCAAACTAACCAGTTACTTTTCTCTCTGTCGTCCTCTGTCTCTTTGTTCCTTCAATACTTCCTGTTGTCACGATGTATTCCATCTTTCTTCTTCTCATAACGTGCCCAAAGGAAGTAGATTGCATCTTTTTAATACAAGGAATACGCTTCCTTTGCGCATTGGTCTGTTTCAGGATATCCTCATTCCTCTTTTTAGCTGTTCATTGTATTTTTGTGTACATTCTTCTGTAAAACCACTTCTCTGTGGGCTCTGATGTTTTTCCTAGAGACAACCGATACAAAACAATGGAAGTCAACAGGAAGCTACTGTCGTATTGCCCTTTGTACAGGCATGAATCAAAACAACTTCCTTGAAGTTCTCGTTTTACACATTCTAAACTGGCATGATCTTATATTGCACCGTGGATTTACAATTGGTTATATATAGAAATATAAGACACAGATTGGGGGAAACCTGTTCATAGCATTACATGGCAGTCCTTGTTCTGGAAACCCCAGGGTAAACGAAAAAGAGGGAAACAGAAAAAACAACAGGAAGACGGGAATTTGAGACAGACATGAAAGGGAGAATGGAGACATGAAAGGGAGAATGGAGACATGAAAATACAGTTATTTGAATACAGACTTTCTTCGACTTATGACAACTCGCGCTTACGACAGTCGTCTTCTATTACATTATTTTCGATTATTTTTTACTTTCGACTTTCGGTCGTAAGGTCTAAAGTCGACCACTCTGTCGGTCTCATCTGTTGGACAATCGGTCGCAAGGCAGCCATGTTTGTTTTTGTTCGGGTCTCGAGTCTCTAACCACGTGTTGGCTAGCGTCCTGTAGCGATTTCATTTGCATACAAAACTCTTCGTTAGTGGTGTTAATTGTTAAAATATCCTCAGTGGCGTACTAAAACAAAAAAGGGGTTGGGTATGAGCGGGTGCAGTCCGCCCGGGGAGGCGGCCAGGAAGGGGATGTTATCGGACATCATCATTCGGGTATAAAACGAAAAAAATCCCGCATAACCCGCAATTTTAAAAAAAATCACAAGCTCTGTTTTTTCACAAGTATACAATAATAATATATAATATATAATTATATGTTAAAAAGGGTATAACAAAACTGTACTGTTTTAAAATCTACTTGCAACAGTAATATAACTTTCTGTGTGCTTTATGGGCCGGGGATTAGCCAAAGGAAGAGTCCTCCCCTGGCGCCAAATACTTTATAGTCCAGTCGCCCTTGCAAATTTTAATGCCTTATGGGGTTATATATATATATATTACTGAAAAATATACTTTGCAAAGTATATATATATATATATATATATATATATATATATATATATATATATCTATATATATATATATATATATATATATATATATATATATATATAGTGATTTCCCATTTACGACTACCTCGATTTACAATGGAGTCGTCGGAACGGAGCCCCGTTGTAAATCTAGGTCAATCGGTATTGTGTACCGCAGCTATTCTTTATTGAATTAAAACATTAAGTGTAGAGGGATACGAATATGGGAATTGATGGTTTGGAAACCTTCTAGATACAATTTCTGTTGGTTCATTACTTTTGTTACTCATCTTATTGATATATTTCTTTCGGGTCATTATTTGTTATCAGTCCTTGACCGTTTCCGTAATAGTTTTACTGGTGCTCCTTATTCTGTTCTTTTCTATGTTACTGATCACGAGGAAGGTGTCAGCACCGAAACGTTGTTCGCCTATGTGTATGCTTCTGTAAAACTGACACAAGCTTCATTTTGTATTTTATCTGTATTACTTCATTAACCGCTGAATCTCTTAAAAATAAACAAATAAATAAAAGGAAGTTTAAAAAGATAAAGTTAAAGGTACTCCCATAATAGATACAGCCGTAGGGGAGCTAAGCGGTACAGACTTCACTTTACTATGTCCAGCTTTATATGGAGGGGTTGCTAGCTCACTTCCTCGGGGCCTTAACATTCCCTAACTCAAGAGCTGAGTCAGGTATCTATTTACATAACTGGAGCATGGCAACTACCAGGTTTCGAAACCAGTTACTTTGTCTCAAAAGGCAAGCGCTCAAACCATTCTGCCAATCGGAGGCTCAAAATGAAGGTTTACATATCTATATTCGGGTATAAAACGAAAATCCGCATAACCGCAATTTTTAAAAAAATCACAAGCTCTGTTTTTCACAAGTATAATAATAATAATAATATATAATATATGTTAAAAAGGTAGCTCCGTCAAGAGGTGCAGCATCGAGAGGCGAGATGGGCAGGTCACTTCCTCGCTGTTTTTTCCTACCCTAACTCAAAGAGCAGAACCAGGTACCCATTTACAGCTGGGTAGACTGGAGCACGTCGGTACCGTGATTCGAACCTGGCATCTTTGCTGCGAGAGACCAGTGCTCTAACCACTGTGCCAATCGGACACTCAATAGTATCTGTACAATAGGTCAATAAGTAGGACAAGCCTTAGAGGTCACAGCGATGTGGTTTTACAGAACAATATTAAAAATACCATGGACATAACAAACAAACAAAAAAATAATGAGGATGTCCAGGAAGCAGTGGCGTACTAAGGGGGATGCAAGAGGGGGTGATCCGCCCCGGGTGACAGCCAGGAATGGGGTGCCATATGACACTATTATGATAGTACTTACTGTTAAAAATATACTTGCAAGTGAGTTCCTTTATGAGGGAGGGGGTGCTAAAGGTAGGTTCCGCCCCGGGTGCCAAATACTTGAGGGACGCCTCTGCCCGGAAGAGTGCCACTTGCAAACGAAGCTTATTCCTCATAACAGGACCAAAAAAAAAGCAATCTACTTTCTTTGGGCTTGTTATGAGATGAATAAAGCTAAAATAAATCGTGACAGCAGACAAGATTGAAGGATATATATAGAGGACGACAAACAGGGCCGTCTTAACAGCATTGTAGGCCCTGTGCCCCTACCAGCCCTACCCACCCACGGGAATAAAAAATATGTCTTATGAACAAAATGGCAGCATTCCAGCATGGGGTCCCTAGACTCGTGGGGCCCCTGGGCATTGCCCAGTGTACCCATGCCTTAAGACGGCACTGACGACGAAGAGAGAAGATACAGGACAGTTTGACATCCATGCTTGGAAAGTCAATGACAGAATTCATAGATAATACTAAAAATAGGAAGTTTTCGAGAGACATGGTCGCCTGCGCCAAAAGGCATGGCACTTGAAGAAGAAGATCGTTAAATACAATCCTCTAATGTAATTTTGCCATTATAAAGAAGATCTGCATAATCAGCATGATATCAATATCTGAATGGCTTTCTAAAACTCACACGAGGTTGATTTTTTTGGTAGGTGTGTTTAAATTCTCATATTTCACAGGAAAGTTGTAAATTTCTGCTTTATTATCTATTGGCTGTTTTTGTATTTTTTAAGCATTAGAAGCTTATCGTTCACGAACAACCAAGTGGAAATGGAACAACATTTAAGCTGGCAATTATGGTTACGTAGATCAAGATTGAAACAACATAATTAGCCACTGAGAAGAGAATATATTATGCACGTCTTAAAATTGAGACTCTTGAATGGAAAAAGTGATTGTGAATGCAAATTTATTTCTATTTTTTCCCCCCGTGTTTTAATTTTCTTTTGATGGTGAATACAATATCTTGTTACAGATAATTGTACATAGGCTTTTCGGCCTTCGGTCTCGTCTGTACAGATCTATAACACAGTGCTACAACAGTTGAATTTCATTACCTCTGCTCGCCCACCATCTTGTTCTCCCCTTCTTCTTCTTCTTCTTCTTCTTCTTCCGTCCTTAGCCACCGACCGTCAAAGCAGTCAGTGGCCATTACGCCTAGTGGCGTCTTAGGGCAACAGCAGATAGGTTTTCTTTGCCATTGTTTCCCATCACGCCTATTGGCGTCTTCAGGGCAACGGCAAATCAATCCATTTGCTGTTGTTTCCGTAATCGAAGTGACTGGCAAACGGGTGATCAGCCCGTTGGTTTGTTCTCCCCTGCTCAACCTAATTGTTCGTTATAATTAGGATATTTAATGTCATTTTATTTTCAATTTGGTGCTATATTCAAATTCCCGTTGTCCTTTGCAATTGATTGCTATTAATTGTGTCAATTTATATTAGAATTTGTTGTGTCCAAGCCGTGTTTTTTTTTTTTTTTTACTTCATTGTTTTTCCTTATATTGTGAGTGGTAGTTTTTAATTTCTTTTTTAAATGTGTTGTTCCTTATTTTTTAAATTGTGTATTAGTTTTAATGTATTAATTATTATTAGTTTGATTTGTTATTCTTAAATAGTATTACTTTTATTATTATTACTAATATTGCCATTGTCATTACTCGTACGTGGAGAGAGCTTTGTTATCCTCAACCAGTGTACAAGGGATGGGGTGCGCCCAGGAAAGGAGGATTTCAGGCTTCTGGAATCCTGTGTACCGGAGTTGGGGACATCCAGATGCTGGGATTTAGAGGCACCCAGCACCCGATGTGTGACCAGGGAGATAGCTGGTTGTACTGAACCTTGACCCTTGTGTCAGTCCCATAACCCCGCACGGTTCTTGCAATGTCGAACCTTTCGACACTAATTGACTGTCATTCGTTTTAATCTTCAATATTTTTACCATTCCTTGTCAAGGGCAAGGAAGCGCCAGCGTGGGACAGGAAACAAGTAAATTTGTTCGACTTTTGACACAATTCTCCCAGACCAAACCGCGCAATATTAATACGTAGTTTTATAAGTAAACACTAAAATTATCATTTTCTTCGTTCACCCTTAGACGTCAACTTGAATATGTTCAAAGAAAGCTGTGGTCAGTTTGAGGCTGTTGATATCTCCATTGAGTTTTTCCGGGAATGGTGCTGGAGATGGCCATATGCGCTTTCTCTGTTCCTCATATGCTGGGCACCTTTGAAGTAGATGATCAGTAGTCATTTTATCGGTGTGACAGTTACACTCATCAAGTAGTTTTTATCTTTAGCTTGTTGAATAGATGGTATTCCAATCTGTTGTGACCTGTGCGAAGTCTCAAATTGTGACATTTTTAACATTGTGTTTTTGGTTGTTGTAAGTAAATATCGAAACTGCTCAGAAATTTTATTCACGAATCTTACTTAATTTTTGCAGTAGAGCTTAACTTTTCCAGCTATACGTGTCGGGTGGTGGGGGTGGGAAGATGACCGCACGTCTAACCACTCATCTGGGGTTCGAATACTCTAGGGCCGGCCCTATAAGCAAATCTATATTTATACATTTAACCTTTCCCAAATTAAAACCTTTTTTGCCACTTTTACTCTCTCTCTCTCTCTCTCTCTCTCTCTCTCTCTCTCTCTCTCTCTCTCTCTCTCTCTCTCTCTTTCTTTCTTCTCCCCTCCCCCTCCCCCAGCCGCATATATTATGTATATATCTTCTACTAAGTTTTATACTGGTTTTAACACTGAGAAGCTTTAATACTGTTTTTTCCCACTCTTTCTGTCTCTGTCACTATCACAATGTTGACTCAACAATATTCTGGTAACTCCTGCGACGTCTCGGTACCAAACTGTATTAGCTAATACCATTCCTTTGGACCTACAAGCCATGTGGAAAGAGAGAATAGATTGATTAGGCAAACGCTTGATCTCCATATAATCGTTCCCATGATTGCGCCCTGTAGTGGACATAAATTATCAATCCAGCATCGTGTAAGAGGGGAGCTGCTGATTGCACCAAGTAGAAATGATCCCTACAGCGCCACCTCATACTGGGCGACAAGAAGCTCTTAGAACAAGCAGAAGAGAATAGAACACGTCGCAGGGGTCGTCCACATGTGACGTCGGGCATTTTTGGGCCATTTTTAACCTCTCCCCCATGTCACATTTCGTCACAAAAGATCCACACCCCCTAATATAAAAAATAAAATAAAAGTAGAAAAAAAAGGGGGGGGGGTGGGAAATATATTTGTAACGTCACGTCACAAATCTATTCCCCCCTCCCCTTTTTTCGATTTTTTTTTTTTTTTTTACAACTGAAAAACAACAAAGTTTAATCGATTGTAAATTAGTTACCTAGTCATCCTCATTCTCATGACCTTTCAGCTACTTAAGGAGTATATGCTTTATGCAAAGTCTTTTTATCACGTGCCAACAGCTCAAGGTCTTACCATATCTTCTTCATGTCTGTCTCCAGTTCTCTTCTCCATGTATTCCCTGGTCTTCCTCTGACTCTCGTGTCCTAGTGATTCCAGAACAAGGACTGGCTGGTAAATCTATCAGCAGGTTTGCTCAGTGTGTGTCTTATCCATCTCCAGCGACTTCTTCTCATGTCTGGTTCTTCTGGCACTTGTCTGCTTCATGTCATCAGTTCCAGATAAGTGGTTTTATCATACAACTACAATCCTTCTATTTAGGCAAGCACCCATTTATGAGAACGTCCGTGGTTAGAGCGCAGGCCTCTCACGGCGAAGGTAGCGGGTTGGAAACACGGGGGGTCACGCTACAGTCTACCAGCTGTAAATGGTTACCTGACTCTACTTTTAGGTCAGGAAAGGCAAAGGCAGCAAGGAGGGGAAGAAGTAGCTTCCTATCGAAGCTTGATCTAGTATTGTGAAGTCTCTAACCCTTCACTCCACTACGGCAGTATATGCTATGAGACTACCTTTTTTACCCATTTACGAAAGTCTGACTCTTTTTGGTTGTAATGTTCATTGTTCGCCATGTTCAGAGCCATAGAAAAGGATTAAATCGACATTTGAATTGATTCTGATTTTTGTGTTGTCTCTTTTAATCTCGTTAATCTCGATATATTTCTATTTGTGTTAGACGTGACGTCTTTTAATCTCGATACACTTCTTTGATCTCATCCACCTCTTGTCGCGATGGTGATAACCTTTTACTGTTTTTTAAATATAATTTTAAACAGAACTATCTATTTTGTCTGTATTTTGTTTTCTAATGTGTGTATTACGTTATTTTAAAAAGAAATATGTAATTAAAAACAATTTAAACTAGTTACATGTTGTAATAAGGTGACCAGACGTCCCGTTTTTTCCGGGACAGTCCCGGTCTTCGACCATTTTTGATAATTTGTCCCGACTTTTTTTCGATGCAATCCGGGACGCCAATTTGTCCCGGTTTTGGACGAATTTGCCAATTTGGCATAAATCTCACAGATTAAAAAAAAAAAAATTATTATTCCGTGTCTGACTTGAGAGAATTTTTAATTACAGTAGAACTCCATTTATCCGAACCCCAATTATCCGAACATCCAATTATCCGAACACTTTTTCGAGAAAAAAAAAATCAGGTGCCACCAGTCATGTTAGACTATATTTTTGAATCTTTTGATGCTGCAAGCTTCAAATGTGTGCGAACAATTTGTAGAGGATGGAATGGGCTAATGGTCGGTCGCTTACGTACAGGAAGTCAGTTAGATCATAAAGTCAGTTAATATCTGGTTTACCAATCTAGTGTACGTGTGCGTTCTAGGCAGTACACTGGCTAAACAGACAGTTCAACTTAAAATAATTGTGTCTGCTACTACAGCAGAATAATTTTGGTGTGCAAGTATTTCTCTGTGCGATATGGCATCTTCCAGAAGTCCTAAAACATATAAAAGGAACCGCAATGTTTTGTCAATTGAAACGAAAACATAAATTATCAAGAGACTAGGAAAAGGTGAAACTGTGTCTTCACTTGCGAGGATTTTCAATGTTGGGAAAGCTACCGTCTCTGACATCAAAAGTAACAAGGATAAAATTATGAGTTTTGCATCGAAATTGGATAGTGAAAATGGGTCGAAGAAACGTAAACCATGAGAAATGCGAAAGATTTGAAATTGGAAGAGGCTTTGTATATATGGTTTGTGCAAAGAAGAAGCAAAGGGGAAACTATCTCTGGCTCTCTATTGTGTGAAAAGGCACTTTAGTTCAACAATCAACTTGACTGTCCTCCTAACTTTAAGGCTAGCCAGGGATGATGGTTAAGAAACTTTAAATCTCGTCATGGCATACGAGAATTGGAGATTCAAGGGGAATCTTTATCTAGCGATGCAACTGCCGCTGAAAATTTTAAAGAAACATTCTTGGCTTTTTTGGAAGAAGAAGGTTATTCACATCGATGATGTGTATAATGCCGATGAGACTGGCTTATACTGGAAATCATTGCCTCAAAAATCATTTGCATCTCAGCGCGAAGCAGCTTCCCCTGTGTTTAAAAAGTGCAAAGAGAGAGTAACAATGTGGTAGCCGCGAATGCCAGTGGAAGTCATCGTTTACCGGTGCTAATGATCGGTAAAGCCAAAAAACCACGATGTTTAAAGAATGTGACATGTCTCCCATTGTGCTACAAAGCACAGAAGAGTGCTTGGATGAATAGTGAAATATTTCTTGATTGGTATACAAATCAGTTCATCCCAAATGTGAAGAGGTTGAGAGAACAAGAAAAGAAAACTGGAAAAGTAATTCTTCTACTGGACAATGCACCATCTCATCCAGAGACGGATACATTGAATGCAGTTGGTGCAAATTTTAAAGTAATTTTTCTTCCTCCCACTGTAACAGCACTGATTCAACCAATGGATCAGGGTGTTATAGCAAAGCTTAAAAAGATGTACAAGAAGGAAGTCATGCGTCGTTTATTGTTGGCTGAAGATGAAGAAAGTGTGGTGGCGTTTTCCAAAAGCTTAATCTCAAAGACTGCTGCTATATGTTAGCTGATGCTTGGACCACCCTGTCACAAGATAATCTCAACAAGGCTTGGAATAGATTGCTTGGGAAAAAAGGAGGAAATGAAACTACTTCAGTGGACACAAATGATGATTTTATAAATGAAGTTTTGGAACTGTCTCAAGCAATGCCCGGATTTTCGGCCTGTGACAAAGATGATGCACACATGTGGCTAGAAGATGATAATGATTCTGGTTTTCAGTTTTTGAATGACGAAGAAATTTTGTCTTTTGTGCAAGAAGAAAACCAAATACATGTAGTGACCGATGATGAAGACATCTCAGAAGTACATGATGTACTTGTAGATTATGAAGAAAACCCAAAACGTCGACCAAGTCTGAAGAGGCCTTTATAGCACTAGAAACAGCGATGGCTTGGTACGAGCGAGAAGATGACAGCTGTGCTACACAGCTTCTGCTGTTGAAGAGAATGCGGGACTTAGCAGCCAAAAGGAGACTATCCAGTTTGGTGCAAAAGAGGATTCCTCATTATTTTAAATAGTGGGTTACATCTGTACAAGTACATGTATACGTAAGTTGCGCCTGGTTTTGAATCATTTGTAATGTTATTTTGAAAACATTTCTCTTTCTTAAAAAAAATAATTAATACAAGTAGTACATGCACTGCAGTGTAATGAAAGATTTTGGTGATACAGTGATCTAATACAGTGTGGGTATTATTATTACAGTACAAGTAAATATGTTTTATAGTGTAATTTCCTTGTGATGGTTAATTATTTTTAGAAATATGTGTACATGTAACTTGATACATTATGTAATCCAATTATCCGAACATTTGATTATCCGAACGATGCTCGGTCCCATGGGGTTCGGATAAATGGAGTTCTACTGTATTAGTGAACTGGCGCCGAAACAGCACAAGAGGTTGTCAGGACCGCGAATTAGTTTTGTAGTTCCAATGTGATATTCGCAGTTATTTGAAATTTTAGGTAGTTGTAAAGTACCAAGATTTTGCGTATGGTTAACGTTTATTTAATTTAAAAGGTGAACTATTTGTGCATATTTTGTTATTGTTGTAAGAAAATGGTACCAAAGCGTAAATACAGTTTCAATGAAGATTTACAAAAGGAATATCCGTTTATTAAAAAGAGTACACCAAACTTCAATGTACGATGCAATAGCCTATATGTGCCTCCGGGTTTTCGATAAGCCATAGTGGACGTGGTGATATTAAGAACCACATAAGCAGTGAGAAACATAAGAGAGCCGTCGTTACAGCTGCATCAAGCTCGTCGTTAACCACTTTCTTCAGAGCTGATAAAATTGGTGATCAAGAAGAGCAATTAGCTGCTATAGAAGGCGCCTTTGCATACCAAACAGTGCTACACAATCATACTTTCAGGTCTATGGATTGCACATCAAAATTACTTCAGGTTACTTTAAAGCCAAAATTTGCATGTGCACGTACGAAAACAGAAGCCATTATTCGAAATGTCTTGGCACCCCATACTCTAAATGAGTTAAGGTGTGACCTAGAAAAGTCTACATTTATTTCTGTACTGACAGATGCATCCAACAACAAAGAATTCAAGATTTTTCCTTTGCTTGTCAGATACTTTGATCACAGTAATGGAGTGAAAATTAAAATATTAGAGTTAAAGTCATTGCCAGGTGAAACATCTGATATTGTAAGTAGTTTTCTTAATGACTGCATAACTGAAAATGGTTTAGACAGGAAAGTAGTTGGACTATGCGCAGACAACACAAATTCCAATTTTGGAGGTGCTGAAAGGAAAGGACAGAACAATGTTTTAAAAAAACTGCAAGAAAACCTTGGACATGGTCTTATAGGAGTTGGGTGTGCAGGTCATATTTTCCACAACACTGTTCGAACAGCTGCAATGTACTGCCTGTTGATGTCGAGCTGATTATTGCTAAAATTTATCTACTCTTCAAATTATACACAGTACGAGTTGAAAGACTCAAGGAGTTTTCCAGTTTGTGGAAACAGACTTCCAGATGATTTTAGGTTATGCTCAGACTAGGTGGCTTGCTCTGCTGCCTGCTGTTGAAAGGGGTCTTTAGATGTTCCTGCCTCTAAAATCATATTTTCAATCTCAAGACAGATGCCCAGTTTTTATACAGACATTCTTTGAAAATCCTCTATCTGAGGCATGGCTTGTTTTTGTTCACAGTCAGGCCTCTCCATTCCACGAAGCAGTGCAAAAAATAGAGGGACAGACGGTCACTGTGTTTGAAGTCATTGACAGCATCAACAGGTTAAAAACTATTTTGAAGTCCAAACTGGAAGACTGTTTCTTGCCATCAAGAGTTAAGCTAATCCTTGAAAAGCTGGAAATGGAAGGACTGCCAAAGGAGGATGTGAAAAAGTTTCATGCTAGCGTTTCTTCGTTCTATGAAACACTTTACAATTATTTGAATAAATGGGCTGCAAAAAATTTTCAACACCTAGAATCCACACAGCTGGGTAACGCTGAACAGAATACCAATTTGGGCAGATTATTGAGATAAATTCCCCAAACAATCAACACACTAGATGATTCAAACATTACCTTCAGCCCACTTTACAGAAACTGAAATTTATGACGAATATGTCTAATGAAGCAACGTTTGTTACTTCTCAGAAACTTATATGGTATGGAGTGCCAAAAAAAAAAACATTGCCACCACAACGTTGGATTGAAATGGTTTCCCACTTCAAAAACAATAAAGTGACATTTTCAAATATTTTGAAGTTGGCAGAGTTTTTTTTCTGTCTACCTGGAACAAATGCTGCCACAGAAAGAGTGTTTTCTTTGATGAACAGCTTATGGGGAAGTAATAAAACACAGCTAGGTGTTGAAACTTTGAAAGCTATGTTGACAACCAAAGTGAACTGTGAGGAAACATGTGTCGAGTTTTTTAAGATACTGCTTGCAAAGAAGGACCTATTGATAAAAATCCACTCATCTGAAAAATACAGTAACTCAGCTTCACCTTAAGTAAGGATTATTGAGGTTTTTCTCTCTTATTAGTTTAAGTAGTTAAACTTATACAGTAAAATTTATGTTATTCAATGTTATTCAAATGTATATATAAAATGTAAATTATTTTAAATTGACATCAACTTGATTTTTCCGGACATAACCCGACTTTTGACCTTTTCTTTACCCTTTTGTCCCGATTTTTTGCATTGAAATAGGTCAAATCTACTATTTTGTCCCGGATTAGGGTTTTGAAAAAATGGTCACCTTAGTTGTAACAACTATCGGATATTTCAGCTGAGGTTATAATTTTAACTAGTAAATATACCCGTCGAAATTATGACGGAGAAAGAACTAAAGCTAACGTATTAACCTTTCAGCATCTGCAACACATTTAGAAGATTGGGAAACTCTTGATTCTGAATAAAGGTATTTTACCAATTTTTGTAAAGTTTTGAAAAAAGTGTCTTTTTTTTTTTTTTTTTTTTTTAAAGGGATGTAAATTATCTTCTTCCCTGTCAAAGTAAGGAGCCGCGGTAGCATAGTGGTTAGTGCACTGGCTTCCTAGCGCAGTGGTCTATGGTTCGATCCCCAGACGAGGCGGAAAAATTTTTAGGCCACAAACGGCTCCTGGGTCGACCCAGCCCCGAATGGGTACCAGAGCTACTCTGGGAAGGTTAAGGCGGCCGGCGTGATGCCGACCACATCACCCCTCGTGTGCCGATGGTCAAGATAATATGGGCCTAACACCATATTCCCAATATGCCTCAATGGGCGTGTAACGGGTTCCTTTTTACTTTACCTGTCAAAGTGGAACAATTAAACTGCAAAAAAAAAAAAAAAAAAAAAAAGGAAATATACCCGTCAAAATAATGACGGGGAAATAAATCTTAATCTTTCAGCATCTGCAGAACATTTAGAAGACTGTGGAACTCATTTTTTTATTTTGAATGAAATTATTTTACCAACTTTTGTACAGCTTTGAAGAAAAAAAAAAAAACAACACATTTTGGCCCTTCATTTTTCTTTTTAAAGGGAAATAATTTATTCTCTTCCGTGTCAAATGGAAATAATCAAACGGCAAAAACAAATAATAGCAATAATATATATTGCAGATTTTTTAAACTTTTCTATTTATTATTTAAAAATATGACTGCAGCTTTTGTAGGGGAAAAGATGCACGTTACATTGAGCTTCGTGCAGTTTAGTGCACAAGCCAGAAGCGCACGACTTATAATTACCAGACTGAAACTTTGGTGGGAAAAAGTTTGTAACTGACGTCCGTGACAGCCCGCCTGAGAGAATTAAATATATAGGGGATATTAGTCGTGCACAAGGGAGTTTTTATCCATTACGACAAAATGTTATAAATGGCAGCTAAAAATTAACTATTGTGGTTAACAGTAGAAATATAATTTATTTTAGAAGCGAGTATCACTCTTTTCTTTTTGTGTAACGTCAAATTTTTTTCAAAACCTCACCTCCCCCCATCGTCACACAATTCTGACCCCCCCCCCCCTTTTCTTTTTTTTCATTGCGTGAAGTCATATGTGGACGACCCCTAAGGAACACCAAGCAAAATGCACCTTTGGTCTATCACTGCAGTGATGCATCATCCCCAAGGTCGGTTATGACTGAGGTGGCTCCTAGCCAACAAACTAAGATATATATATATATATATATATATATATATATATATATATATATATAATGCCTATATCATGCTACATCATTGGATACATCTTCTATAATTAACTATACATGTATATATGACAGAAGCGGGGAAAATAAATACAAACAAAAACAAATTACAATAAAGGAAACACGTCCTGATATAACCAACAACTCCATGTACATGGTAGATGGTTGAAAGGTGCGTGCTACAAAGAAAAGTAGCAAACACATTAAAAAATATATATATATAATAAGGATAAACAATTATTACACACATTTTATTAAAACGTACGCCCACGTTGATGAATTTAAACAAACGAGGCCAAATTATCCACTGTAATTTTTGAGTCAGACTCGTTATCAATTGAGCCGGATTTTAAACAAATACCACCTTTGCTACTGACCATAAACTAGGTCACTCACGTGTTACCAGAGCCCGAAAGGGGAGCAAACACTGTACCCTACCAGGCATGGTTGGGCATGGGATCTGGTTACCTCACCCCGTTAAAAACTTTTAACCACAAAAATTTCAACAAACACTATGAATAAGTCAAATATGGAATCTAAATCAACTCAGCCGCCCAAGACAGAAGTAGATCCTCTGGAAAGGAGGCGCATGAAGCAACTCAGAGAAAGACGAAAGGAGTCTTGGTGGCCGACTAACCTTTTTTTGTCTAGGTCAGTGTTTCTCAACGGGGGCGGTACCGCCCCCTGGGGGGCGTTTTCAAGATGTCTTGGGGCGTTCTGATGGGTCGCAACGATTGGGGGTAGCTACTTCCATTCAGGGGGGCGTTGTGTACATTTTTACAAGAATCAATATGAAACAATTACAAAAGATATTCCCCTTCGCATAGCTTGTAACACGATAGTTTTTATTTGCCTGCGTCCCATGGAGTGTTTCAAGGATTCCAAACGCAAAATTTTAGTACCTGGGATGTTACCATTGTCAGGAGACAGCGGAGTTTTTGGATTCAATCAAAGAAGAATTTAGCATCGAAAGAGAAGTATTGCGAAACGATGTGGCCTATCTTTCAGATATATTTGAAAAGTTAATGAGGTTCTTCTTAAGCTACAAGGAAATGAGATCAGTCTGATTAAAGTGAAAGGAATTACCTTGGGGTTCATCAACAAATTGACATTATATAAAAATAATCTTAGTCGCCGAGAACTTTCTCATTTTCCGTGTTTACTGCAGTTAGATGGGGACAGGCTTAAAGATTCAGATTTAGAGGTGTATTGCAGTCATTTGGACGCTATTAAAAATGATATGAGCATAAGATATAAAGACTTGCAAGAACTAATAATACCGGATTGGGTGATTAATCCGTTTGAATCAGACGTGGAACAAGTTAGTCAACATTTACAAGAAGAATTAATTGAGCTACCAAATGACTTCGAGGCAAAAGCACGATTCAGTCACACACATTACGAAAAATTTTGGATCCAGCAGAGGCCTGTGTATCCCGTTCTTTGGTGTGAAACTAAATTGCTAATTACAGCATTCCTAACGTCGTATTTGGTGGAAAAGGGGTTCAGTGCAGTAGTGTTGCTACTACAAAAGCAACGAAACCGACTGCAGATTTGTAACAAGATTTTAACAAACTTAGAACCAAATATTACAAAACTGGCTGAGTCACACCAAGCGCAAGGATCTCATTAAGCTTCATTAGTAAGTGAATTTTTATATAATTATATCATTTTATTATCAACTGATAATTTTTAAAATTCTTTTCACGTTTAAAGTGGTTACATAAGGAGAGGCTTTAATATTCAGATTTGAAGATATATATGCAGTCATTTAGGCGCTATTAAAATGATATGATTATGATAGTTATAGAGTTGTAAGAACTAGTTTTATAACACTTGCTCCGCCAATTTGTAATTCAATGATAATGAACTTGTGGTGTATATAATTCCGTACTTAAACACATATTTAATATAACTATGCGTTTATAAATGTGCTGTCTCTTTTTCTTTATATTGTAAGAAAAGATAACTCTTTAACTGTATTGCTTTTTTAAAAGTATGGTGGAATATATGTGTATATGTGTTTGTGTATACACGATAAAGAACAAGACGGTGCTAAAGGGTGGGGAGCTTTTTAAAATATTAGTTGTCAAAAGGGGGCGTTGCTACTATCAGGGTTGAGAAACACTGGTCTAGGTAAATCTCCAGGGTTGAACACGGCTGTTTGCCAGCGATCTTTTAGTTTTTCCTGACCGCGCTATTTATAGCTATCGTGACAGAGGTCACGTGGTCAACTTCTTAACGGGGAAAAAATGTGGTGGTGTTTACTTTTGATAGGGCTTAATTAATGCTTTTAGGCTACTTTATTATTATAAATACCGGCTTTAAATTTGCGTAAAGCTAGACTAGAAATGTTAGAGTAAATTTTAGAACAAGAACAAACATTTTATCACAATTAGAACAGAAGATACAATAGTCTGAAATAGTGTAAAATTTACGTTTTTTAAATATATTTTGTTATGGTTTGTTTCTAATGCAATTTACACTAAAACGGTCACAATCAACATGCATATCAAATTACAGAAATCAAAAGCAGAAAACGTGCAGAAAATGGATATCATAGTTTTGTTTTGGTTTCATGCGTCAAAATTAATTATTGAAACATTAAATTGCAAGTCCACATTTATTACCTTAAAATAACACACCCAATTGTCCCCAAAACATGAGAGCTAACAATTATCTCAATCATAATCACGATGGTCATGTAAAAATGAGTATGGTCATGAGTAAAACGAAATGTTCAATTTAATAGATAAATAGGTGTATTTAATAAATACATCTATTAAATGATTTCCACACTCGGTTAATTCTGTCACTCTCACGCAACAACTGCCATAATTTGCTCTAGCCCCAAAATTTCGCTCAATTATCATTCACACTTCCTTTTTTTAATAAGAGGAATCTGTACATTCACAGATGGAGAAATTTGTAACAAATGAGTTTTCATTATAAATTTTAATTGTGAAGTTTATTTTTAATTACCGCTGGTTGCGGTCTTTCAAATTTTTGGAAAATAGGGGCATGTATAAATTCTTCCTCTCATGTGCCTGTTGCTTTGCTTGTCTTAGAGAGTCAGTTGATGTTTCAAACTATA